>CM074742.1:65982894-66465394 GCA_037367245.1 Phrynocephalus guinanensis | reverse complement strand
TCTTTCTTTCTTTCCTCTCTCTCCCTTCCTTCCTTCCTTCCTTCCTTCCTCTTTCTTTCTTTTTTTCTTTCTCCGTCCCTCCCTTTCTTTCTTTCCTTTCCCCTCTCTCGCCTTCCTTCTTTCTTTCTTTCTTTCTTTCTTTCTTTCTTTCTTTCTTTCTTTCTTTCTTTCTTTCTTTCTTTCTTTCTTTCTTTCTTTCTTTCTTTCTTTCTTTCTTTCTTTCTTTCTTTCTTTCTTTCTTTCTTTCTATGAAGTGTGGAGAACTTTGCTAATAAGCTATTTGGGACTGGGGGGGTTGCGTCTCTCTCTGTATCTGTCGCCGCCACCCCTTTCCTCCTCTTCCTCCACCTCCACCTCCTCCTCCTCTTCTTCCCTAAATCCTGCCCAGGAGGAGAGAGTGCAAAGCCCGAGCCCGTCCCGTCACTTGGGCGGCTACGGGGGGGGGTCTCCCGGGGCGCTCCCTTCCCCTTCCCGTCCGGCGTGGGTCTCGCCCCCCCCCTCCTCCGGTCTCTCTCTCTCTCTCTCTCTTTGGACCCCCCCCTTTCCCGTCGCCAAGCCCTTTTGCAGGAAATTTGCCTGCAAGGAGGAAGGAGGACCGGAGGGAAGGCAGGCGTCCCGGCAGAAAGGTCGGCTCGCCAGGGCCACGAGCGCAGGGGAGTTACGAAGCTTTTTCCCCTCACGTGCGAGCACCTCGTCAGGACACGGGAATGACCGTGCCCCGATATAACATGAGCCAGACTCTCGTTGATGCCTGTGCTTTAATTAATTATTCTTATTTATAGACCGTACTTCCCCCTATAGTAGCTCTCAGGATGGCTCACAGTCCTAGAGAATTTTCGGAGAGGGTAGCCATGTTAGTTTTTTCAAGAATTTGTGCCTGAAGTCCTAGGATAGATAGATAGATAGATAGATAGATAGATAGATAGGTTTGATTTATATACTACCCAAAAGCCAATCTAGGCAGTGTATATATATTAGCATTAAAGACAGCATAATTAAAGCAAACTATAATAGTAATTAAAATGCATTGAATTAAAAAATTACATTCAGCTAACAACAAACATTCAGACTTTTTGGACCCAAAAAAGATGACCAGTTTTTTCCCCGGTCTTCCAGAGGGAAAAGGTCTCCCATCCTGGAACCCTTTTTGCCAATAAAACTTTGTGATTTTTAAGAGTCCGCAAGGCACTGATTCGTGGCTGATATAAGCCCACAGGGCGGTCCTCCTGGGCATTATTTATTATTATTTTTATTTAAAATATTTTCCTCCCACTTTTCTCCTTTAAAAGGCATCATTGAAAAGCAACATTTAAGCTGAAAGTAGTATATGTAGACGAAGCGGGCTTACGTCAATAAAAGGCAACATTTAAAGCTAAAAACAAGAAATATACAAATATGAAAAAGGTGTAAACAAATGCCACCCTGAGAAATGGCAAACTCAAGCAATACTAGAGAAACACCATCAAAGCAGAGATGCACAAAAATCAATTTATACATTTTTGGAGGATGACTCACACACACACACACACCCAGAATCCAGAGCCAGCAGGGTTATGGGAATTGTAGTCCAAAAATAACTCAAACCAAATTTCCCTGAGACAGGCAGCCTCTCTTCCTAAAGGCTTTTTGTTACCAATTTCAGACAGACTCCCTTTGATCAAGGCAGAGAAAGCCTAAACCGCAGCCCCAACAATTAAAAGCAGAGAGGAGATGGGCTTGCCCCACTGCTCTGATGATTGCCTGGAAGGGTTTTTTTTTGGGGGGGGGCTGTTACACAGTGGGGGAGAAATGGGGGAAGACATAAACTTGTCCTGCCCACCCCCAGGACTGACCTAACAGGTTTCTCTCTCTCTGTCCCTCCTCTGCCCCCCCCCCGCCCCCAATCCCTTGATCTCTGGAATTCTCCACCCCCCCAACCCCCAATCCAGAAAGGCCTTGCCTTCATCCTCCTTTCTCTTGCAACCAGGGGACCAAAGCGTCTCGAGGGAGGGGACAGGGAAGCAGACCCTTCATCAACCCCTTTACAAGCTGATAAGAGAATGTAGAGGTGCCACTGAGGGTGGGAGGATTGGAACGAGAAGGGTTGCCCCCCCCCCTCAAAAAAAAAAACACCAAGGAAAAGGAGGAAGGAGGCCAAGATGCACCAGCAAGGTGTGACTTTGCAAAGACCTCAAACCTCTCTAGACCTTTCCTTAAAATGCCTGTTGTTGTTGTTTTTTCCAGTGTAACATCCAGATTTCTTTTTGGGTTATTATATTTTGTTATATATGTATGTGATCCAGGCGCCACGCAACGGAGCGGGCTCCCGGTGTTAACCCCAGCTCCAGCCAACCTAGCAGTTCGAAAGCATGTAAATGCAAGTAGAGAAATAGGTACAGTCGTAAAAAGCGGGACAGTAAAACAGTGTTTCCTTGCAGCCATACCGGCCACGTGGCCACGGACATGCACAACACTGGCTCTTCGGCTTGAATACGGAGATGAGCACCGCCCCTGGAGTTGGACACAACTAGCATGCATGTGCGGGGGGACCCTTTACCTTTACCTATTTGATCTGCATTTGGCTACCAAGGCCACTTGGGGCTGTTCACAGCAATAAATAAACAAATAAATAGCAATAATCAGCAACATTAAGACTATAAGAACAACTTGGCTGGAACAGACCACAGCCCATCCAGTCCAGCATTCAGTCTCACACAGTGGCTCATCATTTGCTTCAGGGTATTCCCAAGCAGATATCTTCACCTGCTTATAATTCCCTGCAAATGGCACTGAGAGATATCCTACCTATCTCTCCAACCCGGAGGTTGTCCTTAGGCATCCATCAAGATAGCCATGGATACCCTTGTTCTCCATGAATGTGTCCAGTCCTTTCAAGGTTGACAGCTATCACCACTTCTTCTGGCAGGGAGTTCCAGAGACCAGTGATCCTCTGGATGAAAAATTACTTTTCTCTTATTTGTTTGAGATCTAGCCGCCTAGTTCTAGTGTTGTGCGATAAGGAAAACAGAAATGCGTTTGGCCATGCTGGCCACATGGCCACGGACTTGCACAACACTGGCTCTTTGGCTAAGAAACGGAGTTGAGCATCGCCCCTAGAGTCGGACACGACTAGCACACATCAGCGGGTGGAACTTTACCTTGACCGTTCTTCCGAAGAACTGACTGTGACATGTCTAACCTCCTGCATCCTCATATCATCATTGCAGCACATGGAGCAGTGGCTGAAACTCAGAAGTTGTGAGTTCAAGTTTGCCCATGAAACTAAATGCTCCTGCCAGCCCCCCTTCCCTTCTCTGGGCCCCCACAGGAGGGTAAAAGCAGAGAGCAGGAAAATTCCTTAAACAGCTTTGATCTCCTTAGAAGAAAGACAGGAAGTAGATTTATCCCATAACTAATGACCTAGGGAGGACTCACAACACCCACCCAGGTCTGTTGCAGGAGGAACTGAACAGATTTGTTTACACTCTTGCAAGTTTGGAGAGCCCCGTTTCATTTTAAAGCCCCTTACGTGTGTTCTTTTAAAAAGGATTAATCTGGTCAATGGAGGAAAGAATGAGAGAAATCTTTGCAAAACGGGCTCATATTGAAAGGCGAGACAATCCAAGAGCAGGCATTGTCCCACTCGGGCAGTTTTCTTCAAGGAAGATGGGTCTGTGTGACAGGGGAGATCCTCAAGGCCAGAGGATACAGAGTGGGGTGCAGTGGGTAGAGTAATTGACTAGATTTCAGGAGGCCTGGGTTCAAATCCCCTGTGCTTAGCCCAGGCATAGCCAAACTTCGGCCCTCCAGATGTTTTGGACCGCAGCTCCCACAGTCCTTTGTCATTGGCAATCTAAGCTTAGAATTTTGGGAGTTGTGGTCCAAAACATCTGGAGGGCCAACGTTTGGTCACCATTGGCTTAGCCAGTGAAGTTCAGTGGGTGAGAGGAAAAAGTTCCCGCTTGGGAAGTAGGAGCGGTATATAAGTGTGAAAAATAAATAAATAAGTAAGTAAAATCAGTCCTTAAACATCTCACTTTGCAAGTCCTGTTAGGGTTACCTTAATCCAGTTCTGTACATGCTAACTAACGGTATTCGGGACCCTGTTACTTGGAGGAGCATCTTTCTTCTAGATCAGTGGTGGTGAGCCTTTGGCACTCCAGATATTTTGGACCACAACTCCCACAGTCCTTTGTCATTGGTAGTCTAGGCTTGGAATTCTGGGAGCTGTGGTCCAAAACCTATGGAGTGCTGAAGGTTCGCCACCAATGGTGGCCAACCTTCAGCACTCCAGATGTTTTGGACCACAACTCCCACAGTCCTTTGCCATTGGCAATCTAGGCTTGGAATTCTGGGAGTTGTGGTCCAAAACATTTGGAGTGCCAAAGGTTCACCACCACTGATCAAGATCATCAACCCTGCCTCCAGTTTCAGGCCATGTACCTCTGAGGCCATGCCAAAGGAAGCCAGGAAATAATCAGCAAGAAGCAGGGCCTTCTCGGGGATGGCACCCCCACTCTGGAACCAACTACCGTCCGACCTGTGTCTGGCCCTCTCCTTGGCGACAGACCTTTACAGAGCTCTTTAGAGAAGCATTTGAGGGCAACCATAGATGATCTTGGTCCCTACCATTGCTCTGCTGTACTATTTATTGCACTATATACAATAAGAGAGGTGCCTCGATGCCCTCAGCACATCCGATCTCGCCTGATTTTGGAAGCTAAGCAGGCTCGGCCCTGGTTAGTACAGTACTTGGATGGGAGACCACCAGGGAATACCAGGTGCTGTAGGCGCCTGGAGTAGGAACTGGCAAGCCACGCCAGTACTCCTGCCAAGAAAACTCCATGGACATGAAGTCACGAAGAGTCGGTCATGACTGTAACGACACAACACACACACACACACACACACACACACACACACACACACACACACACACATACAATAAGATATCTTGTACATAGGTAATATGTATTATATATATTAAATGCTGTATGTGTTGTATACCACACATATTACACAATACATGGTAGGTGATATTAACCTAATGCTCTTCCACCTTGGAATTTCACTTGAAATTTTATTTCATTTATTTTACCATTGGATTCATTGCCTAATTTTAGTATGTTAGCCACCAAGAAGGATGCTTTGCCCTAGTGGGGTGATATTCAAACAAAGGAAAACAAACAAACAAACAAACAAACAAACAAACAAACAAACAAACAATAAATAAATAAATAAATAAATAAATAAATAAATAAATAAATAAATAAATAAATAAATAAATTTGAGGCAAGAGAATAGGAGACCTCCGGGCTCATGCAAAAGGACCATGTGAGCAATGATGACATCAGAGTAAAATACGGCATTGCACCCATTGCTGACAAGATGCGCAAAGCCTGACCGTGTTGGTTTGGTCATGTCCTGCATGCTAGTGAGGAAACTCTGGCCAAAAAGGGTCTCACCCTGCAGGTCAGCGGATTCCCGACCGAGGGGTTGTCCAAAACAGCGCTGGGTGAACACCCTCGAGAATGACATGAAGTTGTCCCGGGTTCACCCAGACCTAGCCCATGACTGTGCCAAGGCCAAAACAAGAATAGCGGACCTCACCACCAAGAGGGACAAACGCTAAGGAAGAGGAGGAGGAGGAGGAGAGAGAAGAAGAAGAAGAAGAAGAAGAAGAAGAAGAAGAAGAAGAAGAAGAAGAAGAAGAAGAAGAAGAAGAAGAAGAAGAAGAAGAATGGAAAATCTGTTTTTGGAAATATCTAATCTGGAGAAATATACTCACATTTGGAGAAAGAGGGGCCTTCTACTAAAAAAGTGAGCCTTTCTCTCTCTCTCTCTCTCCCCCCCTACATTTTTTGAAAAAAGTATGTTTGTGTGTGCATGCGTGTGTCTTTTCCCTGTGATCTCCCCCTCCTCCCTCCTGGAATCTGCCCAGGCCAAAGGGGTCTATTAACCTTGCCAGGGGAACAGTAGCAACAAGCCGGAGCCTTTGATCTCCTGCACGGCCCAGCTGGGTTTTAAAGAGCAGGAAGTGGGCAGGATCCTCCCCCCTCCCCAACAGCTCCCTGCCTGTCTGTGTAAGGATTCCTCCCCCCCCCCCCATACACCCCTGCCATCAGCATCATCTTAAGGCAATCTTGCGAAGAGGGCTTCCTTTTCCACCTGGGAATGGCAGTGAGTGTGCCCTTCCATCCCGGTACTTGGCACAGGGAAAGATGGATGGACAGACCAACTAAGATTTCTTCCCTTTGAAGGGTATTGATCGGGCATCTGTAGCTGTTTTAGTGACCCCCAAGCATTGACAAATCCCTCATGTATTCAATAAGCAATGTATCCCAAGCTATATATATATATAGGGCCACACAAGTGACACAAATTATATATTTAAGAGTAGTGATATCCACGGAGCACTCCACATGTATCCACATGTATATTCTTATGTCACGAGACGAACTTTGATTCTTGCAAAACAAACTTTGGTCAAGCCTTCCGGCGAGGCAGACCACTAAGAAGAGAGACATCCGTTGTAGATCTGGAATGTCTCTGAGCAAGCGCAATGAATCCAAGGACTCAATTAAGTTGTAGCTGTGTAGAGGCCAATTTATCTTATACACAGTTAATTAACATGTAGCCAGCCGTCCAAGAAAATCTTATCTCTGTGAGCTCACTTAGAGCGCCTCCCTAGTAAAAATGGTACCAGGAACACAGGCCTGTGTAAGTTACATCAAACATGATAATTACGGATCCAAGTACAGACCCGAAGAATACATTTAATTGGTGTCAGGAATACAAAATAAATTGCCAAAGATGTCAATTAATGTTTGATGTATGTAACAGATGTGTATGACGTAAATTCGGACGGGCGGGGGAAAGAAGAGTAGTTGTAAGTGTATAAAGTATGCTGCATTTCCTTTGTTCGGTGGACTTCTCACTTGTTTTGCATCAAGTGAGATTTCTCTGGTTGTCAACCAAATAAATTCCTTTCCTGTCTTTGAGACCCAGACTGCTCATTGCATTTTGCAGTGTCTCTGCCTGCCGGCAACGGACCCCAAGTACCCATTCCTTTCACCTTGAATGGGGACAAGGCTCTTGGGAGAGTTGTCCATCTGGGTCTTTTTTGTCTGTCTTTTCGGGGGGGGGGAAGTGCCCCAAACAAGAGGAACTAGCAACAAGAACATCTGCACAAATGCAAGCAATATCGAGGCCAATGGAGCAGGTGGCACCCCTTCATAAGAACATAAGAACCTAAGAAGAGCCCTGGTGGATCAGGCCAAAGGCCCATCTAGTCCAGCTTCCTGTATCTCACAGTGGCCCCACCAGATGCCTTTGGGAGCACATGAGACTAGATCTCTGTCTCCTGATGCCACTCCCCTGCATCTGGTCCTTGAAGTCACCTGGTTTTAAGCCTGAAGATGATACGTCTCCATCATGGTTTGTCACCTGGGATGGACTTTTCTTCCAGGAATCTGTCCCATCCCCTTTTGAAGGCATCCAGGCCAGATGCCATCACCACCTCCTGTGGCAGGGAGTTCCACAGACTAACAACTCAATGATTCAGTGATGGCATGATTTTCGGATACTCTTTTCTTTTTCTTCACTTCATCTGTGATTTGGAACAGGTCAATTAATTTAAGAAGAAGTGATGCTCTCATTGTGGCCGAGCAACTGATCTAACAACAACAACGATGAGCCATTAATCCCAATGTCAGGTGGTCCTCGGCAGAGTTTTCTAGGACGGCAGCTCCCACAAGGGGTTTCCCGGCCTGGCCTTATAGTGGCACTCGATGACTGTGACCCTTCTCCAAGGCCACACTGGGGGCAGAGCACCTCATCCCATCCACCACGCATATTCCAGGTGACCCTAACCCTAGAAAACCCTCTGGAGTTGGAACCCTCAACCCTTATGCTCCAACCCACTAGCATAGAGTAGGATCCCGGTATCCCCTGAGGATCAGTTCCAGGCCTTCCCATGGATAACAAAAACCGTGGATAAGAGAGAACAGAAAAAAAACCCTCCAAACTGCTGTTTTGTGGCAGTAGCTTGCTTTATTGACGCTGTTTGTGACTGTAGATTGCTTTGTGGCTGCTGAATTATTTTTTAAATTTTTCCTCTGCCAACCGTGGTTAACTGAATCAGTGGATACAGAGGTCCTACTGTACATTTCTCTTTCTATGAGGCTTTTAGGTATTCTGATGAGCAAATTGAAGGATAGCAGCATGGGAGATGGACAGAAAGCTGTGCCTCATGACCTTCAGCGGCCCGCCAACCCGGGTCCCCCCAGGTGCTCTTGGACTGCAACTCCCAGAAGCCTTCACTCCGAGCAGTGCTGGCAGGGGTTTCTGGGCATTGTAGTCCAAAAGCACTTGGTTGTTTCTTTCACCCAACTTCTATTAAGCATTGCTCTCCAGAGGCTTGCTACTTTATTCCCCTGGACTTGATGCTACACTCAGAAACCTTCTCCTTGGGGAAAAAACTTTTCAACTTCCTTTCTTGCTTCAATTCAGTTTCTTGGCTGGATTTAGGAACACATGCACCCTTTCCTGCTGTGGTTTAGAAGCATTTTGGAAACGTTCAAATGCAGGACGAAGGAAGCAACAGCACTCTCTCTCTCTCTCTCTCTCTCTCTCTCTTTTTCTTTAAAAAAGACAAGGATCCTTAGGAACATCGCTTTTTGATTTAAGCGATGAAGGTGGACATGTGATATGCTTTGATCAAATGTGGCCTAGTGAGATGCATTTTTATGACTTCCCGTATGGCATCTTTTCCGAGCAGGAAAACAAAGCATTGCGCTTTCCTCCATCCCACGGGGGGGGGGGGGGAGTGAAAAAGTGGATTGTTTGCTGACGAAAAGTTGACTGCAAAGCAAGTGTGGTTGCCACATGGAGGAAGGATCATAAATTCGGTGGAAGTGTCTTATATATATATTAGCATCAATTATCCTCTGTTGGCTCTTCCACCCCCCACCTCCACTTAAACCGATCCTTGCCAGTACAGTAAAACCAAAGAACCAGCATTCAATTATTTTATCTCATTTTAATTTTTATTACAAGTATTTTGTAGGCAAAAGGTGGCAGGCCGAATTTTTGTTTTTAAAGAAGGGTTCTAGGGTTTCTGGCTGTCAACAACCAATTGGAAGCAGAGCTTAGAAAAGTTACCTTTTTGTGAATGGCAACTTCTTAAATGCCTCGCCTGTTTGCACGGCCAATCTTAGAACGGCACAGTTCAAAGGGCTTGCTGTCTAGCACAGTGTTGGCGAACCCATGGCACAGGTGCCAAAGGTGGCCCTCAAAGGAGCCCTTTCTGTGGGCACCCGACATCGCCCCTTCACAGCCACCTGTGATCTGGTTAAATGGCTGTATTGGCACTTTGTGAGAAATTAGTGGGTTTTGAATTGAAGTTTGGACACTCGGTCTCTAAAAGGTTGGCCATCACTGGTCTAGGAGGCCCAGTGCCGGAATCAAACTCCTAACCTCTGTTTCCACAGCCAGGTACCTAAAGCCATTGAACTATCCAGGTTTAACTTCAGTGACCAAAATGGAAAGAACACTTTCCTTGAAAAAATTTCCAGCTCTGAAGGTGAGCCAACCAACCCACCCTTTCAGCTTTGCTGTAGGCTAGCGATTGCAGGCCAGGCCTGAGACAGCGCAACAAATTCACCCCCTAAATCAGACATGTCCAAACGTCGGCCCTCCTGATGTTTTCGACCACAATTCCCAGAATTCTAAGCTTAGATTGCCAATGACAAAGGACTCTGGGAGTTGTGGTCCAAAACATCTGGAGTACTGAAGTTTGGACATGCCTGCCCTAAATGTTCTGGGCAGGAAAACAACTAGCTAGCTGGACTTTGTGCTGGAACTCTGTAGTAGAAGCACCCCCATCCATCCATCCATCCATCCATCCATCCATCCATCCATCCATCCATCCATCCATCCATCCATTCACTCATTCATTTTCTAGACAGCCCTTATGACTGATGGTCCTTCTGGGAGGTCTACAGCAAACCTATGCAGGCAGCACCAATTCACCATGAAATAACTGTACGTTTCAAAGCTTACAATATTTTCTACACTCCCTGGGACAGCATCCCTCTGTGCCTTCTGTGGGTCAGATCCAGGACCAGTCATCCATGAGTGAAACGTTTCTTCTCATGGAAAGTCCCTCTACCTGATATTTTTTTAAGGTGGTTGGATAGGGTTCTGTCCTCATAAGAACATAAGAAGAGCCATGCTGGATCAGGCCAAAGGCCCATCTAGTCCAGCTTCCTGTCTCACAGTGGCCCCACCAGATGCATCTGGGAGCACATGAAACTAGATCTCTGTCTCCTGATACCACTCCCCTGCATCCGGCCCTTGAAGTACCCTGGTTTTAAACCCGAAGAGAACACACATATCCATCATGGCTTGTCACCTGTGATGGACTTTTCCTCCAGGAATCTGTCCGATCCCCTTTGGAAGGCATCCAGGCCAGATGCCACCACCACACCCTGTGGCAGGGAGTTCCACAGATTAACAACATGCTGTCTCATGGAAGAGTTGGGTGTCTTAAACTTGATGGCAGAATATGTTCCATGAGATCCAGTATCGGAATTGTCAAGTTGGGAGGGGATTACAAGGCCTTGGAGTCCAAATCCAAATCAAAGCAAATCTGTGCTTGTTTAAATATCTCCAGAATGCCTCCAGCATCCCTCAAGGTCATGCACCCCATTGTTGTACCACTGCTCTAACAGTTAAGAATGTTTTCCTGGTATGCAGCCTAGATCTGGCTTCCTGTACAATGAGCCCACAGTTCCGCGTCTCTGCAGCAAGGAAGAGGATCGCTGTCTTTCTGAATGTGACTATCTGCGTATTCTAAAAGCTTGCACGTTTGGAGGAAGGTCTGGATTACCTGGGCTAGCCTAACCAAGGTACAGTATAGTTCTATGAGCTTTAGCAAATTGAGAGGGAGAACTTTGTTTTAAACTTAAACTTCTTCCACCAGTCCCTGTTCCTTTTTTGTCTTCCAGGTGAGTTCTCAGCTAGCTGGCTGCGCATACGCTCTCAGGTACATTTGAAGCCTTAACAAATGGTTTCCTTCTTGGTGTGATGCAAAGAAGGGGGGAAAGGAGCAGGAGGTGAAGGACTTCAAAGGGGGTCACGGAGAGATACCAGAGAAGGGTGGAGGGCAATCAGACCCCCCCTCCCATGGGGAAGCAGGGGCAATAGAATTTTATGACCAAGGGCCTGGATCCCTTTCAAGTCTTGGGACCTTTTGATCACTTAAGTTTGAGGGGGCTCTAATCTTTCAGCAAATAGAAGGGGAAGAAATGGAGGCAATGACAGAGTTTATTTTCTTGGGCTCCTTGATCACTGCAGATGGCGACTGCAGCAACGAAACAAAAAGACGCCTGCTTCTTGGGAGGAAAGCAATGGCAAACCTAGATAGCATCCTAAAGAGCAGAGACATCACTTTGCCAACTAAGGTCAGGATAGTCAAAGCTATGGTTTTTCCAGTAGTGATGTGTGGAAGTGAGAGCTGGACTATAAAGAAGGCTGATCGCCGCAGAATTGATGCTTTTGAGCTGTGGTGCTGGAGGAGAGTCTTGAGAGTCCCCTGGACTTCAAAGAGATCAAAGCTATCCATTCTGAAAGAAATCAACCCCGAATGTTCACTGGAAGGACAGATTTTGAAGCTGAGGCTCCAGTACTTTGGCCACCTCATGAGAAGAGAGGACTCCCTGGAAAAAGGCCCTGATGCTGGGAAAAATCGAAGGCAAAAGGAAAAGAGGACAACAGAGAATGAGATGGTTGGACGGTGTCATCAATGCAACCAAAATGAATTTGACAAATCTCCGGGAGGCAGTGGAGGATAGGAAGGCCTGGCGAGCTCTGGTCCATGGGGTCATGAAGAGTCGGACACGACTGAATGACTGAACAACAAATCTTTCAGCCCTGCCTCTTCGGGGGTGGGGAGGTGGTGTGAGGACAGAGAGCAGGTGGTCCCGAAGTCCACCAACAAAAAGTTGTGAAAGATCAAGGTCTGGTCCAGTTATGGCAGAAAGCAGGGCCTTTAGAAATAAGGATAAAAGGAGCATCTTTTTTAAAAAGCCAGAGGCAAGCTTTTAGAGGCAAGTTTTCAACAGAGGAAGGCATGGACGCCTTTGAGAGTATTGGGTGGCCTCCAAGATATGATGAGGCACGGAATGGGGCTTTCTGGAAAGATCATCACCATCACCATCGCTATCACCACACCATGAGTCAAGTGGATAGAGGGAGGCTCTTCTCCCTCTCACAAAATACGAAAACTAGGGGACATCCACTCAAACTGAGGGCTGGGAGAGTGAGAACAGACAAAAGAAAATATTTTTTCACCCAAGCTGTTGTTAGTCTGTGGAACTCCCTGCCACAAGACGTGGAGATGGCATCTGGCCTGGACGCCTTCAAAAGGGGATTGGACAGATTCCTGGAGGGAAAAGTCCATCACAGGTGACAAACCATGATGGAGATGTGTCATCTCCAGGCTTAAAACCGGGGGTCCTTCAAGGGCCAGATGCAGGGGAATGGTATCAGGAGACAGATATCAAATCTCATGCACTTCCATAGGCATCTGATGGGCCCAGTGTGAGATACAGGAAGCTGGACTAGATGGGCCTTTGTCCTGATCCAGCAGGGCTCTTCTTATGTTCTTATGTACCATCATCACCACCACCACCACCACCACCATCATCTTCTTCTTCAAACTGAACTAGACAGCAGTAAAGCTTATTCATCGGCTACATGGCTCCCTTTTGTGTCAATCAGATGGCCTTCAGTGGCCTGAACAAGAATTATGATTGGCTTCCCCCCCACCCCCGCCCTGCCCCAAGAGTTTTTCCAGCTCCAAGACATGCATCTTATTTTACTTTTAAAAATTTCCCCCCTCCTTGTTTATGTTTGCCTCCAGGAGCCCAGAGGGGAAATCGACAAGTTTGGCACTGAGAAGAAAGCTACAGAGAGAATTGATCAAGCAGGTCACGGATCCCCCTTGGGCAACCTTCCTTTGAAAATTTTAATCGCCCCTGCCGATTTCCCTCTCTCCTGCTGCAGTGCACGCTTGCGCACAGTTTTGGAGGCCCTGGCCCTCTTCCTGCATCAAGGTGAGAGCTGGCCACTATCTCACTGGGGTTTGCCATCCTTTGGGCTGTCCCTCCCTCCACGCAGAAGTTACGGGGTTCTCATCTCTCTGGGGGCTTGCATGACCCAGAGGCTCATGAGTTCGTCCTCTTTTTGACTGCCTCTGCACTGCATGTAGAGGAAATGTCCAACAGAGAGAGCTTCTTGGCTAATAAAAGCACAAGAAGCCGGTGCACAAACCATGGCTAGCAATAAAGCACAGGGGTCCACAATACTTGCGTCAGGTCCCTAAAATTTCAGGAAGAGGGCAGGCTTTCTGGGTTATTCATACATCTTCATCAGGTGAGACAGTACCACATGTCGGGGGGGGGCAGAGGATGAAAGAAGGGCCCCCCAATTGTGGTCATGGGAACACAGGCTGGCCTGCCAGAGGTGGACTGAGACAGGAGAGCATAACGGGCACTGGTTCAGAATTCTCCTCCTCTCTGGGACCGAAGCTCTTAAAGAGATCTGGATATTGCCTTCTTAGAAGCACACAAGCTCCTGTGCTGGCTTGAAGCAGAAGCACTGTCTGCCATGGCAATCTTCATCATTCAGTGAGAATGGAAATTTAGTTTTGGGGGTTGACACAAGGTGGAAAATTCAGCAGTTGTTGTTTGTGGGTGGGGGAAACCCTTCTAGCAAAATCTTGTGGACACCCACCCACACCCAAACCGTCCCCTGATATTAAGAATCCAGGAGCAGAACCAAAATCCGGCATTCTGCAGCATTTTTTACGGCAAGGCAATGTTTGAGGACCTGGGGACCCATTTCTTCTCCCCTCCCCTTTGCCAGGTCACAAGACGCACAACCTGGTCCTTAAAAAAGCTAGGCTCTCAAAATGGCTTCCTACATCTACTGAGCTTTCTTGTTTAATCCAATTCCAGCCTCCACTTTAGACTAAAAGAGGCTTTTTTTAAGAAAGAAAGAAAAAAAGAAAGAAAGAAAGAAAGAAAGAAAGAAAGAAAGAAAGAAAGAAAGCAGAAGGCAGGCTTCTTCAAGAGCATTCCCTCTGTCATTTGCTAGATCAGTGGTTCTCAACCTGGGGGGGTCGGGACCCCTTTGGGTGTCAAACGACCATTTCACAGGGGTTACCATGAGTCAGTGAAGAAAAAGGCACAAACAGCTTGGGTCTGGAGGACGAGGGGGGAGGAAAGTGGCAAGAAAATCTAACGTTGAAGGAAACTTCAAATACCAGATCTCACCAGCTCTGGGTGTAAGGTGCATTTACGTGCAGTGATTTGGCTTACCTTGTTTTAGGCCCTTTGTACACGACCCCTAAACTCTGCTGCAAATGGCTCCCAGCTCCGGAGCTTAAAATTGTTTCCCCACCAGCTCCGGAGTTTACAGGAAATTAAGTGCGGCCACACCCACCTAAGCACGTCCCAGCGCACTTTTCAGGTACCTGCTCTCGGAGTGTGAAAAATCCCAGATCTGGATGTAACCTAGAGTGCCGGGCTCTCCTGGCTTCTGTTTGTTCTTTTTTTGCCCCCCGCCCCTTTAAGACATCTGAATGCAGTGCCGGGACGGCAGAACGGAGGTGAGCGGCATTCTTTTCTTACTTTTTTTCTCCCTCCCCTCATGCAGCCAGCAGCCAGGAGTGCAGGGGGGGATGCAGGAACAGCGACAAACCCCTAAGATCTCTGGTCCGAATTTAAGTGGCCAGCGGATCTTAGGGGTCGTGTGAAAAGGCCCAATGAAACATAAATGAAGTAGCCAAGACAGATAGGAATACATTGAAACCATTCATTGCATGAACTACTAGACCAGTGGTTCCCAATCTGGGGGTTGGTGGGGAGGAAGGGGAGGGGGAGAGTGAGTTACAGCTTGATAGGTTGGAGAGGATGTTAGTCAATGGCATCAGAGGCTGCAATTGGCTGAGGGTGCCTGTAGAAGGAAGTTCTTTATGGCCCCTGCGGCATAGAGGCTTGTGGCCTCTCCCAAGCAGGGCATGGGGTCACCACAACATGAGGAATTGTATTAAAGGGTCGCGGCAATAGGAAGGTTTGGAACCACTGTGGTACATCCTTTACACGGAGTGGGCCATAAATGGCATGCCCATAATTGCCGCATGGATTGAATTTCTCCACAGTCACAGGAAATTTGTCCTGCACCCAAGGAACCAAGCCCCGTTTTCCTTGATCATGGCCAGCCTTCCACTTGGTCGCACCCTCTTCTTCTCTCCATCTCTCTACCAGCCTCTGGTGGGCTTCCAGGTTGCCACCACCTGGCCTCCGCTGTGCACGTAGTAAAGGGGGTGCATGGCAGCCGTTGCGCAGGCCTGTGTTGGACCCAGAGAGGTGGGGGTAAAACAGCCAGTGGGGGAAGGAAGAGAGAGAGAGAAAGAGAGAGTTATCAGAGATTGAGAGAGCATATACAGCTGAATGTTCAGCAATCAGCACAGGGCCAGAAACATTCTTCCCGTCCAGCCGGCACGCAAGTCAGTCCCACCAGCCCCAACTTACATGATAAGGAAGCAGGCGAAGGAGGCTGCCCAAGGGGAATTTGGCAAAATCTAGCCTCCCCGTGAGGGGTTCGATCTTGCCATGCTCCTGGGTCATGCCCACCAACCTGTAAGGCAAGAGAGGGCAGGGTCGTCCACTGGGATTCTGCTCTGGAGGAATTAATTAGTCATTTCGTCACATCCCTCCCTCCCTGAACCAATTTCCCCCCGCCAGGCAGCTTGTGCCAGTCCCGTGGGGCAGGTGCCTTTCATTTGGTTCTTGTTCTGTTAAATACAATTATGATAGTAATATTAGAACAAGAATGGCCCTCAAGGAGGGTCCAGTGGGGAATTGAACTCCCAAACTCCTCCTCCACAGCCAGAGACCTCAACCGCTGAGAGATCCAGCGGTATAGAAAGCTAGGGGGGAACTGGTTCTGTCGGAGGCATTCTCTCTTATCCATGGTTTTCGTTATCCACAGGAAGGCCTGGAACTGAGCCCCAGCAGATACCAGGGTCCTACTGTATCAAGAAATCCACTAAGATCTTTCTCGCTGGAATGGTGGACAAAATTAAGTGAAAGAGCACAAAAATACATACATTCTAGGATAGTGGTGGCGAACCTTTTAGAGACCGAGTGCCCAAACTGTGATTCAAAAACCACTAATTTTTCACAAAGTGCCAATACAGCCATTTAACCTGAATACAGGTGGCTTTATGAAGGGGGAATGTTGGGTGCCCACAGAAAGGGCTCTGAGGGCCACCTTTGGCACCTGTGCCATCGGTTCGCCAACACTCTTCTAGGAGAATCTACGACAGCTGAGAAAATCTGAATGAACCTGAGTTTGGAAAACAGACCTCTGGTTTGTTTTTGGGGGGGGGGCTACAATACCCAAAATCCTCAACTCGGCTTTTGACAGATTGTCTTGTCCAAAGCCGAGTGGATCAAGAACTTTCTAGGAGATTTTGGCAGCTGCGTTCCAAAACGGGAACTCCCTTGATTTTTGGGACCAACAGGCACAGCCCGCGCATGCGCGCATGCACAGACGCCCATGCTCCCCATGAGTGCCCCAATCCGGCTTGGCTTACTTGAGCTCAGGATGGCCCTCGACAAGGGCATAGCCTGTCGGCAGCTGGCCCAGGCTGTGGAGACTCAAGCCGGTCCAGCCACAGTCCACCAGCAGCTGGTTGCGGTGCGGATAGTGGCCGATGACTCGTGTCAAAACCCGGACAGCAATGTCCTCCAGCTGGCAGGAGCCAATCATCATCTGCTGGACATCTGGGAGGGGGAAAGTAGGGGAGAACAATTAGTTTTCTTCTTTCTTTGCAGCTTACAAAACAAGTTAAAAATTAACCTTTTCTGACTCTGAGCCACTGTGCAGTAAGGGTAAGAGGCCATGATATTTTTGAGATTGGCCTAAAATGGCTTCAATAATACTGCTGGGTCTTCTCCTTTGGGCCTCACCAACCAATGGAGAAAATGATCCCATACCAATACTAGTTCAGATCCCCTGCTGTCTCCAAAACTAGGATCCTGAAAGCATTTCAGAAGCCCTACACTGCTGGTACGCATGTTCTCATATTGCAAATTCGGAATCCCACTTCCCCAATGAGGTTTGGACAAAAGAGAGAGTGCCTCTGAGCACAAGCAGAGTTCTTTCTTCTGTGGAACACTCAGGAGCCCAGCCAGTGGGGAGGGACAATGGAACCACAGTTGGACACATCCAGAGGGACCCATTTTGCCCACTCTTTTCAAGGCCGACTCTTTCGTGTCCTTATTCTCTTGAGTGGTGTCCAACTGCAATAAACAACGAATGAGGGTGTTTTCCATCCTGACACCCTCACAGGTAGATCTCGTGGGAACCCATGAAAGGGCCTTCTCAGATGCTGCACCCAGATTCTGGCACTCCCTCCCACTGGAGGCCAGGACTGCCTTATCTCTGCTGTCTTTCTGGAAAAAGGCAAAGACCTTTCTCTTCAGGCAAACTTTCCCTGAATGAGGGACTACCATGATGTGTCTTTTATATAAATCTATCGGTTCACATAGACTTTGTGTTTATCTTATAACCATGTTGCTTTAATGCAATGTTGTCTATTAATGTTGTACGATGCCCCTCAATTCCTTGTTCTCAAATACTTGAACATGTCTTAATTGTACTGGACTGTATAGTGTCCCCCATTACTGTAAACCGCCTTGGGTCCTTTTCCAAGGAGAAAGGCGGGGTAAAATACTCTAAAATAAATAAATAAATAAATAAATAAATAAACTTTCTTGCTTGCATCTTGCCCCAAGATCTCCAGACAGAAATAACTTAATAAAAAGAAAATAAATCCCGCTGCACCATGACTCTCCACCGGCCCTTTAAGGGACCACGGCTGGCCTGCAACTTCTCTTGAGGGTCCCGATCCATCCACCGGGGGTGGTCGGGTGGGGTGGGAGTGGGGCAGAACCCATTCCTCTAGGTTTCTTTCTCTCCTCCTCCTCCTCCTCCTCCTCTGGGCATGTTCCGGACGAATCTCGGGGCGGGGTGGGGTGGGGTGGCGGAGGAGAGACAGACACATGGAACGTGTTAAACTTGGAGATGAAGCAGTAAATCTACATAAAATTATGCAGCCAAGAATGCCAAGGTCTCTTTTCCTCGTGGATCTTTCCAGCAAAACCCAGGTGGAATCTGGCATACCCGCCTAACATGTTCCATGTGTCTTTCTCTATATGGGAACCATCCCCAGCAAGGCGGCAGCACAAGGATGAAGGTGTTTGTGTGCGTGTCTGTGTGTGAGAGAGAGAGAGAGAGAGAGAAGAAGAAGAAGAAGAAGAAGAAGGAACCACCACCACCACCACCACCACCCCAGGTTGATATTTAATTCCTGTGATGCACTTTCACCACCTCAGCTGTTTTTCTTTGCAGTCTCATTTGGCAGTGAGTTTCCCCCCCCCTCAACTACAGTCACTCGTAGGTTCTTTATAGCAGAACACCGAAATGTTCTGAAGCAGGCTAATGGAAAGCAGGCTACATCATAAGCCTGCTGTGCATTTCCTAACCTGGGGATTCTGGGAGGTGCAATCTCCCTTGATGTCAAGCTGTGCAGAACATACAGAGGCATTCCACACCGGTCTGCCTTCCTCACAAGGCCGCAGGGGAGGAGAAGCCGCCACACCGCTCTGCCCCGCTGAATCGTTTGGTGGAAAGCGGTGGGTTTCTAAAATAAACAAGCCCCCGGACCCCTCTGGGCTCTGGCGCTTGGGTTCCGGTCCCAGGTCACATTCCTCCAGGCTTACCGTAGAAGATGTAGTTTCCGGGGTGGACCTCGCTGAGTTGCCCCATCTCGGGTACAGGACAGCTGCAGGAGGGCGTGGAGCCGATGCTGCTCACGGGGCAGGGCAGGCCAGCTTTCTGTAGCCTGAGAAGAAGAGAAGAAAAAGAAAAGCCGTTTCTTACGAATCAGAGGTGCCCACGTTGCCTCTCCGAAAGCCACCGTTCCATGTTTTTAAAAAAGTATCTAGACGTTCTTTGTGACATCCAAATAGTTTGGCTACTAAAGCAAAGCCAAAGGGTGCTGCTTATATGCCACCCCCTAGACTTAAAGCACTCGGTGGGCAGTTGACAATTTAAATATGCAGGCTACTCATGGAACCCTGATGTAGAGGTCCAACTGATGTAGAGGTCCAACTGCTTAATGAAGGTGTCTACCCAATGTGTGAGCTGCCTAGATGCCCTAAGCATATCCGATCTCGCCTGATTTCGGAAGCTAAGCAGGGTCGGCCCTGATTAGTACTTGGATGGGAGACCACCAGGGAATACCAGGTGCTGTAGGCGCCTGGAGTAGGAACTGGCAAGCCACTCCAGTATCCCTGCCAAGAAAACTCCATGGACATGGGGTCACGAAGAGTCGGTCACGACTGTAACAACACAACAAACACACACACCCAATGTGTTGCAGGGGTGAAGAAGGCCAATTCCATGCTGGGGATTATCAAAAAGGGGACTGAAAATAAAACAGCCAACATTATAATGCCATTGTACAAAACAATAGTAAGGCCACACCTGGAGTGTTGTGTGCAATTCTGGTCACCGGTCTCAAGAAAGACATAATGGAACTGGAAAAGGTGCAGAAGAGAGCGACTAAAATGATTACTGGGCTGGGGCACCTCCCTTATGAGGAAAGGCTAAAACATTTGGGGCTCTTTAGTCTGGAAAAAAGGCGCCTGAGGGGGGGATATGATTGAGACGTACAAAATAATGCAGGGCATGAGTAAAGTGGATAGAGGGATGCTCTTCTCCCTCTCACAAAATACCAGAACTAGGGGACATCCACTCAAATCGAGGGCTGGGAGAGTAAGAACAGACAAAAGAAAATATTTTTTCACCCAGCGTGTTGTTAGTCTGTGGAACTCCCTGCCACAGGATGTGGTGATGGCATCTGGCCTGGAGGCCTTCAAAAGGGGATGGGACAGATTTCTGGATGAAAAATCCATCACAGTTGACAAACCACGATGGGGATGTGTCATCGCCAGGCTTAAAACTGGGGTACTGCAAGGGCCAGATGCAGGGGAGTGGGATCAGGAGACAGAGATCTAGTCTTGTGTGCGCTTCCAAAAGCATCTGGTGGGGCCACTGTGAGATACAGGAAGCTGGACTAGATGGGCCTGTTGGCCTGATCCAGCAGCAGGGCTCTTCTTATGTTCTTAACCCCCAATAAGCTGGGTACTCAACTGACCCACCTCGGAAGGATGGAGAACTGAGTCAGCCTCTAGCCGGCTGACTGAGCTTGTTGGGATCAAACTTGCATTGTGAGCAGAGTCTTCATTGGAGGAGTACAGTTGGACCTCTACATCAGGAGGCTCCTGACATGCAAGAAATAACTTTCTACCTATTAGTTACATTGCACATTCCTCAGGCAGGAACGATAAAGAATTTCTTATTCTTTATCATTACAAAAGAGGATGCCGAAATGGAAAAACAGCTCCCTAGGGAACTGATCTTCATATCTGAAGATTCAATAACCCTTCACAGGGTTTTTAAAAAATTAAACCCAAGGATTTGGTGGGGGCTTTTCAAAGATGGACCCCTGGCATGATTACACAAGGGGTGTGTGTGAAATCTGGGGGTGGGGGGTGGGGGAGGTCTTTCCAAGCATCCTTAACGTACTTCGTCAACTCAAGGCCTGGAAAGCATCAAAGGGGATGCAGTCCCAGCAAGACAAGAGGCCATAAATAACAGAGCGGTGGAAGCGGCCGGGATGCAAAGAGCCAGCTTGCTAGTACTGTAGTTCATTTTCTCCTGCGCCTGAGAGATCCTTGAGGGCAAAATACCATCGGACAAATTGCATTAACCCAGCCCTGTTCCTCATCTGTCTCAAATTTTCATGTGTTTTTTTTTTAAATAACCCTCCCTGTCTCTTCCACCCCACCCGTTCCCCATCACTTCTGAGTTTTTTCCCCTTAGGAAAAAAGCAAAGAGCAGAGCAGAAAATCCAGAGTTCAATCCATTAAAGAGAGACAATATCCCTACCCCACCCCACCCCACCCCTGCTTATGGTCCCTGCTCTATTCAAAATGGCCATTATTTGGTCTATTATTAATTCCATGCTACAAATGGCCCTTTTATACATCTTCCCACGGGAGGCCAGAGTAGCAAGCATAAACATAAACATCTACATAAACACAGAGAATAACAAAATGCAAGGACGGAAAATCATAAATTACATGCGCTCAATACAATAAAGAGACAAAAGAAAAGTCCCGGAAGACTGAAAAACTCCGTTGGTGTGACTCACAAGGGCTTCGTTCTCTCTGAAGGAGGTCATTTCATGCTTAAAAAGTTTCCGTTTGGTTTTGTAGCAGACCTCGGGAGGAGCGAGAAGAAACCCTGCCGTTCCCCCCCCCCCCGACTTGCTACATTTCTCCCTGCAGGGACTACGCAGCTTATATTTCTCTCTGCAGGGACTTTGCTAAAAGCGGTAAAGGCCACGTCCACGTGTGTCTGGGGCATGGTTTCACTGGCCACACTCCTTACTCAATCGCAGTACTGGGATTTCTTCAGAACTTTTGCTCTCTTCTTTCTGGACTGTTTATTGATTGATTGATTGATTTATGAGTATTTTTACCCCGCCTTTCTCCTTGGAAAAAAGACTCAAGGCAGCTTACAGTAATGAGGGATAATATCCAGTCCAGTACAATTAAGACATGTTCAAGTATGTGGATTTTGGGAAATGTAGTTCAAAAAAAGTTACTCTCCCAGGTTCTGGGAAGTAAGGTGAGATCTAATATCCCAATTTTTAAAAATGCAGTTATTTTTCTCTAAGTCAATGTTTAGGGTGATATTCCCCCCCCCCCAAATCCATGAGGGACTCTGGGAATTGTAGTCTTAAAAAATGAACATGCAAAGCTAGTTCTAGCAAGAAACAGACTCATGAGGTTTTAAAGACAAAACATATTTTAATCAGGAAGGGGCTGTCGTGAAATCATGCCTACGTCATCGTACCCAAATGGGCAATAGGGGTTCAAGAGTTTATGCCCACTGAAATGTGGGAATCTTTTAGGCAGCTCGAGAATAACCCGTGAAGAAGATAACCCTTTTTTATAACACTGCACCCCCTGGATTCCACCCCACAGCTTGGATTGTTTTAGAAACGTTTCCGTTCCTTGGAGTGGCGTGGGTTGTATTTGCCCTTGAAAGTGGACCCATCTTTCGTTTATTGCTTTTCCCTGCCCACCCGCCGCCCTCGAAAGTGTGTGTATGTGTGGGGGGGGTTAAGAGAAGCAGGCATATTTCACTGGAACATCTGGCCAACATTCCTTGCAGGAGAGGCATCTGGTCACCAACAGCAGAAAAAGAGCAAAGCTCCTACACATGCAGGCGGGCTAATAATAATGCCGATGGCCTCCGGGGTGTTTTGGCTGCAGGGACGCCGAAAAGAGACTCCCTTCAGATCTCTGGAATGCTCCCGCGTGGACTGGGGGGAAGAGAAGTGAACTCATCCTCTTTCCTCAAATGACCCATAGGCCTGGTCAAATCCCACACGGATGGTCCTGACAAGCGCCGAGACACAAACCCGGCCGGGACCCTTGACTTAACATCTCCCAGGAAACCAGAAGGACACAAAAGTCATCCTGGCAGAAGGACACAGAGAGCCTGTGTGGGGTCACGGTTAGACTGGGATTCAGGGCCTCGCTAGATGAGCTATATTGACAATTTGCATCTAGATACTGCTTCCCTTTACAACATAAAGCGTGTCTAATCCAGTTTGGGTTTTCCTTCGTTTGCATTTGGCCAATCTGCTTGCCTTTTTAATTGGCCAGAATTTGCTTGCTTTTTTCAATTCGCTGGAAAGATGACCACAGGGTTTTGTTGGCATGTCTGACAGCTCGGGCATGTAGCGCTGAAAGATTTGCATGCCTACAGGGATAAGAGGGGGGAAATAGCACTTTTCGTCAGGTGTGTTCTGACTGTCTAGAGGTGTCGGTTCAAATCCTGCCTTGGCCGTGAAACTCACTGTGGGGCCTTCTAGGATCTGCTTTCTCTTTCAGTCCGATCTACCTCACAGGGTTGTTCTGAAGAATGAAACGGGGAGGGCCATGCCTGCTTCCCTGAGCTTGTTGGAAAAAAAGGTCAGATAAATATGTTTTTAAAAATTAAATAAATCTAGGGATTTGATCAGATCGTTTAGAAGTCTTAGAAGCAACGGGAACAAATTCAGGCCACTGTCCATGATGTTTGAGGGGGTGTTATCGGAGTGTCCTCTGTCCCTTTCTAACCCCTGCCATTAATGGTTCGTACACCTGAGCTCTGCCTCTCCTTCGGGGTAAAAAGGTAAAGGTCCCCCCCCCGACATGTGTGCTAGTCGTGTCCGACTCTAGGGGCGGTGCTCATCTCCGTATTCAAGTCAAAGAGCCAGTGTTGTGCAAGTCCATGGCCATGTGGCCAGCATGGCTGCAAGGAAACACTGTTTTTACCTTCCCACTTTTTATGGCGGTACCTATTTAAGCAGGTTTTTAAGCAGAGGCTGGATGGTCATCTGTCGGAAATACTGTGATGGGGATTCCTGCATGGCAGGGGGTTGGACTAGATGGCCCTTGAGGTCTCTTTCGACTCTATGATTCTATTTATCGACTTGCATTGACATGCTTTCGAACTGCTAGGTTGGCAGGAGCTGGATTTATCAGTGGGAGCTCGCTCTGCTGCGTGGCACCCGGGATTCGAACCGCCAACCTGCCGACTTTGCAGGCGACAGTTTTCCAAAGCTTTAGTCCACTGAGCCACCACGCCATCCATGTCTCATGCTCTACCCCGCTGTTGCTGATGCTTCTAAGAACCTCGGGAGGGAGACCAGGGTTAAGACACAGACATGTGCAGATACACACCCATGGCGATGGAGACTGAGGTCTGTGCCTGCATTTCAGAAGGAACCACTAGACTAATGGCAAATAATTTTTAGCAACAATTTAGGGCGGCATTGCCAATGGTTGGGACTGCCTTGGGCCATTTCAAAACGGTGGGTTTTAGCAACTCATCCTCGCCTCCAAGCAATAACGCTATTTTGCGACCGAGATCGGAGGTTTCGGCGGCTGTTCCGTGACATTGGAACTCCCTCCCACTGGAGGCCGGCCTGGCCCCATCTTGGCTCCCTTTCTGCATGCAGGCCAAGACTTTTCTCTTCAGGGGAGCTTTCCCCTCAAAAAGCTCCCCTGAGCTTTTTTTTCGGCTGCCTCAGTTGGGTTTTTTTTTTAAATGGATTGTTGCGCCTTACTAACTTTTTAACAACTTGGGAAGCTAAAAACAGCAAATATATAGCTATTTAAAAGGATCAAGCAAATACAGTGGCACCTTGTATAAAGGTATATGCGTAGCTTAAAAAGGACTTTTTCCTCCCAGGAGAAAGGCAGTTTAAGAATATTTTGAATAAACAAATAATCTGAGGATTTAAATGTCAGGTTGATCCCCTGGGTTGAAATCTAGCACTTACCAGGCTGGGGGAACTGGAGCTTGGAAATAATTCTTTTTTTTGGGGGGGGGGGACTACAACTCCCAACCAGGCTGGTGGATTCTGGGATATGTAACCCAAAAAGAAAAAAAGGAAAAAAAAGAAATTATTTCCATGCTCAGGCATGAATGCAATAAAAATCAGCACACCCCACACTAACTCACAGTTGTGTTTCCTGTGAGAAAACGACACAAAGCCGGTGGCGTGAGGTCCGCCCCCATGCTTGTTTTTTATGGCCCATGGTGTGAAGCCAGCAAGGGTCTTTTTGTACGAGCTCAGAGGAAGGAGGGAACCTCAAATGCTGTACGACTTGCCCTGGCTTTGAAGAGGAAACATCAAAGGCCAGGGATTGGGGGGAAGTGGATGCTAACCTGAAGACCCCATAGAGTTTCCTCTCTTCCTTCCAGCTGGGAATAAGTTTGCCCTCCCACCTGGAGATGGAGGCCTTGTAACATTTCCCCCAGGTAATAAAAGCAAGACAGAAATCTGCATTTATGGCCTTTTAACTGGGGGGGGGGAACCCCAGTGCATTAAGGGCCTGTTTTTTGTGGTCTGCTCCTGTTGGGAAGGGACAGGGGGAAGGGAAATGAGGCGTTATTCCCATCGGAAAGGAGAAGAACGTGGCAGTAACCTACGCTGTTTGTTACCCGGAGACATGGGGGTCAATTGCACCATTTTAGGGGCCTGGTGGGATTCACCATAGTTGGGGATTGCCTTGCAATGCTTGGACATCTACTTCTGGGCAGGGGGAAGGTCAACAAGCGCATTGGATGCAGTTTTCCGTCTAGGGCAGGAAGCCCGGAGGTTGGATGTGTGGGGGGTTAAAGTCTGGAAAAGGGCATGGTGACTCAGTGGACTAGAGTGCTGAAAGGTTCAGCTACAAAGTCAGCAGCTGGACAGTTCGAATCCCGGGTGCCACGCAGCGGAGCGAGCTCCCGCTGTTCACCCCAGCTCCTGCCAACCTAGCAGTTTGGAAGCATGTAAATAATGCAAATAGGTAAATACGTACCACCGTAAAAAGCGGGAAGGTGAAACTGTGTTTCCATGCAGCCATGCCAGCCACATGGCCATGGATTTGCACAACATGGACTCTTTTGGCTTAAAGATGGAGATAAGCACCGTCCCTAGAGTCGGACATGACTAGCATGCATGTGCGGGGGGGGGGGGGGAACCTTTACCTTTTTAAAGTCTAGAAAGCATTGCACCCCCCCTTCCCCCCCCCCATCTCTCTCACCCACCCTGGGATTTCCTCTCCTCCCCGATCTATCTCTCTGCCCCCTAACTTTGCGCCACTTCCTGTCCGGACTGCAACTAATCTGTCAACCCAAGAGAAATTTCACAGGCACAACACCCTCCCTCTTCATCCATGGGACCCCAAGAGGGGTCTAATCCTGGCCTGGCACTGCTCCCTAGTGGCCATCTGGGAGAAATCATGCAAAGGTGATTCTTGAAACTGCAGAACACGGGGGGGGGGGGGAGGAATCACCCGCCATGCACAGTTACCGTTTTTTTTTGTACAGATGTAATCAGGTATTGCAAACCACTCCAGTATTCCTGCCATGAAAACTCCATGGACGTGGGGTCACAAAGAGTCGGTCACAACTGTAACGACACTACACACACACACACACAATCAGGTATTGAGCTGCACAGATAGCCCAGTGGGTTGCAGAATTATTAAATTTTTATTTTAGAGTATTTTTTACCCCACCTTTCTCCTTGGAAAAGGACCCAAGGTGGCTTATAGTAATGAGGGATAATATACAGTCCAGTACAATTAAGACATGTTCAGCCCTATTGAGAACAGGGAATTGAAGGACATCTCACAGCATTAACAGACAACATTACAAATGTGCACAGTTAAAAACAGAGTAAAATCCCATGTAAAAGAGATTAAAATTCCATGTAAAAGAGAGTAAAATTCCATGTAAATATTATGATTGATGGGAGTTGGGAGCTCAATTCCTCCATGTACCTGCTAGGAACAGAGCCGGACTGGGTGTCCCTGGGTGAGCTGTATAGTCCGGGGGGGGGGGGGGGGCGGGGGGGCGGAGAAGAATGATTTCTGAGTATTCTCTACCTGGAAAACTCTGGAAAGGATTGTAGCGTTTCTGTGCTTTGCCCCTGGCCCTTTCACAGGCTATTGACAAGCACCACTTCTAATTTTTCTCTTAGGCTGCCATCAACCAGCTTCTCTAGTAAATTAATGTTTTTAAATTGAATAAAGAGAAGTTTTTTTTATTACAAAGTAGAAGTAAAATCATGAAGGGTAACGTGTTTACCCTTTATGTAGCCTGAATACTGTAATTAAAGTGTAAACTACTCAGATACTACCTGAAGTAGTATGGGGTGGTATATAAGCAGAACACTTTAGGTCAGGGGTCCAAACTTTTTGCAAGGAGGGCCAGATTTGGTGACGTGAAATGTGTGTGGGTCGACTATTCAGCTACATTTGGCCCCCGGGCACAATTCTGCACAAGCCTCTAGGACATGCAAGGAGGCAGGGAGGATGCTGCAGCAATGCAGACGGGGGCAGGTAGGCTGCGGCAGGCATCTGGTGGGGGGACAGACAGAGGCAGGGTGGGCAGGCAAATTGTAAAACTGTAAGCTGATGTTTCCATCCACTATGGGGAGGGGGCAGCTGGTGGGGATGCATGACAGGCTGAGCTGGCAAGGAGAAGAGGCTGGGGGTCACTCAAAATTTGAAAACGGGCCGCATTTGGCCCCCAGGCCTGACTTTGGACATGTCTGCTTTAGGTACAAGCAAAAGGAAGAATATAGCTCAATCACATTAAAGTTATGTTACAGACTATGCGGATCACTTGCACACCCAGTTCTTACATTTTCAGACACTCAACACTCAACATCCTATCTCTTCTCTCGCTGGTCTTTAACCGTCTCTCAATCAGACCCTATCTATTTTTTCTCAGCGAGTGTAGGTCCCTATCTGACCTTCTCTCAGACAGTGTCAGTCCCTATCTGACTTATTCAGTGCTGGGCAGAGCCTTAAATCCCCTCAGGCTCCTCCCCCAAACTTTCTCATTGGCCTTGAAACTGCCAATTTACACAGACACATCTAATGAATTATTCCACGCCAAGGGGTAAACGCCACAAGGATCACCAGACGTCAGGATTGGCTTGATGACACACAATAGTAATGTCATCAGATTGGGGGGGGGGCACAAAAAATAAGTGAATATCACAGCAGGAAATAAATGTTCTATCATGTTAAACCCATAATTTTAAAAAAAAAAGCCAAGTGTGCTAGTACTTATATACTGGCCCATCATGCTTAAAGCCCTCTCTGAATCGTTTGCATTTGAATTATGCTGGATACATATTGTCCTCCACGCTCGGAAGAAGGGTTCTCATTTTACCGACCTCGGAAGGATGGAAAGCAGAGCAAACCTTGACCTGGCTACCTGGGATTGAACCCCAGGTCGTGAGCACAGCTTTGGCAGCTGGACAGCAGTATAGCCACAGCACCATGAGGTAGATGTATCTTACATTATCAGATATCAATTAAGTTAGTTAGATGTGTATTAGGCATCCTGCTGTAGAACCAGAGATTGGCAGTTCGATTCCCCGCTGTGGGGCCTTGGAAAAGAGCCAGCCTCGGGCAAGCTGCACAGAGGCAGAAAGACCCACGAGGAAGGGAACTGGAAACCACTTCTGCTTCTTCTCTACTTAGACAACCCTGGAAAGTGCTGCCATACATCCAAAGTGACTGGGTCGCACACAATATGAATACAATCAGGTAGTGATGAGTAGGGGGAGGATTACTAGATCTCAAAGAAATACAGAGGAAGTCCTTTTTCACCCAGAGGAATTACTGGTCTGTGGAATTCCCTGCCAGAAGAAGGGGTGACAGCTGTCAGCCTTGACAGCTTTAAGAAAGGATTGGACAAGTTCACAGAGAGAACAAGGGTATCCATGGCTAAGCTATCATGATGGATGCCTAAGGACAACCTCTGGGTTGAAGAGATAGGCAGGAGATCTCTCAATGCCATTTGCGGGGGATCTTAAGCAGGTGGAGACATCTGCTTGGGAATACCCTGAAGCCGATGGTGAGCCACTGTGTGAGACAGAAGGCTGGACTGGATGGGCTGCGGCCTGTTCCAGCAAGGCTGCTCTTAGGTTCTTACTATTACTATGAGATGTCATATTTTCCATCTGGCACTAAGAGCCTCTGAGGAGGAGGGGACCAAGGTGACCACGGCATCCTATCTAGAACCAGAGGGCCTGTCTTCTGACACAGAGTGAGTGAGTGAGGAACGACCTACTGGGGACTCAGCAGCAGCCTGGCTGAGTAGAAACTCCAGATTCAAGAGTCGTAGACCTTTAATTCTCAAGGAGAGGAAGATTGTGTCTGTTATGTCTATTTCAAAAATAATGGGTTCTTCCTTGCGGGAAGAAGCAGCCTGGAGTGGACAGACCTTTGAACCGGTCCTGCCAAGAGCTTAGGAAAGGGATTTACTTTTATGGGTCTGGTATTCAAGAAAGCAAACTGCTCGTGACCCAGCGTGGGCCTTCCACTAATAAGTGTCTGAGCAATCCCAAGCGGTAGGGTAGGCAATGCAGCCGGCGTATTCTGCGCACTTACTTGTCCACAAACTGCAAGGTCTGTGTGGCCGTGGCCCGAGCGACGGACTGGATCTCGGACACCCCGTGGGCGCCGTACGAATTGCCGCAGTGAGCGTACACGCCTGCTAGCTCCGTTGCCCCGCCCGCAATCAGCTTGGCCAGGTCCAGAGCAGCTGGATCGCAGGGCCTCAGGCCAGCTGGAAGGAAGCACAAACCAAGGAGAATCATTGTACTGTATGTATGTATGTATGTATGCACGTATGCACGCATGCATTCAGGTGTGTGTGTGTGTTGTCAGCACATGATGTCAAGGGCAAAGTAAGGCAGTATGGCACTGCAGCACCAACCTACAGATGCAGGCATGACTGTCAGCCACATCAGCTACCATGCAAGACTCTTGTGAGTCCCCCCCCCCCGACACACACATGCATGCCAGTCATTGTCCGATTCTAGGGGCGGTGCACATTTCCGTATTCAAGCCGAAGAGCCAGTGTTGTGCAAGTCCATGGCCATGTGGCCAGCATGGCTGCAAGGAAACACTGTTTTACCTTCCCGCTTTTTATGGCAGTACCTATTTATCTACTTGCATTTATATGCTTTCGAGCTGCTAGGTTGGCAGAAGCTGGGGTTATCAGCGGGAGCTCACTCCGCTGCGTGGCACCCAGAATTCGAACCGCCAAGCTGCCGACACTTTTTGGAGCCTTAGTCCACTGAGCCACCACACCCCTTTCCATCCTTACAGAGTGTACCAAAAAGCTTATAAAATGGGTGGTTTGTAGTATGGTGTGAATGTAATGCAACAAGAGTGATAAAAATCAGCCATAAGGAGCACAGTTACAAAGCGTTACTTTTTTGGCACGCTAAAGTTACATTTCGTGGCACCATCACAACGTGGGTCAACGTCATCTCGCGAGTGGAACAAATACTATTTCCTAACTATTTTTGAAGTTATTTTTCCAGGGCATCTGGAAACAAACATTTGAAGGGCGGTGCCATGTTCTCCTTGGTTCTCTTACAAAACTAGCCATGATCGTCATGTGCTCTCAAGTCAATTTTGACTTATGGGGACCCTTGTCATGACTTTCCAGGTAGGGAGTAAAATCAAAGTGTTCTGCTTATATACTGCCCCATACCACTTCAAGTAGTCTCTGGGCGGTTTACAGTTTAATTATGCAGGCTACACGTTGCACCCCCCCCCAGCAAGCTGGGTACTCATTTTACCAACCTCAGAAGGATGGAAGGCAGAGTCAACCTTGAGCCGGCTACCTGGGATTGAATCCCAGGTCGTGAGCACAGTTTTAGCTGCAGGACAGGCATTGAACCACTGTGTCACGGGGCTCCCCTTCCCTTCTTCTAAGGTTGCCCTGGGACTGTGCCGCTTGCCCCAGGCCACCCAGGCTGGCTCTTCTCCCTGGAGATGCACCCTGGGGAATCAAAAGTCCTAAACTCTGGCTCCACAACCAGCTTCCTACAAAACAAGTGAATAACTAATATGCAGTGTGGTAAGCTGTCCAATCTCGCCTGATCTTGGAAGCTAAGCAGGGTCAGCCCTGGTTAGTACTTGGATGGGAGACCTCCAGGGAATACCACGTGCTATAGGCGCCTGGAGTAGGAACTGGCAAACCACTCCAGGATTCCTGCCAAGAAAACTCCATGGACATGGAGTCATGAAGAGTCGGTCACGACTGTAACAACACAACACACACACACACACACACACACATGCGCACACACACATGCACACACACACACACACACACACACACACACACACACACACACACACACACACACAAGCAATCCAATCTCTTGGTCTTCCAACATTCTACTTTGTAAGAAGAATGTTTTAAAAGAACATGATGAACAAAGCTAGGTTGCTGATAAATCTCCCCAGCTTGGTATCAAATGCGTTATTTTATGTCTGAAGTTGCGCTGAACGCTGGCATCACCTCGGCCGTTTTCGCAGTCGATCTTCAGCCACACCTTCCAGCACTTTCCGTGGCCCAAAGGCCGTCTCTTCAGGAGGGCTAGGGCGTCAGGACTGTCCACTAAAACGTGGAAGGCTTCTAGCCTCTCGGCCAAGGTGGCACACTCTTCCACCTTGTCGAAGGGCAGCGGGTAAGCATACAGGATGTCATCAAAGCCGCCGTCGGCAAAAAAACAAGCTTCGGCCAAAGTGGACACCACAATCCCCCGGCGCGTGCCTCCTGTCATGAGTTCTCCACCTTCCCTGTACGAAAGAAGGATCGAGAAGAAAGATCAGGGCTTTTAAATCAAACTTACCACCAGCTCCTCTGGTGTCCAGGCACGTTTGCATTCTCCAGACAAAACAGGATGCATCCACACGACATCTTGGCTACTGCTCTCTCCGCAATTCATTTCCAAATTTGAGCCTCTTAAGAGTTCTCGATTGCTGTGTGTGTCTCATTCTGATTTTATCTGGAAGTTGAGTCATAAACGTGTTCTGTCTCTCAAGAAAAAGAAGTCCAGTTGCCATGACTCATCTTCCAGATAAACTTCCCTGGATGACTGAGAATCTTCAGAGACATTCTGATTTTACTGATGACTTTTACTGATTCTTTTCATTTTCATTTTATTGATTTCATTTCATTGATGACCGTGTGTTTCTCATGCTGTAAACCACACGGGATGGCGCACCACACTACATGGGGAGGTATATACATTTATGAAACAGACTTTGGGACTTATTGATTGATTCGCCACTCTGTCAGTGCAGAAGCACTGTTCTGGGCCATTTTACAGCAGGCTAAAGTGTACATTAAACAAATAAGCAGCAAGATTAAAACCAAATGGCACCTGAGATAATTTCCCCTGTAATAGTAGAAGAAGAGGTGAACAGTCCAGCAGAGTTGGTGCGAAAGACCGCCCTGAAAAGTTGGATTTTAAGCTGCCTCCTTAATTTTAGCAGGAAGGGAGTTAGGCGAAACTCGGACCAAAGCTATTTCCATAAGGCCGGGGCCACTGCAGAGAAGGCCCTGCCTCTTGTAGATGACTTTTGGCCCTTCCACGGAGGAGACCAACCTGAGAAGATCTGGTAGGTCGGGCTGATGACACTTGGCAGAGACAGTCAAATGTGTCTCTCGATATTTCAGTGTCCCTCTTCAAACCAAACTTCAACCACTTGCACCACCAATATCTTAGAACGGTATCGCTGGAGGTGTGAAGTACCTGGCAGGTAAAAAGGTCCATCCGTGGCTGAAAAATTTAAAAAGCTTACCCCCCTCCCCCCACAAAAAACACCTAGCAAAGGAATATGATCAATTTTAGGAGCAGCCAAATAGGGGGCCTTTGTTGGGAGAGTCTGGTGCCACTCACAGGGTCTTGTGGGTTTTCATGTGGGGCCGGAGGGCGACACCCAGGTCTCGGCAACGCTCCTGCATCCGCTGCACATTCTTTTTCGCCACGTCGATGTCGACGGTGAAGGCTGGGCTGGGCAACTCTTCTAGGCGTCGTCCTGCCCACATCTGGAAAGAGGGTTCGGGAAACGTGGAAGCAGACCAACAGGGAAAGTGGGGGAGCAGTTCTGCGGGAAGGACAATTGGCTCAATGAGCCAGGGTTTGAAAATAAATACAATAGGACCCCAGTATCCACTGGGGATCGGTTCCAGGCCTCACCGTGGATAATGAAAACCATGGATAAGGGAGAACGCCACAATGCCCTCCCAAATAAACCTGCTGTTTTGCAACAGTAGCTTGCTTTACGGCTGCTGAATTATTTATTTTATTTTTTGCCTCTGCCAACTGTGGATAACTGAATCAGTGGTTAATGAAGCAGTGGATCCAGCGGTCCTGCTGTAAACACAACTAGAAAAGATGGCAAACTGCATCCCTGGTATGAATGAACACCACAACAGCCCTTAATGAGGACAATTTAGCCTTCCTGCAGGGAGCTGGCCTCCAGGACTCACACTTGCCACCACCAACCATGCACAGCATACTGGGAATCGTAGTCTGAGACACCTGGACAGCCCCTGTTTGTCAGGAAGAGGTGGCTGGTGATGGAAAAGATCTTTTGCCTGCAAGAACCTGGAAAAGTGATACTAATCAGAGCAGACAATTCTACACTGGGTGGACCCCCTAGACAGCTTCCAAGGGGGGTGGGCGGATCAAGGGTGCAAAGGGAAGGAAGCAGCCGTCTGATCATCCAACCAGCAAGCCCAGTGGTTGAACCAAAGATTGGGAGTTTGGTTCCTACGAGGTTTCAAACCTCCCCAGGTAACGAGTGGCTCCCCATCCCCTTCTTATGAGGGGGTGTGTGCCCAAGGCTACGCGGGCTGCTGGCTCTTCTAGGAAGCACCATAGGTGACATGAACTCCCAACCACCACTGAGCACTTCCAAAAAGGAAGACCCGAAAATGGTACTGATTTGCACATGTCAGCACAATCTGACTCACTGGCAAACCAGGACCATTTGGGTTTTGTTACCCAGAGGATGGCCACTGGCTCCAGGCATCGTCCAAGTCACTCTTCGGCCTGTCTCCATCGGATGGCCAGATGCCCTCATTTAGAATGGGCAGCCCTCTGCTTTAAGGCAGCTAGTTGCCTACCCCTGCTTATTATGAAGGCCTGCCCCCTTCAGGCAGTAATCCCCTAAATGAAGGAGGACAGATCCGTCTTACAACTTTCCACCAACCCCCCTCCTGTGCTTTTTTTTTTTTTTAGGGATGGGGGAAAACAGGTAACATCTGAAGGTGAGAAAGGAAACCTACCTCTTAGCTTTGGAGAAGGTAGCCCTGTTAGTCCAGGCAAAAATCAAAGCAAAACAAAACAAAACAAAAGACAAAAAAACACACCCTGTGGCACCTTAAAGACTAACTTTCGTATTTTAATGCGACGTTTGGTGAACACACTTCTTCTGACTTAGCTGAGTTGCTCACCTGCTGTTCCTGGTCCTCCCAGGTTCCGGTCAGAGTCTAGATCTGAAACACGATTGAGATCCCTTGGTACGGTCTGGGTTCATCATCTGCCTGGGTGGCAGAGAGAAGTTTGCTATGGGTGATCAGAGGGATGTGGCCAAACCAGCAGGTCCAAGCAGGCTGGAGTCCCAGGGCAAGGCCACCGAGGGTCCTGGAATTACAAAGCATGCAATTAAAAAAAAAACAGAGAGAGAGAGAGAGAGAGAGAGAATCTTGATTTTTTTTCCTGCACCAGTGCAGGCTTCACTTCATAGATTGTGCAAGCCTCAGAAGCTGGATCAGCTGTTCCATCTGGGCCAGCGGAGGAGGCAGCAAGGCGAAAAAGCAGGCTTTTTGACAACAAACCTCAAACAGTTACTGTTTCACCTGCTCCACTACCCCGGGAATTGCAGAGGCAGAAACCCAAACTGCAAGAAGCAGCAGCCCGCAAAGAAGGGAGTGAAGGCGAGGCAGTCAATAATAATCCAAGAGTTTATTACTATTTACGTTTAAGAATTTCAGGCAAAAATCAAAGAAAAACAAAACAGAACAAAACAAAACAAAAGTTTAAAAGGACCTGGGTGCCAGCGCTTCTATTGCTACGAGGCAACTTTTAATATGCATTAACCAAAAAAAAAAACACAACACCCCAGATCTATGCAAAATCACTGGCACTGGCCAAATATATATATATATATATATATTTTATTCCCCTTCTGCTAAGAAAGTTGCCAACGTCTCCAAACAGGACTGCTCCTATGGCTGGAGATCCAGCACCAAAGAGCTTCCCCACCTTGCAATGCTCGCCCTCCTGCGTGCTTCTCCCCCCCCCCCCCACAAAGGCTGGCTGCTGCGCCCAGACCGGGCACGAAGGAGTTAACTTGGCTGGGACGGGGGAGGAGCTTCTAAGGAAAGACTGCCGGGCATTGGAACACGCCCGCCCGCCCGGTTTCTCCTCCCCGCCTCGGGGAGGAGAAACACAAGACCGCCCGCGTCGCTAGAGGGAGCGCAGGCGCCTCCTGTCCTGTTCGTCTCTACGGTGGCGGACCCGCCCGCGTTCCGACTTTAACCCGAAGGGATCTCGTGCCACGCTTGCAGCGCCACCTGTAGGCACGGAGTGGAATTGCAAGGTCCCGTTTTGGTCCCGTACACTTGCAGTGGTTCTCAACATCTGTGGGTCCCCAGATGTTCCTGGACTGCAACTCCCAGAAGCCTTCACCACTAGCTGAGCTGGCCAGGATTTCTGGGAGTTGCAGTCGAGGAACATCTGGGGACCCACAGGTTGAGAACCACTGCCGTACAGTACTGATTTATTGTAAAAAGTACTGATTTATTCGGTCCCATCACCTCCTGGCAAATAGAAGGGGAAGAAATGGAGGCAATGACAGAGTTTATTTTCTTGGGCTCCTTGATCACTGCAGATGGCGACTGCAGCAACGAAATTATAAGACGCCTGCTTCTTGGGAGGAAAGCAATGGCAAACCTAGGTAGCATCTTAAAGAGCAGAGACATCACTTTGCCAACTAAGGCCATGATCGTCAAAGCTATGGTTTTTCCGGTAGTGATGCATGGAAGTGAAAGCTGGACTATAAAGAAGGCTGATGGCTGCAGAATCGATGCTTTTGAGCTGTGGTGCTGGAGGAGAGTCTTGAGAGTCCCCCGGACTGCAAGGGGATCAAACCAACACATCCTGAAAGAAATCAACCCCGAATGTTCACTGGAAGGACAGATTTTGAAGCTGAGGGTCCAGCACTTTGGCCACCTCCTGAGGAGAGAGGAGTCCTTGGAAAAGTCCCTGATGTTGGGAAAGATGGAAGGCAAAAGGAAAAGAGGACGGCAGAGAATGAGATGGTTGGATGGTGTCATCGATGCAACCAAAATGGATTTGACCAAACTCCGGGAGGCAGTGGAGGATAGGAAGGCCTGCCATGCTCCGGTCCATGGGGGTCACAAAGAGTCGGACACGACTGAACGACTGAACAACAACAACAATTTCTTGACACTTTCCCAGTGAAGAATATCACCGTCCGCTTCCCACCCACCCTCAGCCCAAAACATATCGGACCACATCTCATGGGCCAAATAACCTGCTTCTGGTGGGAGTTGGGGGGCTTACATATAAACCATGATAGATGTGTATATGCCTTTCTAAAAGGGAAGGCCCAGACAAAAGATTGCATGTTTTATTGATACATTCTGGGAAATAGGCAGTAACCTGCTGGAAATGGCTGCAAGCTAATTTTAATGTTTCTGCACAAGGTTATAGAAAGGATATATCGCCAAGGAGACATCTTGCTGGAATGAAGGGGGGGACACACACCCAGGTTTCCTCTATTGGGCTGCGCCCAGAACTAGGGTCGTCATTTTCATGCCCGCTACAGTAATTCCAAATCTAATTCAGATGCAGAAAGAGACAAGATCATCCTGGGACACCAAGTTCCTTTTAAATGTTTATTTCAACTCAGGCGAACGGGATACCAACAGTTCTGTGGGGAAGGCCCGATACAGAGTTGAAGGCAAGCTTTACGTTCTCAAGTTTTAAGGCATAAACTTTTCAAATTCAGAAGTTCAGGTTGTGCTTTTGTGGACAGACTTAATCTCCGGCTCTGTTTTCCTGAGAGTAGACCATCTAATGTGGATTCGCCCTTTTCCTTCCAGCCTTTTCCTGCTTGGAGGAATTCCCCCCCCCCTCATCTCAATGCTGCAGTGAAGGTAAAATTCACCTCATTCTCTAACTATGCCCATAACCTTGGAGACCAGCTTGGGGCCAAAACTAGAGACGGTTGCAATAAGCAGCCAATTTACGATGTGGCATTCAATTCTGCAGGCCAATGTTGAAGTAAATCTACCTTTATAGACGGGAAAGTGCCTTATGTTGGAACCTCTGTCTTGGTTCTGGAAAAGTAAGGCGAACACAATCCAGAAATGGCACTAACATGCCATTCTATGTTCTATATAAATGCTTGAGCCTTCCACTTCCAGGTGACGGCTTTACAGAGGAAGCACGCCCAGTTGCACATGGAAAAGAAAAACCAATCGACCCCTGGTTTCTGCCTCAATTGCATCCTGGTGTCAGGCGATGAACACAAAATTAACATGTAAGATCACGGGTAAAAGAGTTGCACGTGTCCACTGCAACGTTTCTGTGAACCACGCCAGTGGGATCTATGCACATGCAGGTGCCCAAATTGTGGCAAAGGGATGGGCCTGGTGCTTAAGGCGTCCCGTCTCTTCTAACACACTTTTGGCCGGGACCAAGGACTTCCGTCCAAGGAGTGCAGACCTCTCATTTTGGCAGGTCTGCACCAGTGATGCCACCTGGGACAATGTTGGCTGGAAAAACCTGTGGGCCCTTTCCAGTAACATTTAATTGGGTGGGGGGAGAGCCAAATAAATATGTTTTTAAAAAGCCCAATGAAAAATACCCAGCATTGGGTCAGCCAACTTTCTTCTTTCTGTTCCCCTAAGCTAGTGGTGCGCATGTGTATTGGTGCTGGTGCATAATCAAGGTGCAGCTTAACGAGAAAGCACCATAGGGTCCACCAGAGAGGAAACCAAACGCGGCATCTTCCAACCGACGTCACTGGTCTGTTCTTGCTCAGAATCACTGTATGGCGTCATCGGGTGAGGTGGTGGTGGGGGACACCCTATGATCTCAACAGAGAAATTCAAAGCACAGATCTACCTCTCTTCAGGATAAATCCTTAAGCCCCTGCAAGACCAAATGATTTAAGAAGATAATAAGCAGATGGGAATGGAGTTTCACAGGTAAGCCACTGACCCAAGGATGTCTTTGTGAGACATGAGAGGTTCCCTGCAGCACTTGGATTCCCCCCCTCCCCTCTTTTAAATTCGCCAAACAAAGGATGAATCCACACTGAGGCCGGGCATTTGATGCCATGCTCTCGCAAAGCCAGCGGAAAGTCTGTAAAGCCGCCCCCCCCCCCAAAGCAACACCCATTAAATACAAAACAAAGTAGAAAAGTTCGGATCAGCATTATTCATAAGAGTTACAAAAGGCGTCCATTATATCTTTAGATACTTATGTACACAGAAAATAGTGAACACAGCAAGACAGGAGGAACCCCACCCCACCCCCTACAAACACACATGTATTTTTTCCTACAAAATCCCAATATTGCACTTGGTGTTCTTGGATCTTTGTCTTCACCCAGGAATTATTACTTTAAAGAGAAGGGGTTGGAATGTCATTTCGTCACTTGAACAAATGGGGATGAGGGTGGGAGGTGCCCCTTTATTTGCAAGGAGGGAGGCCTTTGTGGGCCCTCCATGAATAACCTGTGCAGAGAAAAGGCATCTTCTGTTTTTTTATGGGGGGGGAAGGGGGAGGGAATCCATCAGAGGTCAACAGCTCAGAGCAAACAGTTTTCCTCCACAGAGCTGTGGGTGCCCACCGCTTCAGGCCAAAGCTCCTTCCATGGGCAATGGGGGAGAAAGCAAGGGTCGTGAGGTATGGCAATTCACTCCCACCCCTGGTTAGAAGAAGGAAGCACCGTGGCCTTGTCCCAAAGCAGATGGGTGTCCCTCTGGCAGCCGGGAAATGCCTGAGAGAGCCATCGTGAAAGGGGGAGGAAAGACATCACAAGGGAGATGTCTTTCCTTTTCCAAGAGGCAACAGACAACAAAACTGGTGATGGATGAGGATAGTAGCTCCCTTTCTTTCTTTCTTTCTTCTTTGCCTCCCTTGGAACAAACTGACAGGATGACCTTGCCACCGAGTAGACAAACAGGAGGACAAGCAAAAGAGGTTTGATTCAGAAGGAAGGCAGCGGCTCCCAACTTTGACTCAAGACTCCCCGAAGCCCTCGCCACTTGCTGTGAAGGCCTTCTGCGAGTTCCAGTCCAAGAACACCTGGGGACCCCAAAAATCTGAGAGCCACAGTTCTACACCACTGGTCCCCTACTTTGGGCTCCCAGGTGTCCTTGTGGACTCAAAAAACTCCCAGGAGCCTTCATCGCTTTGCAGTGCTAGCCAAGGTTCCTGGGAGTTGTAGTCCAGGATCATCTATAGGGACCCTTGGTTGGGACATACTGGAGTAATGGGTCCAGCTGCTCTCCCCTGGTGGAAATGCCAGCGGGCCCTAAGGCAGGAAGGAAGCAACATGGGAAGGCAGCCAAGAAGTTACTTTTTCTCTTCCGGAGACACAGTCCCTCTCCAAAGCTGACTTAGGTGTGAGGCAAGAACCACGGTGCAGGAACAACTGGCCTCGACCAACCAACCACCCTTCCTGGCACCCACCTCAAGGCAACAAAGGCCCCCCCAAGAAAACTCCCAGGTTTTGCTGAGGACTGAGATTTGCCACGGAAGAAAACCCGCACAAAGAAAACTGGCGGCCAATCCAAGATGGGGCAAGGAGAGTGCCGTTCTGCCGTCCAGAAACACCCGGGTCTTCCCTCCATGTTTGGAATGGGTCCTGAACCCATCTAGAGGGGGTGTGGTGTGGCAGAAGAGTGATGGCTTTCTCCCTTGGTGCAGGGAGGGAAACCAACTTGACCTGTGCTGCTGGGTGAGGAGGGAGATTTGAGCACAGGGGCGCTGGCCAGGACGGACAGGGTGTCCTGCTGTTTTTTAAGGCAGCAAAGGCGAGTGCCTTTGTTTCCAGTGTGGAGGCGCCATCCACACGGCCCGGTCATTTCCCATCACCTCTGAACCCTCTGTTCTGCCCCAAATGCTACGGCTGCATCTTCCGAGAGGCAGCAGGACCTGCGATGCCAAGGTCATTCTGAGGAGCTTCCTTCCTGCCAACATTTCTCAACGCCGCTCTCTGGGGGAAACTGGCCCTTGTCGGTAACAGGGAGCCTCTCGGTGGCGGCAGCTTGGCTTCTGTGCCGCATCTCAACGTTGGCCAGCAAAGGACAAGAAGCAACATAGAGCTGCTTTCCAGAGAGAATTCCCGGCCCGTGTGGCAACTGGAATCGGGGCAAGGTGAGACATGACAACAAAACGGCTCATTCCCTCCAACGTGGTACCAAAAACAAAACCAAACAAAAATTTGGACGCTTTCCTGTGGAGACCAGAAATAATTCTTCTATGGAACTTTTGCTGTTTTCACTTTCAGTGCTATGCCGTTTTGGTTAGGAAAAGGTGCTTAAAAGGATGGCGCATCCTGACTCCGGAAAGCATTCCAGTTCAGGGAGGTAACCCTGATTTGTCAACAAACCCTGTCTGCCGAAGGGGGATCAGTCAGCGCCCGCAACACATCCTGCAAAAGCTTGCTGCCAGCGCCGATCCGTCCATCAGCCACCAACGGCATTTGCTGCCGACGCAGTGCACACTTCACTCTCAGGGAAAGGGAAGAAGAGGGTCACGACCTTTAGAAGCCAAGTAACTGCACACGCGCGTGGGATGGGTGGGCGTTACATTCTACGCCCGGAAGCTCGCCTGACACGAGTCCTCCCTCCTTGGGGAATAAAAACTCATTATTAAGCCAGGTTGGGTAAAAAGACACAAGGCTACCAAGCGGCAGGTTATTGCTGGTGAGGAGACCTGTGGAGTCCATAACCCGCCGGGTCTCCAGAGGCGCTGGACCTTCCGTGCCTCTGCCCCTCGGGGCCAACCGAAGGGAGTACGTCCAGTCCTCAGAATGAGTCCGATGGGGCGGAGGAGAACTAAGCTAACACCTGTGCTCGCTCTCCTTTTTTAAAACAAAGAACAGGGTCAACTTCAGGCTCCCTCTTGGCCCTGTAACCCTAGCGTAATGCTTGCACATTCTGCTCCCCCATCTTGCTTCTCCTCGGAACAGAGGACATCCTTTGCTTTAGTGCCGGCCAGCTCCTTATTCCGGAGAGGCATCTTTCAGCTGCCACCATTAAAGCTTTCTCGCGGAACAAGGAGACAGCCCGCCAGCCCGCCCACCTGTTGGAACAGAAGCCACCGTCTTTGATTTTGGCGCAAGTTTTCTACGTAGTGCAACAGAGGGTCTGCGTAAGGCCACCTGAGGCTGGTGTGCGACTATTGCGTTGGTTTTTTTCCCTGCCCCGGAAGCAGGAGGAGTTTCCTATTGTCCGCTCCACCTGGTCCCCTTCCTCTCTTTCCAGTGTAAGACGACGAATACAAACATTTGCCACTTCAAGCTCCACAGGAATAATAAAAAAATAATATCAACAGTAACAACAGTAACAATTAGAGCCACGGCTTGGAAACCGGGATGGGGCTAGACTGCCCACACGAAAGGCGATTCCGGATGCGCAGGGACCACTTCCCTGGCAAAGGAGCCCTCACGGCCGTTTCCACGTGGGAAGTCTGCAACATTTCTGAGGCAGTGCCAGGAAACCGGTGGCTGGCAGGGCCTGGCTAGCGTGCCACAGTGAAGGAGGCCAGCCGGGCGCATCGTGTGTCCTTACAAGGCAGGCCCGGCAGTAGCCAGAGAACAGGAGGTGTGCGGGTTTGGGGGAACAGCTGTTCCTGTTCGGCTATTTGGGCTCCGTCGGGTTGTATTCCGTCTCGCCGGAGGACACCTGGGAGATGCGCCGCGTCGAACGCCACAGCCGCCGGTGGAACTGCCCCGTCTTTACCTGGAGGGAGCGGAAAGACAGTGGGGGTGGGGGTGTTAAATGAGGCGCCTCCAATTCAGCTGACGAAAGCGGGAGGACAGGGGGGCAGATGCTTTTGGCAGACACACACGTCAAAAAAGGAGAGCCACGTTTCCGTGGGATGCCGAACCCTCTTGAAGGGTACGGACAATGCTAGACTACAAAGCCCATTGCCCCACTCCCATAGTCCCTTCTGCCAGGGACACTGGGGGTTGGCTAGCACCACTCATTTGGAAGGCTCTCTTTTGGGGGAAGGCTGCTTAGAACAGGAGGACTCCATGTTCCAACCCGGCAAGGCAGCCAGAACCGCGCGCTGGAAGTTCTGTGGTGATGGCTGGCTACCCCTGAGAGAGAGCTTGGAAAAGGACCATCAGGAACGGGGCCTTCTCAGTGGTGGCTGTGATGTTACAGAACTCGCTGCCTAGAGAGGCACACCAAGCCCCCTCCTTTCTGTCATTCTGGAAGCCAGTGAACCCATAGCTATTCAAACGGGTACTCAGGACTTCATACCCTGTAGGAGAGACTCCCCGATCCATCCTGTGTCATTTTTTAATATACAGTGGACCCTCGTATAACAAACAGTTTGGTTCAACCGATAAAATCTGTACAACATAAAAAAATTCTGGAGATGGGGGACATTTGCTTAACAGAATCGCCTATGGGGCGAATCCGTACCACATAAAAATGGTCGCGATGAGGGATTACTCTGTTTTCAATGCATCCCTATGGGAAATCTGTATAAAGGAAAATTTGCTTAATAGAATTTCATTTGGAACAAATTAATTCCGTTATTCAAGGTACCACTGTATTTGCTTTCGCCATCTGCGGGTGGGGCTTTGTCAGGCTATTTTATATTATGCTTGCGATTGTTCTTCTATTGCTTTATTTTGGATTCTTTGCTATGCTACCCAGACTCACCTCGGAGGGTTGCCCTGCTCCAACCACGATCAGCTTCCCGTCCTCCAGGCCCACCAAGATGTGGCTTTTCTCCTTGGTCACAGAGACACTGTGAACAGGGACCTTCATGGCCAACGGGGAGACGGCCGGCTGGAGGCTGAAAGGAAACCAGGACAGGATGGAGCAGCCCCGCTGGCACACAAGGCAGGCCAGGTCACGGCAGGGGGTGGGAGAAGTTCTCTCCTCCCTCCACCAGACTACATCTCCCAGAATCCCCCAGCAGGTACGGCTGGTCAGAAAAAGAACCTTCCGGAGTCCTGCATGCTTGTGCCAAAATCACCTCTAGGCTCAACGAGGGGCATTACTTTTGAAAGGGTTCTACAAAACCCTTGAAATCATCTCTAACCTGCTTTTAAAGAACGTTTCCATCCATTCCGTTGCATGTCGCCTTCGGAGCCCCAACGGACAGAAAATTGATTTTACAAATATTTTACATCAATCAATAAAACTGCATGGAGGAGGAGGAGGAGTGATAAACTGCTAAATCGCCAGAAACATCTGGCTTCCAGGAGTCCAAAGGACGGACACACACACACACACACACACACACACACACACACACACACACACACACACACCTGGACCTTGAGGAATGTCCCCGCTTTGGTACCCTGTCTAGCCCAAAACATTTATTTATTTTAAAAAAATGCCTTTTTAAAATCTGAACAAGATCCCTCATGCCTTCTAGTGGCCAATTTTTTTTAAAAAAAATAGAATATATGGGGGTCAAAGTGACACCCCCTCTATTTCCCAGAGGGCAGAAGCGGAATTTCTGAGACACATATTTCTTATGCTTTTAAAAACACATCATGGGCTGGCTGGGTGTCTCAGGCGCCCTGCGGGAGGCACACGGCCTGCCCTTTCCCCTGTTTGGCTTCCCAAAGGCACATGTTTCATGCGCCACTCGGGCAGGATCTGACCACAGGGAGCAGCGCCGTTACCTCTGAAGGTCCCGGATCTGCAACGCACACTGGACGGTCCCCAGCACGACAAACTCCTCCGTGAGGCACATGGAGGCCACCTGCTCGTCCAGCGGAAGGGAGGCGAGGTGTTTGCCGTTGACGGAGTAGAGGTGTAGGGCAAACTTGTCCTGGAATGAATGAGGCACAGACATCACCACAGGGTGGGCGACAGGGACCCTCCAAAGATGTGCAGGGGGATGGTAAAAAAAGCTAAAGCGCAAAAACGAACTTAGACTGGCCAAAGACATTAAAGATAATAAAAAGGGTTTCTTTAGTTACATCCGCAGCAAAAGGAAAAATAAGGAAATGATAGGCTCTCTGCGTAGCGATAATAACCAGTTACTAACAGGAGACAAGGAAAAGGCAGAACTATTCAACACCTTCTTTGCCTCTGTTTTTTCTCCAAAAAGGAAGAAAGAGATCCACTGGGACAAAGACTAGATGAGGTAGGATGGGAATTACAACATAGAATAGGTAGAGAGCTGGTACAGGAGCACCTGGAAACATTAAATGTAGATGGCCCTTGAGGTCTCTTCCAACTCTATGATTCTATGATTCTATGTTTCCAACGGGAGTTTTCACCATCCCTTGACACCAGACGCCCGGGGTGTGCCTTCTAGATCAGCTCGGCCTACAAGCTTCCCTGCAACTGCAACCATTGGGCCAGCTTCCTTTTTGAAACAAGAAGGGAGGCCTATACGAAGCCTAAGGGCTAACAGCTGACTCTTTTCTCCAGCTGAGCACAGTATTGGGAGTCTGTAAGGTCTGGAGACCTGCAGATGAAACTCTCAGAAAAGATGATTTCGGGATTCGCAGTAAAAAACAACAAATAAGTCCAAAACACACACCCTTCTTGGCTACACGGGCAGGGTGATGGCAACTGGAAGGCTACCTTGACCTCTACCGGCCTAAACCTATGCGTTCTTCTGGGTTTTAGGCCGGACATGTTCCTTGCCCTCCTGGAAAAGCCTGAAGACAAAAGCAGAGAGCTTCTGCAGGTGCTCCATCATGAAGCAACCACAGGTTCGTAGAATCCGAGTTGGAAGAGACCTCCAGGGCCATCCGGTCCAACCCCCTGCCATGCAGGAACCCCCATCACAGGACTCCCGACAGATGGCCATTCAGCCTCTGCTTAAAAACCTCCAAAGAAGGAGATGCCACAACCCTCCTTTGTGGCAGCATGTTATTCCATTGCTGAACAGCTCTAACTGTCATGAGGTTCTTCCTAATGTTCAAATGCAATCTCTTTTCCTGTAGTTTGAAACCATTGCCCCGAGTCCTACTCTCTGAAGTCATGGAAAACAAACCTGTTCCCTCTTCAATAGGACATCCTTTCAAATATTTAAAATATAGCTATTATATTCCCTCTCAGCCTTCTTTTTGTAAGGCTCAACATTCCCAGCTCCCTACGCCGCTCCTCGGAAGACATTTCTTCTAGACCCTCAACCATCTTGGCCGCCCTCTTCTGCACCCGTTCAAGGGTTCCCTCTGTTCCTCAGGTGGAAAAAGCCTTCAGGAATTTTGTCCAAGGCACCCCTCAGTGCTTATAAGCAAGGTATGCCCAAAGCGGTCTTGGGTGCTGCCCCGCTGGGTCTCACCCCCCCACCTCCTGCGGCACTCACCTTGAAGGAGGCCCTCCCCTCCACGGTCGTCTGGGCGACGATCTGCCCCTCGTGACCCACGGCGAGGTTGGCAATGGTGACGGGCAAGGAGCTCTCGCAAGGCGGCTTCAGCGACTTCATGAACTGGCCCCGGCGGATCGTGTGCACGATGATGGTGCCGTCCTGGCAGGGAGAGAAACAAAAGCTTCCACAACGAGACCTCTCCAGAACACCCCCGCCAAGCCAACCTTCCCAACCGGGGGGGGGGGGGGCTGTAGTTAGCCGTTGATCTCAGGGACTAATACAATGATCCCCCCCATCGCGGGGTGGGGTGGGTTAAGGACCCGACCGGGCCCCTGATAATTGAAAATCCGCGATATGTGGATGCAGGTCGGGTTGGGCCGGGGCTAGCTGTGGGGCCTTGTATTTACCCCCAGCCTGGCACTGCCCCGAACGGGACTGCGAAGGCCTTCCCGTGCCTTCTGGAGACCCCAAAAGAGCCTCCCTGCGAACCGGAACCGGATTGCCAAAACTCATTTCTGAGGCCTCTGACAAGCCTAGAAAGGCCCTCGGAAGCCTCAGAAATGATTTTCGGCGGATCGTAAGTGACTTCCGGTTCACAGGGAAGCCATTTTCGGGGCTCCGGAAGGCCCAGGTAGGGCCCTCGCAGACCCGTTTGGAGCAGCGCCAGTCCTGGGTTAAGTATGGGAAGGCTGAAACAGGCCTTTCCCCCTTTACCCCAGGGGGCCTTTTTTCATATACTGCGGTCCCGCGATATAGTGGGACCACAGTATATGAACCGCGCATGGGCGGGGGACCACTGTATATATGAAGGCTTTTGTCACTTTGGTGGCTTCCCCCCTAGATTAAGACAAGAGCAATGGCAGTGGCTGCTTTCACACGACCACTAAAATCTGCTGCAAAGTGCTTGCAGATGTGGAGCATAAAATCATTTCCCCACAAGCAGCAGACTTAAAAAAAAATAAAGTGTGACCACGCCCACTTAAGTGCAACCCAGCACATTTTACAAGTACCTAGTCTCGAGTTGGTAAAATCCTTGTCACTGTTCTGATGTGGATTTTAAACCAATACTTGAGACCATGGGAACACGGAAAATCCACACCAAAACCTTTTCACCCCCGTTATGGTATCTTTGCTGCAATTCTCGGTCATGAGATCAGAATGGTTGCAGATTTTCAAAACGTGACCATGGGAACATCCGATCCACAACGTCAACCAGGTGACTGCTCTGGAGGGTTAGTTTGTTGCAAAGTTTGTTGCAGATTTTATTGGACATGTGAAAGCAGCCAGTGTTCACAGCACAGAGGCCGCCAGCTCTGCAAAGGTAGAGAACAGGTTTTGCCTTACCTTGGACCCCGACACGGCCACGTCCAACTCGGTGCTGATGGCGACACACGTGACCTCCTCCTCGTGCCCGTAGAGGACCTGGACGGGCTTGGGAGACAAGCCACAAGAGAAGCCACCCTGCACAAGGGAGGGAGCCTGGTCATGACCACGCAGAATTTCGGGAAGCTCCTTTCATGGGCAAAGTGGATGAGCATGTCTGCTTATTCCTAGACCTCCGCCCGATGCAACCCCAACCCCGCCCCACCTGTCTGATACCATCCCATCACAAATGGTTGCGTGGAAACCGGAGAGACGAAGGCCAACTGGAAAAGGTGGCTTCCTCCCCAACTCCTTCCACATCCCGCCTGTCATACTGGTGTTCCTTGTGTTGCAAAAATTCTCTGATGTTCGTATGCATTCTACTGATTTTTTTTTTCTGACACGAGCTGGAGGCCACGGCATCGAAATGCGCGGCAGGGCCAGCAGCAGGTTTGGAAATACCCCTGTCACTTTTCGTTGAGAGATTGGAAAAAAAACCCGCTGTCCGGATGGCAACTTCCAGAAAGCTTCTGGGTCTAAAAAAAATAAACAGCGGCTCTTCCAATCTCTTGTGTTGGCTTCCTCTCCTCCCCCCCTCCCTTTTCCCCCTCCAAGGCATGAGCCTCCGGTTCCTACCTGCTGTAGGACCTGCCAGATCATGCAGGTGGTGTCCCGTGACCCGGAAATGAGGTAGATTCCACAGAGGTCTAAGGCCAAGCACGTGATGACGTCTGCATTGAGAGAAACACAAGAAAGGTCAGCAGGTCACCATCCCACGCTGTCGAGTCGGTTCTGAACCACGGGTGACTCTTTCCGGGGGGGGGGCACACTCAGAAGTGGCGCAGTGGTTCAATGCCCTGTCCTGCAGGTAAAACTGTGCTCACGACCAGGGGTTCAATCCCAGGTAGCCGGCTCAAGGTTCGCTCAGCCTTCCATCCTTCCGAAGTCGGTAAAATGAGTACCCAGCTTGCTGGGGGTGGGGGGCAATGTGTAGCCTGCATACTGTCATTAAAAACTGTAAACCACCCAGAGACTACTTGAAGTGGTATGGAGCAGTATATAATCAGAACACTTTACCATGCTTTGCTTTAAATTACAGTGTAATGTCACTGAAACACGGTGAGCATATGTGTACATGCACATCACAGCATGTCTGTTCCTGAGTCATGGTTAGCACAACACAGCGCATATTACAGTGCAATGTCCCTGAATGATGGTTTAGCATATCTGGACATGCACATCACAATGTTAGGAGCCTCGTGGCGCAGGGGTTCAATGCCTGAACTGCAGCTATGACTGTGCTCACAGCCTGGGGTTCAATCCCAGGTAGCCGGCTCAAGGTTCGCTCAGCCTTCCATCCTTCTGAAGTCGGTAAAATGAGTACCCAGCTTGCTGGGGGTGGGGGGCAATGTGTAGCCTGCATACTGTCATTAAAAACTGTAAACCACCCAGAGACTACTTGAAGTGGTATGGAGCAGTATATAATCAGAACACTTTACCATGCTTTGCTTTAAATTACAGTGTAATGTCACTGAAACATGGTTAGCATATTTTATTTATTTATTTATTTATTTATTTAACTTATATGCCGCCCACTACCCAAAGGTCTCTGGGCGGGTTACAGTCCAAAGAATAAAACAATTTAAAATAATTAAAAGTAAAATATCAATAAATCATCAATAAAAACCTTACACTAAAATCATTATTCTAAAATTGTCATCAGCGGACCCACAGTCTATATTATATCAATTAAAAATCTTCTGGAACAGGAAAGGTTTTTACCTGGCGCCGGAATGTAATCAGTGTTGGCGCCAGGCGGATCTCGATCTATGTAGATGCACATCACAGCATGTATGTTCTTGCGTCATGGTTAGCACAACACAGCACATATTACAGTGCAATGTCCCTGAACGATGGTTTAGCATATCTGGACATGCACATCACAATGTTAGGAGCACCGTGGCGCAGTGGTTAAATGCCTGTCCTGCAAGTAAAACTGTGCTCACGACCTGGGGTTCAGTTCCAGGTAGCAGGCTCAAGGTTCACTCAACCTTCCATCCTTCTGAGTACCCAGCTTGCTGGGTGTGGGGGACGCAATGTGTCACCTGAATATTGTAATTACAAACTGTAAACCACTCAGAGACTACTTGAAATGGTATGGGGTGGTATACGAGCAGAACACTTTGCTTTGCTGTCTTGCCCCCCCCCCTTCTGGGGCATCCCTGGGACCGTGCAGCTTGCCCTAGGCCACCAAGATTGGCTATATTTTACGGGAGGCCGAGCAGGGGGAATTGAACTCCCAACCTGTGGCTATGCAGCCAAGGACCTAAACCATAGAGCTATTCAGAGGTCATGAAACACATATTTATCTAACCATTAAAATCGGACAACTCGAGAGGAACGATGAACAGTCTACCTATGGAAATGGTTGCCTCTTAAGAAGCATGCCTGCCTACAAACATGCCACTGTCCCCCCCATCGCTTGGTTCATCCATGTCTTTATTTATACAGTGGACCCTTGTATAACAAACAGCTTGTATAACATAAAATCTGTACAACATAAAAAATTCCGGAGATAGGGGAAATTTGCTTACCATAATCGCCTATGGCAGGCAAGTCCAAAGTTTGGCCCTTCAGATGTTTTGGACCACAACTCCCACAGTCCTTTGCCGTTGGAATTACAGGCTTGGAATTCTGGGAGTTCTAAAACATCAGGAGCGCCAACGTTTGGAGATGTCTGCCCTATGGGGAGAATCCGTACAACACAAAAATGGGATTACTCCGTTTTCAATGCATTCCTATGGGAATTTGGATAAAGGAAAATTTGCTTAATATAATTTCGTTTGGAACGAATTAATTCCTTTATACAAGGTACCACTTTTTAAAATTTCAAAGGCAGGTCCTATTTTGTCCCGACGGCGGGCCTGGCTGGGCTGCGGGTTCCCTTCCCGCCCGGGAGCCTCCTACCGATGTGCCTGCTGGTGTGGCCCACGACCTTCCCTTTGCTGAGCGAGGTGACCCGTAAGCTGTTGTCCCAGTGGCCTCCGCTGAAGAGGAGCCTCCCGTCGTGAGAGACGGCCAGTGTCTTGGAGGAGACGTCCACCCCGGGGGCAAAGGGGCCGTTCAGGTAGCGCTGGGTCCTGGCAGGAGGGAAATCAAAAACGGAGCCCTTTGGCCAGGGGCCGGCAGGGGAGATCGTGCTCAAAGCATGCCTGCAAGGTAGGGTGAGCAGCCTCCGGCCTCAGGGCTGAACCTGCCCCCGCTAGGATTCCAGGAGTGGCCACGCCCCTCCCACCCCAACCCCACCCTCGTGCCGATTTTCCAGCTTTTCTGCCGTCTCTAAAAGCCGGCAACCCTTCTTGTCTCGTTTCAGGCTGAGGACAGAGCGAATGCCAGCGTTTAGCGACAAACTTTCTCGTTGTCCCGCCCTCGTCCCTTGGCGTGGGGCCCCGCCCCCTGCCGGAATAGCCCCTCCCCCCTCCCTGCCATGACCACCCCAAAAGGACACCGGGCTCCCCGTCCGGGCCCACTCACTTGGGGTTGGAAACGGTGGCGTCTTTGGTGAAGCTGAAATAGTTGGAGATGTTTTTGTCGTAGGGCAGCCAGCCGTGGGTGCCCAGGAGTCCGTTGGCACTGACCGTGACCTGGAAAAAGTGTGCCCAAGAGGCCGGGCAGGGTGGGGGTGGGGGTGGGGAGGCAGGTTTTAGCCACATCACGGCAAAGGAAGGAGGAACAACTTGATTTATTTAATTTTGCTTCATTCAAATCCCATTCTCTCTCTCTCTGTCCGAGAGTGCAACCAAAGTGGGCCCTCATCATGAGCAGCCAAAAGCATCATTGTTTGGCAATATTAGAACATAAAGAACATAAGAATAGCCTTGCTGGAACAGGCCGCAGCCCATCCAGTCCCACATTCTGTCTCACACAGCGGCTCACCATTGGCTTCAGGGTATTCCCAAGCAGATGTCTTCACCTGCTTACGATTCCCTGCAAACGGCATTATTGACAGAGATCCTGCCTCTCTCTCCAACCCGGAGGTTGTCCTTTAGGCATCCATCATGATAGCCATGGATACCCTTGTTCTCCATGAACTTGTCTAATATTAACGCACAGCTAAACAGGCTGGAGTATAAAAAGCAAGCATCGAATAAATACTGCTTGCTTTTAATAGACTACCACGTAGAATTGTTTAATTTAAAACAAATTTAAAGCCACATTTGAAAGCGAAACGGGAAAAAGAAAATAAAAACGCCACTTTCAGGCCCTCATTTCGTAAGCCGAAAGTCTGCCGGAAGAAAAACATCTTTTGGCTGGTTGTCAGGAAGAAGAGAGCGACCCCAAGCTTCCGTTGGAAGCCGTTTCTGAATGACGGGGATCCAGAGAACCCCCTCCCCCAGAGATCTTCTTGAGATGCAGGCAGGCTTCTACAAGGGGACGGGGTCCCTCCCGAATGCAGTTGCCTGGGCTCTGTGGTTGGGGGGGGGAGAGCCCTTCCTGGTTGCGGTTCAGCTGACATGCTTCTGCCACGAAGCCTGGGACAAACAGTCGTGCAGAAGAAAAAACTCTTTGTGTGTGTGTGTGTGTGTGTGTGTGTGTGTGTGTGCTTTTGACTTACCAGCACATCTGGAGACCCTTGAGTGATGAAAGAGTGGGCTTGGTTCTTAGGGACAACGGCCTTCACCACAGGGATCCCATCGCTGATAACCTAAAAACCACAAGAGAGGTTTACTTGGCTGGAAAACTTTTCCAAGTCCATACTCTTTCGGGGTGGCGGCAGCAGTGGCTCAGTTTCCCCAGGATCAGCCCCTACTACAGAAACATGGCATGCAGCTCAGAAGAGCCGAGGAACCGGCTGGGCTCTGGCGTGGCCTCTTCCCGCACGCCTCTCTCCCTCCCCGCCTGCCAAGGAAGAGGAAAGAGGACTCACTTCTTCCCCAAAGAAAGATTTGAGCTCGCCGAGGTTCTCAAACACGTTGGGGGAGAAGCTGTCCGGCCGCGACAATCTCCGGGCGGCCTCTTGGGCAGAAAGCCGGGCTGGGTGAGGCTCCTGGTTTCGAGGGAGGCAGGAAAAGGTTAGCGGGGTGGGGGTGGGGGTGGGCTCACCTCCCATTTGAAACTTCTCTGGATTTACACTTTGGAGAGTAAAACCCACCTGCAGCTCCAAAAATAAGTTTCCTTCCCTACCCCTTTCTCTGCTGAGGAATGCGTTTGCAAATGGAAGTTTTTGAGATGCAAGGGTAATTTCTGTCCTGACTGGAGAAAATTTAAGACATGGGTCGGCCTTCCTGCATATAGCATTCTGGGCGAATGCGTCAGATGTTTAGTCGGCCTCCTGCGAGCTGGTGCCTTCCCATATGGCTTAGACTTCAGCTCCCACCCCACTTCACCCTGCCATCACAATCGCTAGTCACATGGGCTGGGGATGATGGGAAGGCACCTGATGGAGGACGATCCACTCACACCCCTCAGTTCTATCTGTTGCACATATTGCATGATAAGGAGAAACGCCACCCAGGCACTTGCTGTAACCTCAGGTGTCCTTCCGTGGTAGCTAGGCTGCTCTGATCGCTCCCGTGTGGAGGAGCCTTGGGGAGCAGGGGTTAAAGACTCCACTCACGGCCGGGGTTCAGTCCCAAAGGGCTTGGGTAGCCGACTCAAAGTTTACTCAGCCTTCCATCCTTCTGAGATTGGGAAACTGAGTTCCCCAGCTCACAGGCAGGTGTTTGTGCAATATCTAGCCTGCATAATTAAATCGCCCAGATGGTGCTTTAAGTGGTACAGGTATATCAGCAGGGCACTTGGCTTACTAGACAGCTCCCCCGCAATTCACAGGGGCTGCCCTGCCCCTGTGAAAGCCTGTATATTGTAATTAAACTGTAAACTGCCAACTGCCTACTTGAAGTGGTATGAGGCAGTCTATAAGCAGAACACTTTGCTTTCTCAGTGTTACGGATGAGAACGCCAAGACGCTGGGTACGGAGGCAGGCTACCTTTCAGAAACATTATTTTTGGGAGAAAAGCACCTCCTGGCTTTATCTTGTGCCAGGCTCCACCCCACCCCACCCCACCCCTTCTGCCTTGCCAGCTGGAAAGGGATCAGCAGAATTGGTGCCCCCACCCCGGTACCTTCAGCAGCTGGCACGGCGTCTGTCCAAAGTTGCTGATGATGCCTTCCAAAGCTTTCCGCTGGGTCGCGTCCGCAATGGCATCTAAGTCAACAGCGCCTAAATCCAAATTGCAGGAGAGGGTTATTTTTTGGGGGGGAGGAGTGCAGAGAGATTCGGTCATGATGATCAGAGGGCTCCTGCTCTCCAGATGTTCTCGGTCTCTTTCTGGACCCTCACAGTTTCAACAGGAAGTCCAGAGAGGCCACCCCAGTTCTGACACAGTCACCCAGAAAAAGCCTCATCCAAGTACATCTCGGTGGTTTTCTCAGCCCCAGATTGAAGTCTTCTTATTCACTCTGACCTTTCAAACAAGGTTCCCTTTAAAGCAGGAAGCTCCTAGTCCAGGCATGTCCAAACTTTGGCCCTCCCGATGTTTTGGACCACAACTCCCAGAGTCCTTTGTCATTGGCTTAGAATTCTGGGAGTCGTGGTCCAAAACATCAGGAGGGCCGAAATCTGGACATGCCTATCTTAGTCCAAGGTTTTGTGGCCAGAGCACCACTGGAGCCACGGCCACCCGGGCAAGCATTTTCCAAATTCTGCTGCCTGTCTGGCCATGCCGCGCGACCAAGTGCACAACTAGTTGCGGGACCAGTTGAACAAGCCAAGCACCACTCAGCCCTCCAGCGGCAGCCTGGAAAACTACAGGGGTGACTCCTTGCTCTTGTGGCCCTAGCAAAATTCTGGCCAATGGTTTAAACTGGAATTTCAGCTCTAACTGAAATTAGAGACCTTTGGGTAGTGGGCGGCATATAAGTTGAATAAATAAATAAATAAAATAAATAAACTGTTTGGATTGGCATTAAGTGGCCGAGGGAAACAGGCCGCCATTGCTTCCAACAAAAGAAGCCGCAACTGAGGTGAGGACCTACTCACTGTGTAGCAATGGCGCACCCAGAGGGCTCCACTCTTACCTTCGTAAGTGCAGTAATAGAAGACATTCAGTGCTTCGACAGCTGCTGGGCCCCTCTGCTTGTATCCAAATATTAAGTCGATCCACTCATGGAGATGGGCAGATACATGTTCGGACTCCTGCCCGGGACAAAATGGGAACACATGACAGGGCCTTCTCGGGTGCTGCACCCAGACTCTGGAACTCCCTCCCACTGGAGGCCAGGAGTGCCCCGTCTCTGCTGTCTTTTCGGAAGCAGGCAAAGACCTTCCTCTTCAGGCAAGCTTTCCCTGAATGATGGATTACCTTTTATGTGACTTTTGTATGAATCTACCATATGTGATCACACAGACTTTGTGTTTATAACCACTTACAACTTTGTGTTTGTATCTCCCTTGTGTGGTTGCTTTGACACTTTATTTCAATGTTAGTCTCCATCCTCCATAACTTTTGGATGGTCTTCTCTGCATGATTACATGGAATTTTTACCCTGTCTTTAACTGCTCGCATTCCCTTGTAGCTTTAATATTGTCTTTTAATGCTGCAAGATTTCCCTCAATTCCCTGTTCTCAATGCTTAAATATGTCTTAATTGTACTGGACTGTATATTGTCCCTCATTCTGTAAGTCGCCTTCAGTCCTTTTCCAAGGAGAAAGGTGGGGTAAAAATACTCAACAAACAAATAAATAAATAAATAAATAAATAAATAAATAAATAAATAAATTTTCTGCCTACCAACCCGCCTACCTTCCCTCCCATGCTTAAGCTTAAAGAAAAACAATTACCATGCCACATCTGTGCAATTATTTTTGGAAAGCAGATCTATGCATTCACTGAATGAATGAATGAATGAATGAATGAATGAATGAATGAATGAAGAGTGAGTTAACTTGCTTATTAGTTTAGGGGCAGGACCTCTCAGCTTTTCACTGAAAGGGATTTGGAAATTCAACCGACAGCCTTGCTTAGGGAAGTGAGCCGAAAGTTTTGAGCCAGGCCATCCCACTTGGGAGATTCAACTGATCAAATCTGGATTTTAGATCTAGTGAATCTAATAACTCGTGGTCTTTTTCTGTGAAATGGAGAATTAGGGGTTTGAACAACAGAAATGCCTATATTTAATGAGGCAAGGACCCCACTGAATACTGCTCTTCAGCTGCTGTCACAGCCGCAAACCCAGAATCAAGCCGGAAACAATCTTTGTCTCTTTCCTCCCAACTCCCCTGCTGAGAATTTCCCTTCTGTCCCAGTTAAAGGCTACCGGAGGCAGGAAGGCAGTGACCAAAACCCTGTTAGTGTTTTTTTCCGGCCAGTGTCACACAACTGGCATAAATCCCATTAGTGAACTGCTACAAGGAAAGCCATTATCATAAGAAGTTGCTTTTGCACACCGGGCAGAACAGCCTATCCTTATGGGTGCCAAAGGACAACCTCTGGGTTGGAGAGAGAGACGGGATCTCTTTCAATGCCGTTTGCAGGGAATCGTAAGCAAGGGAAGACATCTGCTTGGGAATACCCTGAAGCCAATGGTGATCCGCTGTGTGAGACGGAATGCTGGACTGGATGGCCTGTCCCAGCAAGGCTGTTCTTATGTTCTTACATGCTAGCTTCTAAACGTGACAACTGAAGAGATTTACACCAATTGCATTATACCGGGCAGGGAGCAGGGTGTCTTTCTATCAAGAGTCTGGCAAGTATAGGTTATTATTAATAAAAAAGCAACCCTGCCTCTGCACACCTCTGCCCCCCCCCCATCTCACTCTTCCTCTTACGCTCCACTCACCAGGGCTTTTCTGTGCTTGTAGATAAAATCCTCCGGAGATTTGGCCCATCTGGGAAGGACAACATCCTTGACTTTTTCATTTGACATCTGAAGAGTCCCCAGATCAAAGCCTGCAAAGAGGGGGGGGAGGGGAAAGGTGCCGGTTCAGATGACCTGAAGCAATGCTACTTCAACCCCCCACCCCCACCCCGGTCCTTGCTGGATTCCCTAATCATCTTCAATCTCTAATATCCACTTGAGTTTAAATCAAGAGCTAATCCGTGCTTTACATAACACACAGGCAACCTCCCATACAGGGAGAAGCAGTCACAGGCAATTACAACGGGCGCTTTTACACGACCCCTAAGATCCGCTGACAATTTAAATTCGGACCAGAGATCTTGGGGGTTTGCTCCTCTTGCTGTGTTCCCACCCCTTCCGCACTCCCTTGCTCCTGTCTGTGTGAGGGGAGGGAGAAAAAAAGGGAGAAAAAATGCAGGCTCACCTCCGCAGCTGCCCCAGGAAGCATTCCAGTCTCTTAAAGGGGCGGGGGGCAAAAAAATCAAACAGAAGGCGAGGACAGCCCGGCACTCACTGCCTTGCAATCCGCATCAGAAATTTTTCACCTTCGGAGACCAGGTACTTGAAAAATGCGCTGGGGCGCGCTTAGGTGGGCGTGGTCGTACTTTATTTTGTTTAAAGTCCGGAGCTGGTGGGAAAACAATTTTAAGCTCCGCATCTGGGAGCCCTTTGCCTTGGATTTTAGGGGTCGTGTAAAAGCGCCCAACATCACCTTCGGGCCTAGGACTTAGTCCTCTTTAGGAGTCAGGAAAGGAGTCAGTCTCCTTTCTAGATTGAGGAAGAAAGATCTATAGTGACAACCATTGCCAACTAAGTAGATTTCCCTGTATGTAAATAAAGTTTCTGTCCCACCCTGCTTGCACCCTGGATCTGCTCCAACCAGATCTTCTGTTTCTTTGGCAAGCCTGGGAAACATTTCTACTTAGTTACTCCTCTGTGACTCACTAATATTCAATCTATTTGTTCCATCTTCAGCCTATCGCTGTTCTCTGTTTGGTTTTATGATCATTCTTGTTATTTTAGTTCTGCTTATTATGTTTTTATCACATTGTGTTGCTTATATATTGTATAATGTTTATGCTTTGCATTTTGCTGGGTCTTTGTAAACTGCCCAGAGTGGCCTTGTTGCTAGATGCTATGGTACATAAGTCTAATCAATCAATAATTTGGAGCCCGTTTCAACTTCAGTGAAGAAAGGCTGGCAAAAGATAGCACCGGCTGGCCAGCGTCAGTGCCATCAGCAATGCTACCTCCCCACCATAAAATCCCCGGGGCCAGTTTTGGATATGCCTTTTGCATACACAGGCTATCTCCAAGTATCTCATGCTGGGACACACAGGAGTGGCAGAATACGATCCATGTGCAAACGTCTTCCCCAGCATCTGGATAGTCACTGCCGGTTACGGGAAGGGTCTAGTTCAGGGATGGCGAATCTATGGCACGCATGCCAAAGGTGGCACGCAGAGAGCTTTCGCCTGTTATGCTGCCATTGATGACCCCCCCGCCCCCTCCCGCTGCCACCGATGATCCTGACCCCGCTGCCCCGTTGCCCTCGCCCCACCCCTCCCTCCCTCTACCGTCGATCTTGACACACACACACACCGGTACTCGGTGTCAAAAAGGTTCGCCATCCCTAGTCTAGTTTGTTCACCCTTGGGTCTGACCCAGCACGGGCTTACCATTTTGGTTCTCCAGGAATTCTGTGAAATAAAAGAATTCGGGGATCAACTCCTTCACGTCCACAGGGTTTTCCATGCGGGCTTGCCAGGCGGCGGGGACCGAGTGGAACTGGCGATCGGAGCAGTCAAACCTGCCGTCAGAAACGTAAGATGGGATCAAGGCGGGACGTTTGGATCATTGCTCCCGGCATTCCACAGCCAAAACGGCTGCGGCGGATTGAGAGATGGAGAGCCAGCCCTGAAGTTAACCACAAGGGATTGTCGGGAGTGTTCTGCTTATATACCGCCCCATACCACTACAAGTAGTCTCTGGGCGGTTTACAATGTTTTTTAATTACAGTGTGCAGGCTACACATTGCCCCCCCCCAGCAAGCTGGGTACTCATTTTACCGACCTCGGAAGGATGGAAGGCTGAGTGAACCTTGAGCCTGCTACCTGGGATTGAACCCAGGTCGTGAACACAGTTTAACCTGCAGTACAGGCATTTAACCACTGCGCCACGAGTGCGCCGATTACCAGTTCGGGGCCAGATATTCAACTCCCTGGGGGGCCAGTGGCCGGTCGCCTCCTGCGGCATCCAGCGGCAATTTTGACCCAAGGTTCTTTTGGCCCAGCAGATGCTGTCTCATCGTCCGGCTTTTCAAGCCAGGATTAAGAAGAGATGGCCATCGCTACCCACACTTCTCCTCCAGCCTGACTTTGGGCTCTTGGCTGCCTTCTATAAAACGAACAGAAGCGCAGAGAATCACAGAATAATGGGGGCTAAAAGGGGGCCCACACGGCCATCGCGTCCACCCCCACCCCTGGCTCAAGGCAGGAAGACAAAACAACGAGCACATCACACCAGTGGCTCTTTCAAATGCCTCCAGAGTTGCAGCCCTCGCTACCTTCCGAGGACAGGGGTTCCACTGTCAGACTGCTCTTAACAATTAGAAAGGTTTCCCCAATATTCAGGCTAAATCTGGCTTCCGGTAGCTTGAGCCCACTATTCGTTTGCCAGATGTGTTGTCCAAAAAAATCCAATAAATGAATAAATATTAAGGCATCGTGGATGATCAGGGTGGGGCGCAGCTGGACACCAAGCCCTACGAGGAAAGACTGGGGGGGGAGGGAATCATAACCTCTGCCTCTCGGGGAGCCTCCGTCAAGGCCCGCTCGCTTCCGCTCACCTTCCGCTCTGCAGCTGGATGTGGAGGGTCGTGAACGGCTCGGTGCGGATCAGGTAGTGCATCACGCCCGCGGCATTGGAGTAATGAGTGCCATAGTGGAACTTGTCAATCATGCCCGTGGGATCCTCAAAGCTCTCGTATCTGAGGGGCAAAAGAGAAGGGCCTCCGTTCAGAGTCCTCTTCCATGTTCTCGTCACAGACCTTTCAGGGGCACTCTCTCTCCCCCTTTGAAACGAAATCCCCTATTGACTTACCTTGCCTTACCTTGCGCGGGACGCAACGCCAACCAGGAAGAAGGTCTCCGACACATCATCATCCCTTCTCCCTGGTACTGGCTAATCAGGAGCTGCATAGGGATGTGTAACATCCTGCCTCCCTGCCTGATTGGCCAGCACCAGGGAGAAGGAACAATGACGCAAGGAGACTTCTTCCTGGTTGGCGTTGCGCCCCGCGCAAGGTAAGACAAAGTAAGTCCATGGGGGATTACGTTTCGGAGGCTGGGTCCACGCTCCAAAGAGCACCTGTGCTGCCGTGCTTTGTTTCAGAACTGGACCCATTCTGAAACAAAAGGCCCATGCCTAGTGCGTATGCATTTGCGCAATCACACCCACACACAAGCCGGGGGAAAGTGTGTGTTTTCTGCAGAAAATGCTTCTTCAGAGATTCTGGCCCCATTTCTAGTGTGTGACCTTCCACAACACTTAATATCACGGTTCGGGAGCAAGACACGCGATTTGCATCCACCCTCCTGGACAAAAACGCAGGCTGCCGTACAGGAAAGAGGTCTTGTTACACCTTGCCTTAAAACACAAAGGCTTCCTGCTTCCTGGGTCGTGCAACCCTTGCATCTGTTCCAGGAAACGGAAGGCGCCTAAGAAACTGTGGGGTGGTGATGAAGAATTACATTCATTTCCCACCACAAAGTAGTGCTCACGACCGTCAGAAAATAATTAAAAACGTGACCCTAAAACCTACAAAAATCAAGTAAAAGCTAATAGCAAAGGAGATCAAAATCAAGTTAAGTGCATTACAACTAATCAAGACCGTTGTTATTTATTCCACGGCACTCACTTCTCTTTCACCTCCTTCGCGTGCCTGTCGTTGGCCACCCCGATCGGCTTGGAAAGATCCCGGAACACGGCGGGGTTGTTGAGGTCCAGCGTCTCTGAGACGTAGTCTTGCAGGATCCATGGAAACTGAACAGGAGAAAGAATGGACAGCCTCGGTCTGGGTTGGCCTGCCTGCGGTGGAGCCTTGGTTAGGCCAGGAAAGGACACCCGTTTAATCACAATCAGAGAGCTTTTCCTCCAGTCTCCGGGACCTCTTGCACACACTTACCACGGGATACTGGGAGAGATCGTTGTAGGTGCGTCCTGCAATGGTGTTGAGCTGCATGAGGTACTCAAAGTTGGAGATTTCCCTGTAGACCCATTTCTGGGGAAAGAAAAACAAGCAGCTCACTAGAGTCACTCGCAGGTGGAACCTCTGAGGGACACAAGGCCTTCTGAATACGACTGCAGGACCTCAGGACAAACCAAACAGACAAAACTGGAAGTCGGGGCAACCCATTAGGGAAGGGACGTTTGGGCCGGTTTTGGACTCCCAGAGTTATCTTAGAATTCTTCAGGCAGGATTCTGGGAGCAGCGGCTCAGAAACCCAAGCCCACAGACCAGCTGAATTTATTTGCAGAGTCACCTTCTTTGGTCTGTTACCGCTTCCAAAAGTCAACAAACCTCTCTGGTGCTTCCTGGGAAGTGTAGTTCTCTGGGAGGCGCCCTCTACACAGCCTCATGGGCAGCCAAGACTACACCTCCCAAGAAGCACTGAGACACGTTCTCTCTGGTTTTGTGACAAGACAGGTGGAAGTAGGCACCAACAGCTGGTGGATACAGTGGGGTTTTGGACTTGCGTTTCTCTCCTATACCTCCCAGAATCTGGCCAGGGGAGGTGGGGGTGGGATTGGAAAATTTGGGGAGTTGTAGTAAGGAGCAGCGGCAATGGAAGACCCAACCTCATGACTTGACCAGGAACCATCAGGTGTCCCAGCTCTGAGTAAGGAAGAGTGCGACTGTGCACATGCAATGCTGAAGGCCATGAACTCTGCACATGGTCATTTCTCTCGCTCTCATGTCATCTAACCTAGCCCTGCCGGAGCTTCAGTCCAACCCAGAGGGAGTGACAGAAGGTTGCCTTGTATATCAAACTCTTTTGGCCCTACTGCAAGGATCTGAAGCACACTAGAATGTGCATACTAGGAGCCCCGTGGTGCAGTGGTTAAAAGCAAAAAGTGTTCTGCTTATATACCGCCCCATACCACTACAAGTAGTCTCTGGGCGGTTTACAATTTTGATTACAGAGTGCAGGCTACACATTGCCCCCCCCCAGCAAGCTGGGTACTCATTTTACCGACCTCGGAAGGATGGAAGGCTGAGTGAACCTTGAGCCTGCTACCGGGGATTGAACCCAGGTCGTGAGCACAGTTTTACTTGCAGTACAGGCATTTAACCACTGCGCCACGAGGCGTTAAATGCCTGTACTGTAGATAAAACTGTGCTCACGACCTGGGGTTCAATCCCAGGTGGCAGGCTCAAGGTTCACGCACCTTCCATCCTTCCGAGGTCGGTAAAATGAGTACCCAGCTTGCTGGGGGGGGGGGGGGGGGGGGAGATGTGTAGCCTGCATACTGTAATTAAAAAAACTGCAAACTGCCCAGAGACTGCTTGAAGTGGTATGGGGCGGTATACAAACAGAACACTTTAGAATGAATATATACGTATTCCCTAAATTCCCATCTCTGACTTCATGATTTAATATTCTCCTTGTCTCTCACTCTTAAGTGACTCCCCAGTCTTAACCTCCCGCCTCCTCCTCACTCTTCCCTCTCCCCTGCTCATCTTCACCCAGATCTGGTGTCTGTTTCTGTCTCCTGAGGGATTATTTTTTTTACAACAGAGTCCTAAAACAACATAAGACAAATCACTGCATGTACCACGCGTCCAAGAGTCAATGACGATTTGGTACAAAACATTTCATTCCATTGCCATGTGTCCGAAGAAGTGGACTTGACCCACGAAAGCTTACACACTAAAATATAATCGTAAAAATTATAATCGCTTTAAAGTGCTGCATGTTTTTGTCTTTTGTTGTTCTTTGGGTTCTTCCTGGATTTCTTGCACAGACTAACACGGCGACCTCTTCCAAAACCACAGTTAGAAATCCTGTATTTCTTTTTTTGGTGGTGGTGATGGTGGTCTTGCCAATGGGTGGGACTAGCTCATTGCTCTCAAGAAGCTTCCCGATAAAAGCCTCCCTCAATTTGATCTCTTTCCATCCAGAGCTTGCTGATGGATGCATCTTCCATCTCCTTCTTAAACGGCAAAGGGATCAAGGATGGAGAGTCGGGCTGGGGCGGCCGTGTCAGGGGCAGGATGGGAAGGCCACGAAAATAAAAAATAAAAAATAAAAATCAGCACCTGAGTCAAGCCCGAAGCTTTCAGCAGCTCCTGCGGTGACCGGCTCGCGAAATAAATCTGATTTGGAGGTCGCAGGCTGAGGATGGAGGAGTACACCTTGTTCCTCACCTGGGTGGGTGGGTGGGTGGGGGGGGAACAAAACAGCAATCGCTTGATGGCAAAGGATGGAAGCAGTCCCCACCCCACCCCCCGATCCCCAAGCTGTGGACGTCCTGGCTTCGTTTTGCTCTGAAACCAAACAGAGGCACCAGGAAGGGAACCAAATACCGAAGGAGGGTGGGGGGGGGGGTCAACCCTTACCATTTTCTTGAAGTTGAGGAAGTAATTGGATTGATCAATGAAGAAGAATTCCAGAGCTGAACGGCGGAGGTTGTAGCGGCGAAGATGCAGTTCCCGGAGCTGCGACAGGGGGCGCTTGAAGTCGTAGCCGATCCCTGGACAGAAGGGGGAGACCGGGTTTGGGGATGGGGGGGGCACAGGGTTCACTTTTTCAATGAAGACCTCCAGTCACTTGCTGGGTCTTTGTAAAGCGGCTAGAGTGGCACTTGTTGCTAGATGGTGCGGTACAAAAGTCTAATAAATAAATAAATAAATAAATAATTTTGAGCCCGTTTCAGCTTTAGTGAAACCAAAGAGCACAAAATATTTCAAACACTCCAGAGGCTGTAACTTTCAGATATTAGAGAGAAATTTTTTTTATTAGACAGAAGAGGTTTGTCTACAGGTGTTTTGCATGTGTATTTAATTGAGTTGTAAAATGGAGTCCAATATACAATACTGAGTCATGGCAAACCCAGGTGTACAGAATAGATATAATGAGTGAAGCTGATGCAAGATAAATGCAATACCATGATGTAACCAGTTTCCCGGTGGGCTTATCTTAAGTATAAAAGGGCTCCGGAAATCAGTAGCCTTTGGAACTTTGGTGAGAAGGTAACCGTATCACCATGTTCTGTGTCTGCATTCTGTTATGTTGATATGCGGCCTCTGTGAGGTGAAATGTTGCTGAAACCCGGTTATATGTGTACATATGCCATATACTGTAGCTGCTTTTAAGAAACTCTGCCTGTTTGAAGTGAATCTTGTTGCCCTGAACAGCTTCCGTTGCCCTGAATTTAGCTTCCGCTGGCAGATCAGACTGCCTAAACTCTGTCCAGTAATCAACATGTCTTGGCTTAGCACTGAAACAAGGCCAGCCCCAATCAAGCTTCCAAGGGGACAGGATTCCACCATCCACCCCTTGTGTCTCCACATAACAAACGGTGGACTACTTAGGAGGACTGTCTCGGGAGATCTTAGTGATTTAGGCAGGTTGACATTTTGGCCAGAGCTCCCCTGTACCGGTGCCGACCAACGGGAGCTGATGCCGGGAGCGGCACCGTCTTCTGAAGCTGAGAGCTTCTCCGGTCTGTACCTTCCTCAGTCTCATCCTTCTCGCTGCTGCCGTCGTAGAAATAAACGTGCTGGGTGGTGACTTCTAGGCGTCCCGAGATCACAGCCACGATGGTGATCAGTTCGCAATCCTCTGAGATCACCAGCTTCTCTCTCTGGCTTTGTTCTTTGGGCTCCGCTCTACAAGGAAGGCAAGAATTGCAGGATCAGGTCCGTCCCGGCGGCTGGCGGAGTCCGGTCTGTCTCTGCACACCCCTCTCCCCAACCCCCAACCCCAGCGAGCGGCCAAGAAGGACTTACTGGCTGTCCAGGAAGGAGAGGTCTTCGTCGCCCAGTTGGTCGTCCTGCATCTCGCTGACCTTCGCCTCCTTGGCCACGGCCAAAGGGATGGATTCGGCCGAGTTGTGCAGGCAGTCGGCCCCTGGGAGGGAAGTGGGAAGAGGTGCCAGGATGAAGCACCTCAGCACGGCAGTCCTGGGCGGTTGCTTCACTGAAGGGGACACTCGCTCACAAAGGTGGAAACTTTTATGCAGGACATGAGTAAAGATTTTCCCTCTCACAAAATACGAGAACTAGGGGACATCCGCTCAAACTGAGGGCTGGGAGAGTGAGAACAGACAAAAGAAAATATTTTTTTCACCCAGCGTCTTGTTAGTCTGTGGAACTCCCTGCCACAGGATGTGGTGATGGCATCTGGCCTGGATGCCTTCACAAGGGGACTGGACAGATTCCTGGAGGAGAAGTCCATCCCAGGTGACAAACCATGTGTCATCTCCATGCTTAAAACCAGGGTAATTCAAGGACCTGATGCAGGGGAGTGGTATTGGGGCCACTGTGAGAGACAGGAAACTGGACTAGATGGGCCTTTGGCCTGATCCAGCATGGCTCTTCTTATGTTCTTGTACGTTCTTACGTAAACTGCCAGGAAACCAGCAGTGACGAAGGAGGAAAAGGACCCCCGGCCCAAAAGTCCTGTTCCTCATCAATTCAGGCCTGCAAGAAATGAGCCTCGTGGCACAGTGGTTAAAGGCCTGTTGTGCAAGTCAAACTGTGCTCACAACCTAGGGTTCAATCCCAGGGAGGAGGCTCAAGGTTCACTCAGCCTTCCATCCTTCCGAGGTCGGTAAAATAAGTACCCAGCTCGCTGGGGAGGGGGGCAATGTGTAGCCTGCATACTGTAATTAAAAACTGCAAACTGCCCAGAGACTACTTGAAGTGGTATAGGGCGGTATATAAGCAGAACACTTTGCTTTGCCAATGATTCCTTTTCCAGTCTTGCAGAAGATTCCAGCCCTTTGGGGGAAAGTGAGACCAGGGAGATGCTTCTCTCTCTCTCTCACTCAGGCCCTTTTCACACCACCCCTAAGATTCGCTGGCCACTTAAATTCGGACCAGAGATCTTAGGGGTTTGTCGCTGTTCCTACGTTCCCACCCCCCTCCGCACTTCCTGGTTGCTGGCTGCCTGAGGGGAGGGAGAAAAAACAGGAAGAAAAGAGACGTGGCTCACCTCCGTTCTGCCTCTCACTCTTGCCGTGGCAACATTCCAGTCTCTTAAGTAGCTCTTAAAGGGGTGGGAGCCAAAAAAACAACAAACAGAAGCGAGGAGAGCCCCGCACTCACTATCGTTACACCGCATCAAAGAATTTTCACCTCCAGAGAGCAGGTACTTGAAAGGTGCACTGGGACGTGCTAAAGTGGGCATGGTCGCACTTAATTTCCTGTAAACTCCGGAGCTGGTGGGTAAACAATGTTAAGCTCCAGAGCTGGGAGCCATTTGCCCCGGAGTTTAGGGGTTGTGTATAAACACCCTCACTCACCGAGCTCTCTGCAAGGCCTGGGCCAAGTGAGCATCCGTTCCCCCCTTTCAGAAGCCAAGTGCCCAGGCAAGGCAAGTGAGAGGAGCGATTCCTCCGATTGATCTCAAGTGCCCGGGAAGGCTAGCACGGGGAGAGACGGTCCTTCAGGCCGCCTGGACCTAAGCAGGAGAAGGGTTTATAGCAAATGGCCAGTAGTGCTTTGAATAGGAAAAGGAAGTGGGTTGCAGGGCTGCAAGAACCCCTAGCAAGGAGAGAAACGGCCGGCAGCATTTCCGGCAGTGATAAATAGGTCTCTTGTTCCAGGCAGGGGCTGCTACCATCGGGCGGAGCTCCAACGCCTGTTTTCCCCCCTCGATGGCTGGACTCCCGTTGGGCTCCCAGGGTGACTCGGGCCTACCTTGGTTGTCGCGCAGGGCACTGGCCTCCGAGTGGCGGTCGAAGGTGTAATTGGGCACCAGCTTGAGTCTCATGCGCGAGTAGGTCTCTGCGCTCGACAGCTTCCAGTGCATCTCTGGGGGATTTCTGCAAAACAATGGGAGGGGGGGGGGCGGCTGCCGCTAAATCATCCCCCCCCCCAACATCTTTGCCTGAAGAGGACGGCCAGGAAAAGTTTTCTCCTTGCCTTCTGATCAAGATGCACGGAGATCCTTTACCGAAGTGGCAAGGTGGGGACGGAAGGGCAGAAGGCAAGGAGTCCTCCTTCAGTAGAATGCCTGCTTAGCTTGGGGAACTCAGTGCCACAAGGTGGCCAACCAGGACGGCTTCAAAAGGGGGAATGAATAAATTTAGGGAGGCTGGAGCCTTGCAGGGCTTTTAGTCACGATGGCTGCTGCACATCCTCTGTATTCTCAGTGGCAGCCTGACTCAGTTTATCAGAGGCAGGAGAAAAGGAGACAGAGGGGGTGGCCCCACGGATGTGGTGCATATATAGGCCTCCCAGAGACAAATAGCTGTGTACCCAGAGGAGCAGCCTCGTGGCGCAGTGGCTAAATGCCCTGTCCTGCAGGTAAAACTGTGCTCACGACCTGGGGTTCGATCCCAGGTAGCAGGCTCCAAGGTTCACTCAGCCTTCCAATCTTCCGAGGTCGGTAAAATGAGTACCCAGGTTGCTGGGGGTGGGGGTTAGGGTGCAATATGCAGCCTTCATAAATAAATTGTAAACTAATGTGCTTGAAGTACTATGGGGCGGTATTAGAGATGGGCACGAAACGAGCGATTTTCATTTTCGTATTTTCATTTCGTCACACAACGAAAACGAAATGAAATTTTTAAAAAAACCAAAACAAAACGAAACGACCAAATTTGCCGTGTTTTTCGTTTTCGTCGCAGCAGGTGCATTGAACTAAAAAGAATGCTAACGAAACAGCAATTTTTCGTTTTCGTTTTTTCGTCCCGTTACCTAACAAAACAAAAACGAATTTTTTTTCAAAAAAGTCACGAAAACAAAAACGAACCGAAATGGACCCCCTAAACGACCAAACGACAAACGAAACACCATTTTTTTGAGTCGTGTCCATCTCTAGGCAGTATATAAGCAGAACACTTTGCTTTTTTTTTTTTTTGCTTTACCCAATTGCTGGATGAGATCTGATTTTGCCCTGATTCAGCAAAGGTCTTCCTACAGCCGTACAGGCCCAAGCACCACACAAGGAGAAAGCGAGGCTTGTTAAGATGCTGCTTTGGTCCTCTGCTCCAATATCGCCGCCACTGACGGGCAGGCGCTCTCCGGGGTTCCGGGCCAAGGGCCCTCTCTTGTGGGGCCTGTGCCTGTCTGTGCAGGAGGGGTCAGCATCCGGGAACCAAACGCCATAGGAAGTGGGGTTATATCTGGTCACAGCATTTGGCCCATCCGGCACTGCATCGCCAGCTCTGCAAGGCCTCTCCAGAGTGGTGCGCAAGAGGACTTCCTAGCCATACTTGGAATGTTTTGGTACTGCCTGATGGTGGTGGTGGTGGTGGTGGGGCTGCCTCTGAGCCCCAACCAAACTTCACTCCTGAGATCAGAAGGGACGGGACACATTCAGGGTCTAGAGGGAAAACCCAAACTCACTCTCCTTCTGGCAGATCCAAGGCAACGCCTCTTTCCCTGAAAGTAGACGTGATGGGAAGACCTTTCTTTGCTCCTCACTCCTGCTCTCTGATAGGGCAGCCCTGCCACAGGGATCCTGCTCCAGGGCTGGGCCGCCGAGAGGGATTTCAGTACAGTGGAACCTTGACTTACATACTGCTTGACTTGCAGCATATTTGACTTGCAGCAAGAAGGGGCCTGTTTGACTTGAGTCGCAGGCTTTGACTTACATCTCGGAGCCCCGGCGCAAGGCACCGGAATTGGGCGGCAGCCACAACCCAGCATCGCGGCTGCCGTCTCCAAACTGCTCCTGCCTTCTTCCCCTCCTCCAGCAGCGGTGGCTTCGGCGAGGCCAGCTCAGAGCACCTGGAGCTGGTCCTCGGCCTCACCGAAGCCGCTGCTGCTGCCGGAGGAGAAGAAGGGCCGGGAGCTCGGGGCTGGCCTCGCTGGTTAGACAGTCGGCTCATTCTTGTAAAAAATCTGGCTGCAGAAGTCTGGTCCACAATAGAAGCATTTTAGTTGGGGAGCTGTAAAGTTGTGGGACTCTAATGGTAAGCATAGAGTTGTTCAGAACTTGGAACGTCAGGTTAAAAATCAGTAAAACTTAAAGGTTAGACATTGTTTCTATGAACATTAAAAAGTGGAGGCGTATAATTTGTGGACTATAATTCCACTGCCTCCTCCTCCTCTCTTTGAAGAGACATTTCATTTACATCCCCAGAAGGAATCTCCTATCCCGGTCAAATTTGTATTAAATTGCTGTTTTCGGGGGTCTTTTTCATCATCTGGAATGGATTAATCCGCTTTCCCATTACTTTCTATGGAAAACGTTTGTTTGACTTAAGTCATGTTTGACTTAAGTCTAGACCACTGGAACAGATTAATGACGCAAGTCAAGATTCCACTGTACTGAAAAGCACGGAGGAGGGCCCCAGGACGTACCGCTCAGCCCACGCAGAGCGCTGGGACGTCAGCAGGCGCCGCAGCTCCTTCCACTGCTTCAAGACCGTGTGGTGGTGGTTGTTGACCTGCTTCAGCATGTTGGTGTGCCGGATGTTCTCGTATTTGGCCCGTTTCATCACCGGCTCCAGGATGTGTTCCTAGGGCAGCAGGGAGGCCCAGGCGGCAGGGGAGGGAGGGAAAGACAAAGGCAGACCGGGTAAGGATGGGGTGGAGATCCCAGGGGGGGCATCTGCAGAGCAGGAGAAGGCGTGGAGACCCACGGAGGGGGAGGGAGGGAGGGAGGGAGCGAGCCGATCAATGCAGGGGGCCTTTAGATGGGGCAAGACAGTAGGATACCTGTCTCCTCTCCACGGTGCATCAACTCTCTGCAGATGCTGAAAAATATGGATTATAGCCAAAGCTATACAATAGGAACCCCATATCCACTGGGGATGGGCCCCAAGCCCTCCATGGATACAGGAAAAACATGGATAATACTGCACACGAGATGGATGGACGGATGGACGGACTGACGGAAGGACAGATAGACAGCATGGCAAAAGGAAAAAAAATATTTTCAAATGCATTAACTAAAGTTACAACTAGAAGGTGCCAGAGACCATATTGTGTAGTCTTCACTAACAAGCAATGATACAGTGCATAGGATGATCTCTAGCTCCTTCTAGTGGCCAGTTCTGTTAATACATGTGAAAACAGTTCCCCCCTCCCCCTCTGGATTTTTTAAAAAAAATATGTTTGAGAGTTTACAACCGTTGAGGTAAATGAATCACAGACACTGGTTCCATGGATAACAGGCTCCTACTATAAATAGCACAATCTCTGGCTACTTCTAACGGCCAGTTCTGGTAAAGTCATCGTGAGAAATATATATTTTAGGGATTTTTCTTTTAATATTTTTAGCGGATACTGATCCTGCAGATAAAAGGGTCCTATTGGATTATCAAGCTGAGCTACATTATGCCAGGAATCAGAAATCTGCTTTTCAGAAAGGACTCGATTCTTGCATTTCCGTACCCGTGATGAGATTGCACTGAGCCCCGCACTGATATCCAATTGCTGGGATATGCGACGGGGGGGAGGGGGGGCACCTGGCCTCGCTCCCCACACCCTCGCCTGCCCCTCGTCTACCTGGAACTTCCTCCTGCTCTCGGCTTTCTCCTTCTCTCGCCGCTGGGAGCTGCTCATCAAGGCGTCGTAGCACGAATTCCAGAAGTTGGACATGTGGTCGTGGCTCTTGGCAAACGTGTCCATTTCGAACTGGGCCATCGTGGGCTGCACCTGTTGGACAGAGGCCCGCCCGGGGAAGGTCAGAAAGTCAAAAGCTGCAAAGCCCCACAAGCTGAAAGGCAGGGTCACGTCTAGGGATGGGCACGAGACGATTTTTTAATTCGTTTCGTTATTCATTTCGTTATTATGGCGTTTCGTGCCCATCTCTAGTCGCGTCCCAAAAACGGGCAGAGAAAAAGGACTTCCGACGGTAACCCCCCAGGAGACTCCTAGAGCCCCGCACCCAGGTGCTCGTGAAACTGGGGTGGGCTGCAGGAAATTGCAGCCCAAAATGTGAACGTTCCTGAACTCTGGATCTTGTCCAGTTCCAACCTCAGTTAAACCACTATGATGTTCAGCCAGTCACTTCTAGAGATAATCATCTCACAAATGGAGAATTTTTTTTTTTGTTATCCTAGAATCCTAGAATTGGAAGAGACCTCAAGGGCCATCCAGTCCAACCCCCTGCCATGCAGGAACCCCCATCACAGTATTTCCGACAGACGGCCATCCAGCCTCTCTCTGTTATGAAAAGAGAGGGAGAGTTCTTAAATGTTTTAAGAACTCTTCTCCTGGCAAAATACATCCCTTGCCATGCCTGGACTTTAAAAAAAATCTGCTTTGAAAAAAGGGAGCTTGTTCCCGGAAGCTCAGCAAGTTTTTAAAGCAACTTTTTTTTAAAAAAAATCTAGCAGACTATGAAGGTGTCACCCATAGTCTGGCCTTGATTTTCAACATTCTGAGCTGCCATTTTTATTTTAATGTATTTTATTTTGGTTTACTCTGTTTTACGGAGAAAGAACTTGGTCTGTAGATGAAGCTGGTGTCTTCATCTCTCAGTTCTCCAAGCTGTTCAAGTGAAGAAACACAAAAACTGTGGTAGAATCATAGAGTTGGAAGAGACCTCAAGGGCCATCTAGTCCAACCCCCTGCCATGCAGGAATCCCATGCCAATATTTTCGACAGATGGCCATCCAGCCTCTGCTTAAAAACCTCCAAGGAAGGAGACTCCACCACCCTTTGTGGCAGCATATTCCACTGCCGAACAGCTCTAACTGTCATGAAGTTCTTCCTAATGTTCAAATGGAATCTCTTTTCCTGTAGTTTGAAACCACTGCCCCGAGTCCTAGTCTCTGAAGCCATGGAAAACAAACCTGCTCCCTCTTCAATATGACATCCTTTCAAATATTTAAACATAGCAATCATATCTCCCCTCAGCCTTCTTTTTGTAAGGCTAAACATCCCCAGTTCCCTAAGCCGTTCCTCATAAGACATTTCCTCCAGACCCTCAACCATCCTGGTAGCCGTCCTCTTTCAACATACTTGGCAGCTTGAACCTCTGTAGAATTAACCGGGAGCAGCTGGATGCTGGAGTAAGGGGAAAGCGCTTTGAAGAACACACACACACACACACACACACACACACACACACACACACACACATGTCCGTGCCAGTGCAGCCTCTTATTGTTATCTTTTCTTTTTCTACAGAGGAATTCGTTTATTAACTCCTCTAACATAGCTGATTAACATAACTGATTACCTCAATTCTTTGTGAGGCAGCAAGAAATCCCCCAAATATAGTTAAGGAGGCGTTACATAGGAAAAAAGCCAAAAAGCAAAGTGTTCTGCTTATATACCGCCCCATACCACTTTAAGTAGTCTCTGGGCGGTTTACAATTTTTAATTACAGTGTGCAGGCTACACATTGCTAATTAATATGCATTTACACAAAGCTAATTAATATGCATTTCTACGTGTATAGGTATAACTATGTGTCTTACTCTAATTGGTAAGCTTTAGCGATAAGAGATTGTGCTCGAATTGGCAAACTTAACTGAGTAACAGAAGACAAAAAGATCTCTTATTGGCAAGCAAATGCGACGGCCAGACGGTTGGCGGGTGTGCGTCGATATGACCACATCACCCCAGTATTGGCCCGCTTGCATTGGTTGCCAGTTGCATCCCGAATAAGATTCAAGGTCTTGGTTTTAATTTACAAAACCCTCCACGGCTTGGGACCTGAATACCTGGCAGAGCAAATCTCCCAAAGACCAACTGAGGCCCGCCCTACCAGAATGTCGCGGGCGCTCTTACTTCAGGTGGCCACGCCCAGGGAGACTCGGAAAATGGTGGCACGCAACCAAGCCTTCTCTGTGGCTGGCCCTGCGCTCTGGAACCATCTCCCGAGTGAGTTGCGTCGTGCACCGTCCCTGCCAGCCTTCAAAAAAGCCTTCAAGACCTGGCTTTTTTCTGAGGCATTTGGCGACTGTTTTTTTTTTTTTACCCCCTATCCCGCCATCTTGCCATTGACTCCTTTGGTTTTTGTAATTTTATTGCGATGTTTTATTTAATCGATTATTTCTGGTACTGTTTTTATTTTTATTTTTGTCGTAAACAGCCCAGAGTTCCTCCGGAAGACGGGCGGTATATAAGTATTAAAATAAATAAACTGAGGAATAATGAGGAGGGAAGAGGAAGGGCTAGTGAGCTGACATAATCCGTCTGCTGTTGCAGACAAACTCGGACGTTTGCCACCAGGGTAGCTGTTGCTTCTGAAAAGGCAAATATCTCCAGTTATCTGGAAGTTGAGTCATGGCTACTGGACTTCTTTTTTGAGAGATAGAAACGTTTCGCTGTTCATCCAAACAGCTTCATCGGTCTGAATACAGCTAGTGCAAGTACTCCATCTTATAGGCCGCTTTGACCTCTAGTCATCCTGGTCTGAATTAGGCTCATAAGATGAACAATGGCCTGAATAGGCTCGTTGTGGAGACAATAGTATCCATAGCCTTAAGGTGAACAATGGCCTTCTGATGAAGCTGGTTGGATGAGCAGCGAAACGTTTCTATCTCTCAAAAAAGAAGTCCAGTAGCCATGACTCAACTTCCAGATAAACTCACCTGGATGACTGAGAATCTTCACAGACATCTCCAGTTATGTGAAACCCAGAAGCCTATTCCCACATAGGCTATTCTTATGCATGCGCCATTTTAGACCACATTCCCCTTGCTTGCATTTTCTGCAAGACCCCCCCCCCCACACACACACCAACACAGCCCAGGCCTCCTCGCAGCCCCGCCTCACCTGCTTCTCGATGAAGGCCGTCCATTCCGGGGTGGTGCAGAACTCCTGGAAGTCCTCGTAGAAAGTGGGGCTGCCGTTGGTGGGGGGCAGAGACGGGAGGAAGTGCTGGAGCTCCAGGACGTCGTAGCACTGGTCCATCAAGGTGCGGATGACGGGCACCAGCCAGGAGAAGGTCTCCAGCTTGGAGTTGAGGGAGCGCTGGAGAGGGGTCTCCAGTTTGCCCAGCAGGTAGCACGCCTCCTCCTTCTTGGGCGTGGTGGCCGTCTGCAGAAGACTGTGGAGCTTCACGTAGGCCAAGGACTGCAACTGGTGGTCGAGAGAGGAAGAGTGGGGGACAAGGAAGCAGGAAGGCCATCAGCAGTGGCGAATCTCAACAAGGCAGAGAGAGACCCTGTCCTCAACGGCGGAATCTTGAAGTCGCAAAGGAATCTTTTAAAAATGGGCCATAATAAACAACCCCCCCCCAAGTGATTCCAAGTGACATCAGCCCGCAACTGCAAACCTATGGCCAACTCGGGGGGGATTTCTGCCGTTTTGGTCTCTGTTCTTATTTCTGTTTTGTCTTAAGTATCTGTGAAGATTCTCAGTCATCCAGGTGAGTTTATCTGGAAGTTGAGTCATGGCTACTGGACTTCTTTTTTTGAGAGATAGAAACGGATGAGCAGCGAAACGTTTCTCTCTCTCAAAAAAGAAGTCTAGTAGCCATGACTCAACTTCCAGGTTTTGTCTTGAGCGTTGCTTCCTTTTCACTCGGGTGTGCTGTGTTTCCAGAACAAAAGGAAACCCCACGACGGGTGTAATAAAACAGACGTTTATTGCAGATTCACCAGCAGCATGCTCCCAAGAAAAAGGGGAGGACAAAGGGCGTTTATACACGACCCCTAAGCTCCGCCGCAAATGGCTGCAAGCTCCGGACCTTAAAAATGTTTACCCACCAGCTCCGGAGTTTGCAGACAAGTGCAACCCCGCCCACCTAAGCGCGACCCAACGCACTTTTCTTGTACCTGCTCTTTGATGGTGAAAAATATTTGATGCGGAGAGTGCCTGAGCTCTCCTCGCTTCTTTCTGTTGTTTTTCTTTTGCCTCCGCCCCTTAAAGAGGAACCAGGAAGTAAACGGAGGTCAGAGCAACTTCCCCCGGCACCAGAGGTAAGGCTTTAGGGTTCTTTTGTCCCTGTCTAAGGCTTTTTTCCCCTCCCTCCCCTCACGCAGACAGAACAAAGAAGTGCGGAGCGGGTGGGGACGGAGGAACAGCAACGAACCCTCAAGATCTCTGGTCCGAATTTAAGGGACCAGCGGATCTTAGGGGTCGTGTAAAAAGGCCCAAAGAGGCGGATGAAACCACACCCCGCCCTAAATACACACTCACTCTAAACCCGTTATCCTAATTGCTTCCAAATGGTCGGTCTTGACCCAGGCAAGAGAGGAAGCCTAGATCCTAATCCCCCACAACTCATAACTATTACATACACAACCCAATACACAACAGGGTGCTCTCTGCTTACACGTGGCCAGACTGCCTGCTGGTTTTTCTCCTTCGATATATCTGAATAACTCATTTCATTGGGGTCCACCCATGAGTAAACGCTGTGGCACCATTGGGAGCATGCTTTTAAAATTAAAAAAATACATATATTTCTGCGTAATTTGGGGTTTAGGACATCTCGGGGGGGGGGAAACAGGCTGGGCCATCCTATAGCTGCCCCCACCCCCGAAATGCTCCCAGGGGACACTTTACCTGCATATCCTCCAGCATGATATATCCGATCAGCACCCGCAGGCCAATCTGGGCCATCTCCTTCAAGTCTGAAGTCCCGTTGGCCAAGTGGTACCAGACGCCTAGTTTGTCCAGGAGGCTGTTGATGCCCTCGTAGACCTGAAGCCGGAAAGGAAACAACAGCATCGAGTGAAGAAAAGATACGGTGCATCACCTTCACCTTCTAGAACAAACACTTTGGGACAAGGAAGCTCCCCTACTTCCCATCCCATCCTGCCATGATCGCTCTCTCTCAGCCTCACAAGGGACCAGGACTACACCTGAAAAGGTAGCAAACACCTCCCTGCACCCCCGTCACTCCACGTTCCTGCAGCCAAGAGTCAGATTTTTCAAGCAGAGAGGGAGAGCATGTCCTTCCTCAGAGAATCAGCTGCAGAGAATAAGAAGGGTCTCCTCCTCCAAGATGTGGATCTCCCAAGGCTACGTGGCTTTTCAGGCAGGCTTTTAACAAACAAGATTGAGTCCCTGAAGGCCTTTAAAGTTGAGATAGTTTGTAATGTTTACTTGGTTTCAATTATTGATCTGCATTTTGATCAGTGTGTTGTTTGCTTTTTAATGTCTAGCTTACTGTGTTTTCAGTTCTCTTCTGGTTAATATTGTGAGCTGCCTTGGGCGTCCTGAATGGGAGAACAGTGGCCCATAAAAAAACAAGTGGGCCACCGTTCTCCCATCCATCCAATCAACCAACCCAACCAAGCAACCAACCCTACCTAAGCCAACCAAGCCTCCATCCATCCATCTATCCAACCCAACCCAACCTAACCTAAGCCAACAAAGCCTCCATCCATCCATCCATCCATCCATCCACCCAATCAACTAACCCAACCAAGCAACCAACCCAACCTAAGCCAACCAAGCCTCCATCCATCCATCCACCCATCCACCCAATCAACCAACCCAACCAAGCAACCAACCCAACCTAAGCCAACCAAGCCTCCATCCATCCATCCATCCATTCAACGCAACCTAACCTAAGCCAACTAAGCCTCCATCCATCCATCCATCCATCCATCCATCCATCCATCCATCCACCCACCCACCCAATCAACTAACCCAACCAAGCAACCAACCCAACCTAAGCCAACCAAGCCTCCATCCATCCATCAATCCATCCATCCATCCAATCAACCAACCCAACCAAGCAACCAACCCAACCTAAGCCAACCAAGCCTCCATCCATCCACCCATCTATCCATCCATCCATCCATCCCAACCTAACCTAAGCCGACCAAGCCGCCATCCATCCATCCATCCAATCAACTAACCCAAACAAGCAACCAACCCAACCTAAGCCAACCAAGCCTCCGTCCATCCATATATCCATCCATCCATCCAATCAACTAACCCAACCAAGCAACCAACCCAACCTAAGCCAACCAAGCCTCCATCCATCCATCGATCCATCGATCCATCCATCCATCCAATCAACCAACCCAACCAAGCAACCAACCCAACCTAAGCCAACCAAGCCTCCATCCATCCACCCATCTATCCATCCATCCATCCATCCCAACCTAACCTAAGCCAACCAAGCCTCCATCCATCCATCCATCCATCTATCCATCCATCCATCCAATCAACTAACCCAAACAAGCAACCAACCCAACCTAAGCCAACCAAGCCTCCGTCCATCCATATATCCATCCATCCATCCAATCAACCAACCCAACCTAAGCCAATGAAGCATCCATCCATCCAATCAACCAACCCAACCCAACCCACCAAGCCACCCGCCTCCTCATGTAGGTAGCTGCCACCATGACTCAAAGCACAGGGATAAAGCTGCTGTTCCCAATCTTCAACAGCGGGGCAACAAGACCAGCTGGTTCTTCTCTGTTCCTCTTCTCACAAAGAAGGACAAACAAAGAAGAAGAACATGCTACTCACCTTCTCACTCCACAAGGCCTGGTTGTTGTGCCCCTCGGCAAACAGGAAATCCTGAAGGAGACGCAGCAGCTTCAGAGCATTCTGGGTGAGGCTTGGCAACATGGCGGGAGTGCATTCCTTGATGTCCGTCAAGGCTGACTCCATCATCATCTCCAGGAGGCTGGAAGCAAAAGAGCAAAAGCCTGCAACATGTGTCTAGTTAAAAATATGTATTGTGCTGCTAACAAACTGGCAGGGGACTCGGCATTGCACCTTCCCATTCTCCTTTTGGGGTTCCTACAGGTAAAATGTTAAAATGCGAGACGCAGGGCAACGTTATAAAAGAATAGTCACCCCAAAATATGAGGGCTTTCAATACTGCCCATCAGCACCTTGAATGGTGCAAAGCAGGATGCGAAATGCTGCCCGGAAGCCAGGGGAGACCACCACAAAACCAGGCTGAGCCCACATGCCGCCTCAGTGCCACGCGTGGCCTCCGAGGGCAGAAACGCAGGGCTCCAACACCTCCTGACTCTTTAAGATATTTGGAGAAAGCAAAGTTTGGCTTGAAAATCCCTTTGTGCCCTCTAGAAGACACGAGGTGTTGCTTTTTGCCTTGGTTTAATGACCTAACTGCCCACTTAGCCCCTGCACCAATTTTAATTATTTTTAAATATATATTTTTGACCTCCAGAGGGTGCAAGGGGGACATTTTCCTCTCCCCTTGATTTTGTTAAGGAAAATCAATGGAGTGGGAGCAGTTTTTGCAGGAGTCACCCTCCAAGATGTGCTGAAAGCTCTGGGACTGGTCTATCCCCGATCTAAGGTCTTTTATGCCCCTTTCTGGAAAGGATCTGTCACCCCACCGGCCACCCTTGGTGCGCCTCTGCCTCGCCTACCTGCGCTTGATCTCATCGGGCGGCCGCACGAGCTCACAGGCTGAGCCCAGCTTGGTGAGGACGGAGAAGACCTGCCCTCGTTCCTTCCAGGCGGAGTCATCCCAGCCCTCCACCCCTTGCCAGGTGACGGAAAAGATGATATTGGTCAGGAGGTTGCACAGCTCTTCCTCGGGGGTTTGCTGCGGAGGAGGAGGAGGAGGAAATGAAAAGATAGACCATGAAGAGTCTTCTGCAGGCCAAACTACCTAAAAAAGTTCCTTTTCAAGAGGACGTTTTGGGCACGGAATAGTTCTGAAGTCCAGTTTTAGGGCATGGATAGTTCTGAGGTCCAAAGAGGTAACTTTTCCAAAGTTTGATTTAGGATCTGGTTCAGAATGTTGACTCAATGGAACCATTTTGGAACTTAGGACATACAGAACTCAAAAGAAATAATCAGTTTAATTTTGCAACTAAGGTCATATGCCGTTAATGGTGTTTGCTCCCTCTTTGTTTCTTTTCGTTCGCCCTCTTTTTCTCCTTATTTGCTTGCTAACTTCTCCTTCCTCTCTTCTCTCCCTGCTGTTAGACCTCCCTTCAGCATGCAACCAGGTCTTCTCTACTTGTCTAGTGACATCTGGCATACCTGGATGATGCTGTACATGGTTAAGTCCAGAGCGTTTGGTTACAACACCTACGTCTAGTTATGAATAGCTGGCGTGACTTAAACATAAGAGCATAAGAGCTAGGCTGGATCAGGCCAAAGGCCCATCTAGTCCAGCTTCCTGTATCTCACAGCGGCCCCACCAGATGCGTCCAGGAGCACACGAGACTAGATCTCTGTCTCCTGATACCACTCCCCTGCATCTGGTCCTTGAAGTACCTTGTTTTTTTAAACCTGGAGAGGACACATCTCCATCCTGGTTTGTCACCTGGGATGGACTTTTCCTCCAGGAATCTGTCCAATCCCCTTTTGAAGGCCTCCTGGCCAGATGCCATCACCACCTCCTGTGGAAGGGAGTTCCACAAACTAACAACATGGTGCATTAAAAAATATTTTCTTTTGTCTGTTCTCACTCTCCCAACCCTCAGGTTGGGAGGACGGAGGCTCTCCTGCATCACCTCAGGAGTGGCCCACCGTCGGGCGCCAGGGAGAGGAAGGCCGCTCACCTGAGGGTTGCTGGTGTTGGAGATGGAGTCGCTGGGCAAGGTCTCTTGGTAGCTGCTCTCATCCAACACGTTGGAGAGGCTGGAGCTTTTCCGGGCCCGCGTCCCGGGGAATGGCTTGAAGTTCTCCAGGGGGGAGGGAGTCCCCGGCAGGCTCACTGGCGTCTGGTTCCCGCTCTCGACGGTGGCTGCCGAGCTGGTGCTGCCCAGGTCCAAGCCGAGCTCAAAGGGCGACATGGAGAAGGGCGAGAGAGGGTGGTAGATCCGCTCGGCCCGGGCCGCGTCCCCCGCCTGGGCCTCCCCGGGCCCCGGAAGGTCCACGTTGTTGGACGAGGAAGAGTGGCTGGCCAGGTCCAAGGAGTCGAAGGCCTTGAAGCTGTACGGAGGGAAGGCTTTGCCCCTCTGGCTGGCGGGGGAGAGGGAGGGGTCCGAGAAGCCCTCCGAGAACTCGGGGTCCAGAGGGAGGAAGACGTCCAGGTCATGGAGGTCGGAGGGGCTGGCGGGGTCGGGCGGCTCCTTCTCCGCTTCTTCCAATCCCGGCGGATCCGAGACCTTCGGGAGGTGGAGGCTGCCGGCGCCGTTGGCCGAGCCCGAGAGGCTGTGCTGGCGGGACCCGTAGGACTCCTTGACGTAGAGCTTGGTGAGGGTGTCCTGCCAGCCGGCCAGCTTGGCCAGCTGCTTCACCATGTCGTGCTGGGAGTAGATCAGGTGGAAGAGCTTCAAAACGGCAGCAAGGGGGGGGGGGAGGAAAGGAGGAAGGAAGGAAGGAAGCAGAAAACCATGAATGACCGACGCACACAACTGCTCCCCTGGTGCGCTCAGCACAGCAGCAGGATGGGACCTGTTAGGGAGCCCAGAATGAGGGAGATTATATCTCCTGGTTTTTTTAAATAGAGTTGGAAGAGGCCTCAAGGGCCATCCAGTCCAACCCCCTGCCATGCAGGAACCCCTATCACAGTATTTCCAACATATGTTAAAAAGCAAAAAAAGTGTTCTGCTTATATACCGCCCCATACCACTTCAAGTACCCTGTTTCCCCGAAAGTAAGACATCCCCCCAAAATAAGACCGACTTAGCTTTGCCTCTTGCTGAAATATAAGGCATCCCGTGAAAATAAGACCTCCCCGATAATAAGGCCTCCCCCAGAAAAAAGGCAAAGTGTGGGGAAAATGTCTGATAAAGGGGTGGGGGCGGATGTCTGGTGAAAGTCTCCACTGGCACAGGGGTTGGGGGAGGGGGATCACTTAAAAGGATCATGGACAAAACAAGACATTCCCTGAAAATAAGACCTAGCGCATCTTTGGGAGCAAAAAATTAATAAGATACTGTCTCATTTTCGGGGAAACAAGTAGTCTGTGGGCAGTTTATAGTTTAATTACAGTATGAAGACTACCGACCGCGGAAGGATGGAAGGCTGAGTCCACCTTGAGCCGGCTACCAGGGATCGAACCTCAGGTCGTGAGCACAGTTTCACCTGCAGTTACAGGCATTGAACCACTGCGCCACGAGGCTCTTTTAAGGCTGGGCATCTGCAAAAAGACGCTCCGGCTCTTTGCCAGGATGGAGAACGTGAGCTTCTGCCCGCCCAGGGGAAGCCCAAAAAAATGCGGCCTTTTGCGTCGCAATAGCGCGACACACAATTGACAGGGGAAATATGCCCGTTTTAGCTCCTGTTGTTGTCCAAGAACAGGGTAGAGGGGCTGGGGAGCACAGAGAAACCTCAAGACTTTTAGACATGTATGATGACTTCTACACCAATCGGTTGGGCTTTCTCGGCAGGATACGTCCCCGGCTCCAGCGCCTCCTACTCACCTTCCTGCAGACGTCCAGCCGCACCGCCAGTTCGGCTCGGTGAGAGAGATAAACCACGGCCGCCAAATCCTTATAGTTTGGGGATTCTGTGAACAAGCAGACAAGGGAGAATGCCAAGACTCATATAAGTAGATTTGTGCGAGGGAAAGGGGGTGATAAGAATAAAATTAATCTAAAAATTGTTATTGATTGTTTTTCTTTGTAAGTTGCCAATGCACCATTGCAAATTGTCAATGCATCATTGGTGGTTCATCAAAATTGCCACGCTGAGTTAGTTATATAGCAAAAGGTTTATTAAAGACAGATAGAGATACAACAGAACACAGACAATACAGAGATATATGTTAGTAGGCATCTTAGCTTAAGGGTCCAAGAGCCCCTTAAGGTTCCAAGACATGGCACAGGCACATCTGCCCTGCAGTCCTGGACAAAGGAGTAATGGCTTCTCCATGGTTTTTATACTCTTTTGCATGGTGTACTGACGTATTTAGTACACATCATATTCTTGGTCTATGGCCATCTGGCTACAAACACTAGAATGACTTAACTCTATTTTGTTTGATTTCAAGTTGGTTCCTTATTACTGGCTAACTGCCATATGTTATTGTTAGCTAACTGACTCTTTTGGTGCCATGAGATAATGTCAACAATCCTAGATGATGCGCTATCTTGTCTCCTGTATTCTGGTCTCTTACGTACTGTAAGAGATCGGCGCCCACGGGTGTGAGATATTGTGCCAAGTTCCCAGCTGCGATGCCAAGTTTGCTGGGTCAATTTGACCTTATACCCTGTGAGCTCATTTGGGTCTACTTATAATATATTTTGATTTTGAGACATGTTAACCCATTCCTATCAGGGGCATTCTCGGCCACTCCCCTGCACAGGCACGGCGTGCACTGGTGTGAAAGGAGATTTCGCGGCACAGAGACCATACGAGGCAGGCAGGCGTGCGCCGTGTGTTTGCATCCAGGTGGTCATACGACATGCCCAAGTGCCCGCTGCATCGGGGCCGTCCTACCTGAGTGTTAGGGTTACCTGTGCACTGCCTTTATACAACATGGTATGTGTGCAAATCAAACAGTCCCAGGTATTGGGGTGCTCCCCCCTTAAAAAGGAGGCGGGGGGTGTCATCAACAGGAAGACCCCTCCCCCATCCACAGCAATAGGTTCCAAGACTGGTCACAGATGCTGAAAAACATGGATGATAGAAAATGCAGTTTGAAGAATGAGTGCTATACAGTGCATGGTCTCCATCTAGTGGCCAGTCGTGGTAACTTCACCTTGAGAAATACAGTACACATTTCTAGAATTTTTCATTCACTTTTTTTAAAAAAAATTCAGGCTGTGGATAAGTGAATCAGCAGATACTGATCCCGTGGACGGGGGTATGTGCCTGTTTTATTTCCAGCAAACTACTGGAAGAGATGAACGGTGTGGCCATGCAGTGCTCAAAAGACCTGTGTGTTTAACTGGTATAAAAACCGCAACAAAACAGCGACAAGAAAAACAGTACCCCTAGACCAGGTACAACTTTAGTATGCCTAAAGTTGTACCTGGGGGTACAACAGGGGGTGTGGTCGCACTTTATTTTAAATATAGCACGATGGACGTGGGGGAACAATTTTATATTCTGCAACTCTGCGCACTTTCTAGAGCAGTGACGGCGAACCTTTTAGAGGCCGAGTGCCCAAAGTGCAATTCAAAACCCACTAATTTTTTGCAAAGTGCCAATACAGTAATTGGACCTGAATACAGGTGGCTATGAAGGGGCAATGTCGGGTGCCCACAGAAAGGGCTCCGAGTGCCACCTTTGGCACCCGTGCCATAGGTTCGCCATCAGTGTTCTAGAGCAACAAACTGGACGTGAAGTAACGGCCAGAGAGAAGAGAGAGAGAGAGAGAGAGAGACAGAGAGGACAGAGACAGAGACAGAGGGAGAGAACGGAGTAGGGACAGTCCAGCCAGGAAGAACAAAGTTCAAAGAAAAGTTTGGTGGAGGAAGATCACCTAGTCTTCTGTCCTCTTGGATGCATTTTGCCGGAGAATGACTTTCACCCACCTCTGCTCCAAATCCCAAAGGGTAGCAGGGGTTTTCGGCATGCAGAAGGCCAGCCCAGTCTCTGTCCTGCCTTACCTGCGCCAAGGACTTGCTCCAAAAGGCACCGGAAGAGCAGCGTGGAGACCGGGATGTCGCTCAGGGAGGAGATGAAGCCCTGGTAGCCGACGTCCTTCAGCTGCAGCCGGTGTTTGCTCCTCCCGTTCACCTTCTCGTACTTCAGCAACTTGTAGAGGACCTGAGCGGAGCAAGGGCGGGCGGAGCGTTGGATTTCGAGAAGGGGGTGTCCAAACATTTTGCAAGGAGGGCCAGATTAGGTTTCCAGTTTCAAGGCACCCAAGGGCCCAAGGGCTGTTGCATGGCTTGGGAATCGGCCCGCGCACACCCAAAGATGCACCGCTGCTCGTATATGCTACCCTCCCTCGCAAGGGAGGTGGCGAGGACACTGCAGCAACGGAGCCGGGGGTGGGTAGGCAGGGCAGGTGGCTGGGGGGGACAGAGGGAGGCAGGGAGGGCAGGCAAACCATACAACTGCAAGCTGACGTTTCCAGATGGCACAGGGAGGGGGTGGCCGGTGGGGATGAGTGACAGGGAGAAGAGGCTGGGGGCCACTCAAAATTTTAAAACGGGCCGCATTTGGCCCCCAGGCCGGACTTTGGACATGCCTGATTTAGAGGCAGCCGCTTCTGCTGCTACCGCCACCACCATGCTGTGGGCGGCACCAGGCTCCCGAGAAGCGTAGTCCTCAACACACCAAGGCTTACACGGATCACACCCAGCACGACCCCACCCCACTCCCAAATGTTAAAGCTTTTTTTTGAGGGGGGGGGAGAATGAGCTGGAAAAGTCCCCCCGTATCCTCAGGCAGGATGACGGGGGAGGGGGTTATGTTTTTAGGGGAGCTTCAGTGCCTCCTGCTTCACAATTTAAATTGTTTTAAGGAACTTAAGCACTGGAGGGGAAAGGGCCTTTGCACTGGAGACTTTTCAGACATTCCAGTATTGTAAGACAAATGTATTGTTGTTGTTGTTGTTGGGGGGGGAGGATAGTTGAAAGTAGGCGTAGCCCTTCCCAATGCAAGGATGGGTGTGCGTGCCCCCCTGACCACTGGAGAAGCTATAGGCCAGTGATGGCGAACCTTTTCGAGACTGCGATTCAAAACCACTATTTTTTCTCAAAGTGCCAATACAGCAATTGAAACTGAATCCAGGTGACTATGAAGGGGCAATGTCAGGTGGCCACAGAAAGGGCTCCGAGAGTCACCCTTGGCACCCGTGCCATAGGTTGGCCAACACTGCTATAGGCCCTCAAAAGAGGTGCTCCCAGAGTTCAGGTCCACCACCTGTACCACAGATCCAAGCCACACCCCCCACCAGAAAGCTGCGCACTAAGACCCAGGCGATGATGACCTTGGGTGCAGAGGGGTGATGCTCCCCAGGGATGCCTCGGTTCGTCCCAGCAGCATCCCTGTAATCTTGCCGGGTCTTGAGCCATGCCGGAGGCCCTCCCGGCATCCTCACCTTGAAAATCTTCTCCCGCACGTCATCCGAGAACTTCCGCTGAACCAGCAGCGAGAAGAAGACCTCGACGTTTCCCGGCTCAAAGAGGAAGGCGTACACCTGCTCCTGGGAGGGGGAGCTCTTTTGCAGGCCGTGGAGCACCTCCAGCATCCCACAGACCTAAGAGACACGCCAGGACAGCCGTTGGGCCTCCCCTGCTGCGCGGAAAGGATGCCCGAGGGGACCTTAGGAAGAAGGACCGGCTGCCTCCACCCACCCTAACCCCTTGACGGCCTTGGCTCACTTGGGATTTTTTAAATCTCTAAACCTCAGCACAGTTAAGATCCTGCCTCGTCTAAAAGCATCAAAGCTCATGTTGTTAATTATGTACTCAATACAGCTAAATTCAAGTCAGAATTAACCCCTTCAGGTCAGTCCCCAGTCTCCCACCCATCCCTCTTAGAACATCCCTGTTCACCTTGTCTTTGCCCTCTACATTTACTAAAGAGCACAGAAGAGGTCAGGGCAAACAGTCGCCCTAGATCTTTGGGTCCAGGCATCCATGAACTCTGCAGTAGAGGAACCCGGATGGTTCTGCCTCCCGAGAGGGGTAAGGATGCTGCCTGTGTGCCAGCCTTCACGCCAGCTGATGTGGATGTACCCAAGCGGCACAGGGCAACTCAGAAAGGAGTGCCTGGCCTTGATGGTCCTGGAATATGGAAGTGTACAACGCTGGGTGCGTGGGTGTGGGTGATTGCATGGGCCAGACTCAAATGTGATGTTTGCAGAGTGATGCATTCTCGCTGATCTGAACGTGTCTGGCATCAGCCAGACAGATATATAAAGCAAGTGACATGACGACAATCAGCTGTCTCAGCCCTGCAAGTTTTTTCTATTCTACATGTGTTTTGGTTTTGGAAGCTAAGCAGGGTTGGCCCGGGTTAGTGCTTGGATGGGCGACCACCAGGGAATACCAGGTGCTGTAGGCACCTGGAGTAGGAACTGGCAAGCCACTCCAGTATTCCTGCCAAGAAAAACTCCATGGACATGGAGTCACGAAGAGTCGGTCACGACTGTAATGACACAACACACACACATGTGTTTTAAACAGATTGTTTTAATGTTTAAAGGTTATTTTATTTACTTTCAACTACACACACACACACACACACACACACACACACACACACACACACACACACACACACACACGGGAGAATGATATTGTTTTACTCTGGGAGTGCTCTTTTTAATCCTAATGTTTCAAACTGTGATACAAAACAATGTGGTGAGTTTCGTTTTATATTATTTAAAAGCCAGACCAGCAGAAAGCTGCAGCAGCCCAGATCGACCACACGGGAGATCCACGCCATTTCCGAGACCAGGACAAACCGTGTCAGGAGAGGCTAACGGGAGAACCTCAGGATCGCCTTTCCCTTCGTTTCCTGCAGGCAGAGCCGGGCGACGGGTGCCGGGGCAGGAGCCCCTGCCAGCACGGCGACAGCCCTCCGCTCCTCTTCCCCAAGCTCCAATCCCGAGGGCCTCCCCTCCCTCTCCCTCTGCCAGCCTCCGGCGTCCCCCTCCGGCCCCGGGGTCCGTACCTGGTGCTCCTCGTTCACAGCGGCCAGGTAGTTCATGGTGCTCTGCATCTCCTCCGGCGAGAAGCTCCTGCTGAGGAAGTCCTTCACGAGGCTGAAGAGGGAGTTCTGCACCGTCCGGATGTCGTCCGTGGCCAGGGGCTTCTCCTTGCATATCCTGAGGAGAGGCAGGAAGGGGGCAACCGGGGGGGGGGGGGGAGAGAAGGAGAGGCAGCAGGGTCACCAAGAGGGGAGAGGTTTTGCTCGAGGGAACGGAGGCCCTCCTCGAGTACGGCCAAGGCCAGCCTGACCCTCCGATGGCCAAGAGCAACCCTTGGACGGGGATTCCACGAACACAACTGGGCCTGTGCAAAGTAACTGAGCCAAGTAAAGTGAGCCTTCAAGAAACCACTGGAAACGTGGCTGTTTTATCGTTGGCACCTACCACCAATTAGATTAGCAACCATGTTTACAAGCTTGTCTAACAAACGTTGGAAATGTAAAAATGTAAAAATCATGATGGGATGTAGCGTTGTATAATCATGATGTGGGTTGGGAGAGTGAGAACAGGCAAAAGAAAATATTTTTTTACCCAGCATGTTGTTAGTCTGTGGAACTCCCTGCCACAAGAGGTGGTGATGGCATCTGGCCTGGATGCCTTCAAAAGAGGATTGGACAGATTCCTGGAGGAAATGTCCATCGCGAGATACAAACCATGATGGAGATGTGTCATCTCCAGGCTTAAAACCAGGGTCCTTCAAGGGCCAGATGCAGGGGAGTGATATCAGGAGACAGAGATCTAGTCTCATGCGCTCCCGGAGGCATCTGGTGGGGCCACTGTGAGATACAGGAAGCTGGACTAGATGGGCCCTTGGCCTGATCCAGCATGATGGCTCTTCTTATGTTCTTATGGTGGTCTTCTGTGAGTTTAATTGGGCAGACTTCATAGAACCACAAAATAATGATGTCAGAAGGCCATCAAATTCAAGAATACAGAGTATAGAATCCTAGAATCCTAGAGTTGGAGGAGACCTCAAGGGCCATCCAGTCCAATCCCCTGCCAAGTGGTTGTCTAGTTTTTTCTTGAATGCCCCCAGTATTGGGGCACTCACCACCTCTGGAGGTCACTGGAACCATTGTCGTACTGCTCTAGGAGTTAAGAGGTTTTCCATGGTTGTTAGCCTAAATCTGGCTTCCTATAACCAGATCCCACTGTTGCATGCCCTGGGCTCTGGCTTGATTGAGAACAACTCCTGCCCTTCCTCTGAAGAACTATTTATTTATTCATTTATTCAACTTTTATACCACCCATCTAGCTCCGGGGCTACTCTGGGCAGTTTACAACAGAAAATTGCAGGACAGCAAAGCAATTCATTTAAATAACCAAAATACAAACAGCAGAATATAAACAGAATATAACTACATAAATTCAACAACAATAAACGACATAAATCACCAACAATAAACTGACTACCTTTCAAGCATTTGAAAAGGGCTATCTTGAGATAAGAAAAGCTGTGCATCTGTGACAAGGGACTTGAGAACCCTCCGAACTGGTTTTCAAGATACCAGGAGGAGGCAGGAAAGTGAGCACTGTTCCAAGGCTCATAGGAGCCTTGTGGCGCAGTGGTTAAATGCCCGTCCTGCAGCTAAAAAACTGTGTTCACGACCTGGGGGGTTCAATCCCTCATGGTTGACTCAGCCTTCCATCCTTCCAAGGTTGGTAAAATGAATACCCATCTTGCTTGGGGGGGGGGAAGGAGACAACGTGTAACCTGCATAATTAAACTGTAAACTGCCCAGAGAGTGCTTGAAGTGCTATGGGGCGGTATATAAGCAGAACACTTTGCTTTGGTCTCTATCCCCCATGAAGCCAAGCTGCGGTTTGGACTACAGTGCAAGCGTGGTGGGAAGGAAACGGATCAGACCCTGTGGTCCATGGTTCTTGCAGTGTATTTTCTCACCCGTAATACGTCCTGATAGAGTCGAGGATGTACTGAACCCCGTATTTCTTGCGGATCCTCAGCTTGGGGTCTTTAATTATGTTGGACAGGTACTGGATGTGACCTGCAGAACGAGAAGAGCAAAATGGAGTCAGGAAGGCTGGCAAGGTTCGAGCGGTACCAGCCAATGACCAGAAGAAAGTGAAGCGCAGGGGCTTTGGATGACATCAGATGCACCCCACTGGGGGCTCTCCAAGAGTTCCAGTTCCCACCATCCCTACGGGGCCCCGGTGGCCATGGGAAACGTAGCCTGGAAGACACGGGAGGGGGTGCCGGGTGGGCCAGGAATGAGCCCTGCCTCCTTCTCGCTCTACCAGGCTGGAACGAGGGTTCCTTCCTCACCGAGTCGGACCGCAAAGTCACAGTTGCTCCAAATGCGGAAGTCAAAGAGCAAGTACTGGTACAGGAGGTGCAGCAGGAGGCCGTGTCCCTCCGAGGCCACCTGCTCCATGAGGATCTGAGATGCCATCAGGACGTTGAGGTCCATCGCCTGGCTCGGGACCTGCGAAGCACAGGGTGGGCACAGCACCGCGTCAGGGAAAGACGGCTGCAAGCAAGGAGGTGCCTTTCTCAAGTTGCCACGGGCCATCAAGTCCCCTTTGACATGTCCGCTCAATGGCTTGGTGACCATCAACATGTCCTGTCCGCAACTGCCCTACTCAAGCTCCGTGGCTTCTTTTAGGGTGGTGGTTCCCCACGGTAGGCTCCCCGGATGTTCTAGGACTACAACTCCCAGAAATCCTGGCCAGCACAGCTAGGGGTGAAGGCTTCTGGGAGATTTGGTCCAAGAACATCTAGGGACCCAAGGTTAGGATGGGCACAAGCCTCGGTTCAGAGGAGTAGGCCGGTTCATTGGCATGGCACACAACAATCCCCTCCACCCACAAGGCCATGGCTAACGGCTCATACTTTATGGGTGTTGGGAAGGTTGGAAAGGTGGGTCGTTGTCCACCACTGTTCCCACAGGCCCAATGGTCCTGACCTTCTGGAGGAGGGCTGCGATGATGGACGGCCCATGGCACTGGACCAGGCTCTCCTGATTGACAGGGTGGCCAGAGATGAAGTTCCTCACCAAGAGCAGGAAGGCCGCGATCCCGTTCCTCTCCAGCCTGCCCTCTGCGGGTGGAAGCGAGGGTGCCGTTATCAACAAAAGCATCGTTTTCCAAGCCAAAAAAAAAAGAGCCCCACCTATTTATTTATTTATTGATTGGATTTTTACACTGCCCATCTGGCAGCAAGGCCACTCTGGGCGGTTAACATCAATCAATCAATGCAATGCAATGCAATGCAAACAAACAAACAACAAACAAACAACTCATACAGTAATGTAAAATCAACATTAAAATGCAGTAGCTATAATAAAAATAAAATTAAACAACCTAAAACAGCAGATGAATTCCATAAAATTATAATATTAATGGCAGCTAAAAATGTGGACGATAGGTTTATGTTAAGTTAGAGGAAATGCCTGCTTAAAAAAAACAGGTTTTCAACTAGTCAGAGTTAGCAACCAAGAAGACCCGCCATAGAAGAAAAATCGCCAGGACCTCCTGCTTGTCTGGACCGAAGACCACGTCTTTCCTTACAAATGTACAATATTTATGTATGTATACAAGAATTTAAAATATTGTCGAGTGTTCGCTGCATTCATACCAGAGCTTGGAAACCTTCCTTGTTTGGACAAAGCTGGCAGGTGGATTCTGGGTGTCGTAGTCCAAAAAAGCAAGGTTTCCAAACTCTTGTTCCCCCGCCTTGGGAGTACTACATTCCAAACCCAGGTAAAAATATTTAAACATTTTGTTTAAACATTTTACTTTAAATATTTTAAATTAAACATTTTATTTAAATATTTTAATTTAAACATTTTATTTCAACATTTAATTGAAATATTTTAATTTCAACATTTTTATTCCAATATTTTAATTTAAACATTTTAAAATAAAAACATTTAAATAAAATATTTTACTTCACCTTTCTTCTTTAAAAAAAAAAAGGCCCAAGGCAGCTTAAACTGTTTAAAACAAGCTTGTCCAAACTTTGGCCCTCCGGATGTTTTGGACCGCAACTCCCAAAATGCTAAGCTTATATTGCCAATGACAAAGGACTGTGGGAGTTGCGGTCCAAAACAGCTGGAAGGCCAAAGTTTGGACATGCCTGTTTTAAAAGACAATACCGGAAGCCACAAACAGCATGTGTACAAATGCTAAAAAGGATCAAACGGGATCTGTTGCAGACAGAGGCAACACTAAACAGCACATTGAAAGCCATTGGGCACAACAAAACATTTTTAATTAAAACCCCCGTTAAGGCAGCCAGTCCATGAGGGGAAAGCCTGCCTGAAGAGAAAGCTCTTTGGCTGCTGGCGGAAGGAGAGCAAAGTCAGGGGTCCGGCTGTCCTCCGGTGGGAGGGAGTTCCGCTTGCCCGCGCCCTGCCCGCCACCCTGTCGCGTCATCAAGCCAAGGGGTGCGTGTGTGTGTGTCTCGATCACCTGAGGATTTCCCCAGCGGGATGAGCATGCCCTGGGCGTGGTGCGAAGAGGTGAGCTCGGGGCCCACCAAGTCGTGCGTCTCCTGGGGATCGGCCGGCTCCTTCCTCTGGGCGGCCGCCTGGTCCAGGAGGGGAAGCAGCACCCCCATGCCCCCCACGCAGTTCACCACGTCCTGCAAGGGAGACACAGACCAAGACATACAGGACTGGAGCCCCCCCGACTCTCCCCCCCCCCGCCGCCAACTCAATTGGCCCTTTCCATAAGGTCCTTTCATCCTCCGGGGGGGGGCGCATGCAAGCACCTTTCGAAAGATCAAGAAATGCACCTTGGATGGAAGCTGCGAACAACGCGGTCTGCCAGGATATAATATAATGGACAACGCTCAAGTCTTGCCTTCCCTGCTCTACTAAACATGTGTAAGCTGTGTTGACCACTAATTCCAGGCTTACTTTTATCACCTAGGAGGATTCCTTCCTTCCTTCCTTCCTTCCTTCCTTCCTTCCTTCCTTCCTTCCATCATCAGTTCCTTTCTTCCTTCTATCCATCATCAGTTCCTTCCTTCCTTTCTTCCATCCATCCATCCATCCATCCATCCATCCATCCATCCATCCATCCATCCATCCACCAGTTCCCTCCTTCCTCCCTCCCTCCCTCCCTCCCTCCCTCCCTCCTCCCTTCCTTCCTCCCTCCCTCCCTTCCTCCCTCCCTCTCTCTCTTCCAACCATCCATCCATCCATCCCAGAAGGACCCAAGGCAGCTAGACCCAAGGATCTTGACCAGGCATGTCCAAACTTCGGCCCTCCAGATGTTTTGGATCACAACTCCCACAGTCCTTTTGTCATTGGCAATACAGGCTTGGAATTCTGGGAGTCGTGGTCCAAAACATCAGGAGGGCTGAAGTTTGGGCATGCCTGGTCTAGACATTGATGGATATAAAAAGAACAACTTCCAGCATCTCACGGGGATGGAACGTTTTGAGACCAAATGTGTGTGTGTGTGTGTGGGGGGGAGGCAACCAGCTATGGCCACCTGGCCGCTGCCACCGAGACACGGGCACCCGTACCTTGACATTCCAGTTCACCACCTTGTGGCCCGTCAGCCTCCCATCAAAAAAGTGGTTTGGGGAAAGGTCCGAGCAGATGTTGCCTTTGCAGGCCTAAAAATCCACAAATGAGAACAAGAGCGGAAGAAAGAATTGTTTGGGGTTTTTTTGTTTGTTTGTTTTAAAATTGTTTTAATTGAAATCTTTATTGAATCTAAAATACAGAAAAATTCAAAACAAACAAACAAAAACTCCATAACATTATAATATTATTGGCAGGCAAATCAGCTAAAAGCGTGTAATTATCATTACAAATATACAACAACGCACCCCCTTCCCACAGGACATTTTGAAGACATGCTGTCTTCTAACGATGCTGCCCAATTTCCCTTATAAAAAGGGCTCTTTGGAAGGGACATGGCCCTTTCCTTTAATTGGGACACCGTCCATAAAAACTCCCCCCAAGATCGTAAACCTACTTTTGTTATGTCAAACCCTTTTGAAACGTAACCTCACGAGTTAATTTATCATTATCATTGGGCATTTCTTGGCTGGAGAAACGAAGATGGAGAGGAGATAAGGGAGCACTTTTCAAATGTTTGAAAAGAGGAGGGGCAGGGTCTGTTCTCCATCAGCCCAGAGTGCAGGAGACCTAACAACAGGCTCAAGCGACAGGAAGCCAGATTTCAGCTGAATGTCAGGAAAAAACTTCCTAACTGTTAGAGGAGTACAACAACGAAACCCATGACCTCAAGAGGTGGCGGGAGCTCCAAAGCTGGGGGCATTCGAGAGAAATTCAGACAACCCCCTGGCAGATACCCTTTGATTGGGACCTCTGCACTGAGCAGAGGGGCTGGTCTGGATGGCCTTCTAAGCCCCCTCCCAACTTCACTATGCTATAGTTTTATGATTAGAAATGGGCACGAAACAGGCTCATCCCAGCTCGTAAATCAGCCGCTCAGCAGGCCCAGCATGGTGGAGGAAACAAACCACAACTCCCAGAAATCCTGGTCAACACAGCTAGCGGTCAAGGCTCCTGGGACATTTAGTCCAAGAACATGTAAGGACATGTGTCGTCAAAATGGTTACTGTGTAACACGCATGGGAATTCGCTTACATGCCCTTCAATTGGCTAAAGATGACAAATTAAAAGCACCAGGTATTGAAATTTTTGTTGCATCAGCAGGATGGTGCACCCACTTCATGAATAGCTTTGACCTATGTTTGCAGCAAAGAACAAAGATTTCACAGAAGTTGCCCTAGTCCCTGGTGGCCTTTAAAAAAGTGTTTAAGACCTTGCTTTTCAGATTTGGCAACCATTAGGGTGTGGTTTTGTTGTTTTGTTGTTGTTCTGTTCCACCATCTTGCTGAGTATTATTATTTGTTTGTTTGTTGTTGTTGTTGTTTGGTAGATGTGTTTGATGTTTGTTTTTAATTGTTATATGCAATTGTCGTACACCGTTCGGAGTTCCTTCGGGAAGACGGGCGGTACATCATTAATAAATAAATAAATAAATAAATAAATAAATAAATAAATAAATAAATAAATGTAAGGACACTGTTCACTGGAAGGACAGATTTAGAAGCCGAGGCTCCAGTACTTTGGCCACCTCATGAGGAGAGAGGACCCCTTGGAAAGGTCCCTGAAGTTGGGAAAGACAGAAGGCAAAAGGAAAAGAGGACGGCAGGGAATGAGATGGTTGGACGGTGTCATCGATGCAACCAATATGGATTTGACCAAACTCCAGGAGGCAGTGGAAGACAGGAAGGCCTGGCGAGCTCTGGTCCATGGGGTCACGAAGAGTCGGACACGACTGAACGACTGAACGACAACAACAACAAAGGACACTCCCGGCCACAGCTCAGGCTTCTCTGCCCCATCCTTCAGGCTGATCTCCCACTTGGACGACAGGGCGGGGCAGAGAAGTCTGTGCTCCTGCTCAAGACTGGGAGATTAGCCCCGGAGGTGGAAAGAAAGGAAGCACGCTGAGCCTGTTGAGGGGCTGGTCGGCTGAGGAGGCAGGGAAGGGGAGCAGCAACCCTTGTGCTGCTGCCTTTACGGACCGGCACGAATTGGGGCAAACTGGTTCGTGCCTGTCTCTGCCATTTAATCGCAACATTTCGTACCAGAAGAGTGAACTGTTCAGTGCCAAACCTGAAGTCCCGCCATTAGCAAGGGAGCTCAAAAGGGTTGGGGGCTTATTTGGACTGTGACTCCCAGCATCCCTCTGGGCATGTAACCTTCCCAGTCACGTGCTGCGTGACGCTCGGCAGCTTCCAGAACGGTTACTACAGCCTTCCGGGAAGGCCGGCAAGAAGAGGAGAGAGTCTCCCTGACCCTTACCTGTGGCATATAAGAGAGGAGCAGTTTGCTGCCAAGGTCCAGGAAGTCTCCTTCGGGCTTGAAGAGCGATGCAACGTTGGGCCCTGAAAGAGTGAGGAAGCAGCCGTCAGAGCAATGTCGGCACGAAGCAAGCGTGGGATCCGGCTTGGTTCAAGAGCTGCGCCCCTCTTTCCCTGTGGGGTCCCTGGCCTGGGAGGACCTCTCCGGGAACCCCTTCCAAACCAACCTGGATCAGCTCCCTGTGGATGCATCAGACATAGCTCCTGGAAGCCTAGCTGTGTTGAGGGAAATCAGTGTGTGTGTGTGTGTGTGTGTGTGTGTGTGTGTGTGTGTGTGTGTGTGTGTGTGTGTGTGTGTGTGTGTGTGGAAGCCTAGCTGTGTTGAGGGAAATCAGTGTGTGTGTGTGTGTGTGTGTGTGTGTGTGTGTGTGTGTGTGTGTGTGTGTGTGTGTGTGTGTGTGTGTGTGCGCGCGTGCGCGTGCACTACAGATTTGTTTATTTATTTATCAGATTTTTATACCATGCCATCTAGTCCAAAGGCTACCGTGGGCACAGTTTACAACATGAGAAAAGAAAAAATTATATGCAATAGAGCAATAACAAATATGGACAGACAGAAATGCACAGTTCCCCGGATCATAGAATCCTAGAATCCTAAGAGTTGGAAGAGACCTCGAGGGCCATCCAGTCCAACCCCCTGCCATGCAGGAACCCCCATCAAAGTACCCATGACGGGTGGCCATCCAGCCTCTGCTTAAAAACCTCCAAAGAAGGAGACTCCACCACCCTCCGTGGCAGCATATTCTACTGCCTAACAGTTCTAACTGTTAGGAAGTTCTTCCTAATGTTCAAATGAAATCTCTTTTCCTGTAGTTTGAAACTACTGCCACGAGTCCTAGTCTCTGAAGCCATGGAAAACAAACCTGTCCCCTCTTCAATATGACACCCTTTCAAATATTTAAACATAGCTATCATATCCCCCCTCCTCAGCCTTCTTTTTGTAAGGCTAAACTTTCCCAGCTCCCTAAGCCGTTCCTCTTCCAGACCCTTTGCAAGCTGGGTCCTCAATCTGCCAACTGCTGAAGGATGGCAGACTGAGTGAACCTCGAGCCGGGTATCTGGGTTTGAACCTGGATCACAAGCCGAGTTTAGGAAGCAGTACTGGAACTGCACTGCACCACCTCACCCAGTCTGCTAAAAACCCTCTCATTGGGCAAGAATGATTCTGAAGGCCTTTTCCAAAAGCTTGGAACTTGCTCGTTTCTTGGCAATCCAGAGGGAGGGAGCCTGGAGCAGGGCCTGCCCATCCCTTTCTGCCATGGATTTTGGAGCATATGTCACAGCGGTGTGATGCTGGCACCAGTCAAAGACCTCACTAGGGACTGGTGGGGGGCTGGGGTGCCCCCTTGCGGAACAGATTAAGAACATAAGAACAGAAGAAGAGAAGAAGAGCCCTGCTGCTGGATCAGGCCAAAGGCCCATCTAGTCCAGCTTCCTGGATCTCACTGTGGCCCCACCAGATGCGTCTGGGAGCGCACAAGACTAGATCTCTGTCTCCTGATACCACTCCCCTGCCTCTGGCCCTTGAAGGACCCCGGTTTTAAGCCTGGAGATGACACATCTCCCTCATGGTTTGTAACCTATGATGGACTTTTCCTCCAGGAATCTGTCCAAGCCCCTTTTGAAGGCCTCCAGGCCATATGCCATCACCACCTCCTGTGGAAGGGAGTAAGACCAGCATTGTGTGAGCCGAGAGGGCAAGAGAGAGCCCTACCTGAGGCGAACAGAGCCTTCACTTGGGCGGGCTGGAGTGCTTCGTAGAAGATGGAGACTGAGCCCAGGTGGCCCTCAAGGGAGGTGGGCGTCCCCCACTCGGTATCTTGGCTGCCGGCCACGATGGTGGACACTGCGCTCTCCCGGGGGGGCTGAGGAGGGATGGGCGTCCAGGCATGGGGCGCCAGCGAAGCCGGGAAGGACTGGGAGCGGCTCAGCGAGGGGTGGGAGGGGAAGCCCACCTCCGGCGAGTGAGACAGGGCGGCGGGGTAGGCGGCGGAGGTGGTGGTGGTCGTCCGGTGGCCGGCGGAGCCGATGCAGCAGGAGGTGAAGGCCTGGGAGGAGAGCAACGATGTCAGAGAGGGAGGGGACTTAGGAGTGGTGGGGGTGCCTCATTTTCTGGATGCAACCCCTCCTCACCAAGACCAGGTGTTCCCCATTGTGCCTTCCCCCAGAAGTTTTAATACTTCACTTTCCAGAAGCCTCAACAGCATTCTAGTTGGGCTGTTCATTCATTCATTCATTCATTCATTCATTCATTCGTTTGTTTTTTGATTTATTCATGTATTCATTCATGTGTTTATTCATTCATTCATTTGTTCATGTATTTATCTATTTGCTTGTTTGTTTGTTCATTCATTTATTCACCACCTCCTTTAGTGCAACACCTGATTCAGCTAAGCTAAAATAACCGCCCTGAGTTCCCATCTGGGAAAAATTGAAGGTATATAAATAAATAAACAAACAAACAAACAAACAAACAAACAAACAAACAAATAAATAAATAAATAACCAACAAATAAAACCAAGAGCCTGTAGAACATTAATGCAAGAAGCTTAATATCGGTGAGGAGATCTGGTGGAAGACAAGCCACCAAGTCAGGTATAAAATCCCTGGCCTGGCCAAAAACATGCTCCAAGATCTCTGTGACACCCTGAGGCTGACCGCTCCCCTCTTCCTCCCGAGAGGCCGCAACCGCTGGCGGTGTTACCTCGCCCAATGATGGGAAGCGCAGCTGAGCCACCTTCCGGAGCTGCCCGTCCACGTAGACGTGCACCAGGTTCTGGCCGAAGGGGCGTCGGCCCGTGATGTGGATGATGTCGATGCAATGCTGGAAAGAAGCGGTAGAGGGACAGAGGGAGAGGCTGTTACCGATGGAGGCTAGGCACTGAGCGGGGAGTGGGGGTGGACTAGATGGCCTTATGGGACCCATCCAACTTCATTATTCTATGACTGTAGTTCACTCAAACAGGATCTATACTTCTTACGCTTTTGTGGAAGATGGTGGTTCATCAAGAAACCCCTGAAGTCAATCCCCCTGCTTTACCCAGAGTGTTGTTAGTCTTTGGAACTCCCTGCCAAAGGATGTGGTGATGGCAACTGGCTTGGATGCCTTCAAAAGGGGATTGGACAGGTTCCTGGAGGAAAAGTCCATCACAGGTGACAAACCATGATGGAGATGTGCTAAATGGTTCTAAATGGTTTTAAAATGGTTTTAACTTTGCTGATTTTTCTCTGTGTTTTTAACACTGATTGATGATGAATTCTCCAGCTTGTAAGCCGCCCAGAGTTCCCTTGGGAAGATGGGCGGGGAATATATTCAATAATAAATAAATAAATAAATAAATAAATAAATAAATAAATAAATAAATAAATAAATAAAACCGGGGTACTTCATGGGTCAGAGGCAGGGGAGTGGTATCAGGAGACAGAGATCTAGTCTCTTGCGCTCCCAGATGCATTTGGTGGGGCCACTGTGAGAGACAGAAAGCTGGACTAGATGGGCCTTCGGCCTGATCCAGCATGATGGCTCTTCTTATGTTCAAAGGCAGAGCAGAGAATTGCCTACAGTACTGCAGGTGAACCAGAGACTCTGGAGAAGGGATGAGAATCGATGGGGTGGGGTGAAGCTAACAGGTGGATTTGAGTTTCCAACGCACCGGAGCCCTCCGTCCGGTCCAGCCCAGCCTTGCACTCACCCAGGCTGCATCGCTGAAACAGAACTCCGGCAGAGCGACCGTCATATACTCCTTCTTAGTGCAGACGGCGACCACCAGCAACCCCTCGGTGGTGAAGAAGGCCTCAAAGCCAGTCCCGCTGGCAGTGAAGAAGCTGGGGGGGGGGAGGCACAGAGGAAAGACAGAAGAAGGGTGATTGGGTGGGTTACCTTCTCTGATCCAGCAAAGCTGTCGAGAGAACCCTGCCTCCTAATAACGCTGGCCTCAAACCCACTCTATTTGCTTATGAGGCCAGGAGGAGTTAGCATGGCTTGCAGAGAAAAAACCCATGAGTTTCGCAGAGCTGGGCCTTTAGCTAGAAGCATCTGGCTGTCAGAAACATCCATCCATCCATCCATCCATGCATCCATCCATGCATCCATCCATCCCATTTCTCCCAACTCTCAACTAAATAATAATAAAAGATGCACATACCGAATTAAGAGAGGAAACAATACCCTTTTAGTAACTGAACAGAATTTCAAATATAAACATTATGTACCCCTTCCCCCCAAAAAAAACTACCACAGGGGAAGATTCTGCTTGTATACCACCCCATACCACTTCAAGTAGTCTCTGGGCGGTTTGTCTTATGAAATGCAGTTTCCCATAAGAATGCATTAAAAATGGATTAATCTGTTCCAGAGGCTAGAATAAAGACAAAAATAACCACCACCGCCACCCCCCCGGTATAGGCGGAACAGCTTTTTGTCTTGCAAAGCGTCCAGTAGGGATTTTTTTTGTCATGCGCAGCATGCCTATTCCCAGAAATGTTTTTCTTCCTACGAGCTTTTTGCCTTACACGGCATTTGCCTTAAGAGGTATCCCTGTACTTGAATATGTCTTAATTGTACTGGACTATACATTGTCACTCATTACAGTAAGCTGCCTTGGGTCCTTTTCCAAGAAGACAGGCGGGGTAAAAAAAAATACTCCAAAACAAACAAATAAAAATAAATAAATACCTTTCGAGTCTTTAAAAAAATGCTATCGTATTTCCCCCTCGGTCTCCTTTTCTGAAAGGAAACCGAGTGTTGTCGTTAGGAGGAATCAATGACAACAAAGCTGGAGAAGGGAACCTCACTCTCACGGAGCCGGCAAAACACAGAAGTGAGTTGCTTTTTTTGGCACCGATGTTTGCTAGGGAACCCTGACTATCCTCAGCAACCCACAGCAATTTTGGCTTTCACACACACACACACACACACACACACACACACACACACCTAATGGAACACACTCATGGAACCGCCCGGAGTTCCATTGGAAGAGCAGGTGGTACAGTGACACACACCCCCGCCGCCTCTCGCAGGGGTAAGGGACCTGACCTGACCTGCGATAACTGAAAATCCGTGATATGCATTGCGGATGCAGGTCAGGCCAAGTCTTGGGGGGGCGCTAACTGGGTGGTCTTGTACTTACCCCCCCCCCAGCCTGGCCCTACCCCGAACGGGTCTGCGAAAGCCTTCCTGGGCCTTCTGGCCTCGAAAGACCCCTGGAGGCCTCAGGAATGGTTTTTGGTGACCTGGACGTCACTTCCAGTTTACCAGAAGTCACGTCTCACTTCACAGGGAGGTCCTTTTGGGGCCTCCAGAAGGCCCGGGAAGGCCCTTGCAGGCCCGCTCAGGGTAGCACCGGTCCCGGGATAAGTAAGGGAGGCCGGAAACAGACCTTGGCCCTCTTACCCCAGGGGGGCCTTTTTTCATAGACTGCGGTCCCGCAATATAGCGGGACTGCAGTATATGAACCACGAAAGGATGGGGGGGCATTGTATATAAATAAATAAATAAATAAATAAATAAATAAATAAAGAGAGAGAGAGAGAGAGAGAGAGAGAGAGAGAGAGAGATTCATCCTCCCCTCCCCTTCCTCTCTGGCCAAACCTGTAGAGCTGCTTCCGCTTCAGCCTGGCCGCATCCTCAGAAGGATCCCCGGCGTCTTTGGTGAGGCACACCCAGGCGTGAAAGGCAAATCCGCTTCCCGGCCACTTCTGGATGGTGGGCACCATGATCCCGGCCATGCTCGGGGTGAGGTCGAAGTACTGCAGGGCTCGCTCCGGTCCGTCCTTGTGGGCCATCCCCGAAAGAGCCCGGACCACCTGGGCCGTGTAAGGATGGGCCCCTTGGCCCGGCTCGGTCCGGAGCAGCCGAAGGAGCCGCTTGAGTTCGCCCGGCCGGAGGGAGAGGCTGCCCAGCACTTGCAGCAGGTAGAGGAGGTGCTCGGTGCACTTCCTGTCCAGCTCCTGCTCGGCGGCGCACAAAGCGTCCAAGAGGCAGCTGACCATCCCGGCCTTCACGCACGCGGCCCGGCTCTGCAGGGAAGCGTCGCAGATCCTCCTCATCCAGTCGGAAAGGAAGACTTGGAGGTCCCGGGGCTTCAGCTCCGGAATCCACTGGATGAGAATCAGGAGCGGCTGTTCGTTATGGATTGGGCGGACAGGCAGAGCGCTGTGGTCGCCTTCCACGGCCTGAATGAAAAGAGGCATACATAAACAAACAAACAAACAAACAAACAAACACAGTGGACCCTTGCATAACAAACAGCTTGTATAACATAAAATTTGTACAACATAAAATATTCTGGAGGTAGGGGAAATTTGCTTAACAGAATCGCCTAGGGGCCAAATCCGTACAACATAAAAATTGGGATTACTTTGCTTTCAATGTATCCCTATGGGAAATTTGTATAAAGGAAAATTTGCTTAACATAATTTCATTTGGAATGAATTAATTCCTTTATACAAGGTACCACTGTAAATAAACAAACAAATAAATAAAAGAAACCTGTTTTTTTTACAGGTTTCTGGAAGAAAAGTCCATCGCAGGTTACAAGCCATGATGGAGATGTGTCATCTCCAGGCTTAAAACCGGGGTACCTCAAGGAACAGGTGCAAGGGAGTAGTATCAGGAGACAGAGATCTAGTCTCGTGTGCTCCCAGAGGCATCTGGTGGGGCCACTGTGAGAGACAGGAAGCTGGACTAGATGGGCCCTTGGCCTGATCCAGCAGGGCTCTTCTTAGGTTCTTATGTTTAATCAAGCTGCCCAATAATCAGTGAGGAAGTCTCCAGGGCTCGAGTGACAGGAAGCCAGATTTCAGTTCACCATCAGGGAAAACTTCCTAACTGTTAGACTGGTATGACGATGGAGAGAAGGACCTCAAGAGGTGGTCGGTGCCCCAATGCTGGGCGCAATCAAGAGAAATTTGGAGCACCACCTGACAGAGGTCCTTTCAGTTGGATTCCTTCCATGAGCAGGGGGTTGGTCTTGATTACTTGGAGCCCCCTTCCCACTTCATGATTCTGTGTCTCATGGGTCACTTGGCTATTACAAAAGGAGGACACAACTCAAAAACATTTGGGAACCACTGAACAAGATGGACTGCCTTCTTCCCACAAGGCCGTGGGCTATGCAAGGGGCCGTTTGTCCAAAGCAAATCCAAAATCCAGCCATTTCTACACTCCTGGAAGATCCACTTAAAGGCTTTTCAGCTGGTCAGCCGAGGAAGTAACCGATTTGCACAATCAAAGTGCTAGATTCTTAAGGGCCCCAGGAAGCAGTAATAAGACGGGGGTCTTCCCAGGCCACCTGGTTTCAGGGCAGGGACAGCAAGGGGTGGTGGAACACTATGAAAAGCTCACATTTGAGAACTAACTGCATAAGCTCAACCTGACTGCAGAAATGGTTAGATTGGAAGTGACCAGCAGATTCTATTTTACAGACTTAATAGTCGTATGTCTGCGAAGATTCTCAGCCATCCAGGTGAGTTTATCTGGAAGTTCAGTCATGGCAACTGGACTTCTTTTCTTGAGATATTGAAACGTTGCACTGCTCATGTAAACAGCTTTGTCTGTCTGAAGAAAGCTAGTTGCAAGTCCTCCATTTTATAGTTTACTTTGACCTCTTGCCCCCCTCCCCCCCCCTGGTCTGAAATAGGCTCATAAGATGAAAAATAGCCTGAATAGGCTCGTTAGATGGACAACAGTCTCAATAGGCTATTAGGTGGACAATGGCCTAAGGTGCTGAAACCCATAAAGTATGGGTTGTTTGCTATGGCCTTGGTGGTGAAGGCGTGAAGGAATTTTGATTTGTCTGGGTATTGTTGAAATCACAGCCTGATAAGTGGCAGATAGGCTGTGCCTGAGGCCCCCACCTCTCTTGAGAGAGGGGTTTTCAACGCTCATATGAATGGCTTCCCTGACTCCTCTCTCAAACCACCTATTTTCTTTGTCTAATATGTGTACATCCTCATATTTGAATGAATGCCCTTTGTCCTTCAAATGCAAATGTGTACTGCTGATTCTGATTCATTGTTCACCTTGAGGCCTATTGAGACTGTTGTCCACCTAACGAGCTTATTCAGGCCACTGTTCATTTTATGAGCCTATTTCAGACCAGGGTGACATGAGGTCAAAGTGAACCTGGATGAGCAGCAACATTTTTCAATCTCTCAAGAGAAGAAGTCCAGTTGCCATGACACAACTTCCAGATAGACTTAATAGTCCTTTTAAGACCAGAAAAGGTTATTCTAAACCATTCCTTTCCGAAGCTCCCTTTGAATAGGTCTTGAAAGTTCTCTGGACAGAAAACCAAAATAAACAAAACTACCTTCCCCTCACTCCATGACAAAATGGGGTGTATGATAGCGCCTTTGAGTAATATTTTTTTTAACAGAAAGGCTCAAGAACAGCACAGTTAAATAAACACACAAGCACACTACATCTGGAGAACTGCCACGGCTAAATGCACAAGCAAATGGGACCTGCACTAAAATGTTGCAGTGCAGAGAATTCCTGTTCGGAGTTCTAGTCAGCTAGGCCATTCTCTAGGAGACTATATTCCCTTCTAACATTCAACCCTTTTCTTGCTGTGTCCTGCTGTCCCGGATTCTGTGGCTACAGAAGAAGCTCATTCCTTATATTTAGCTGTTCTAGGCCAGATGCTCTTTCCTTTTCGGGGTCTAAATGCTAAAATTCCTCCTCCCCCTTTCACAGACTGCAGATTTTAGATTTTGCAGCTCTGGCATTTGCCGCTGCCGTCACAGCCTCATGCTCCCAGATGCTCTGGCCGTCGTGTTCTGGCATGCTACTCCTCACCTGGCGCTGGGAGGAACCAAGATAGTACAAATGGATGAAAAGGCATCCAGATCTCACCATGTTTAGAAGTTCCTGCAGCAGCCTCCTGGTTGGCTGGCTCTGGCTCTTCAGAACTTCGTGCAAGTGGGAATACCCGATCCGTTCCTTGAACACTTCCTGAAAAAGCCAACAGACAAAATAAAGGCTGGGAAGACTGAGACATGCTATGGAGTTCCCCATTTCTGCCACTCTGTTTCATGGGAAACTGCAAAGAAAAAGAAAAAAAATACCAAAGAAAAACAGCAAAGAAAAACAAGTTCTTTCTTCCTTCAGATGTGATCTGCGATTTCCTACTCCTATGACCAACGGGTGGAAACTCATCAGAGGGAGAGCCAACCTGGAAATACATTCTGGAATCATGCTCGTAAACCAAAATACTCATGTGTCAAAGGAACTTTCCCTGTAGGAAATAATGGATTCATTCTGGGGGTCCCAGTTTCCATCATTTCCTATGGAGAAAGTGGCTTTGACCAGGAGCTGCAGTGACCTTCGGAGCTCACCCATTACTACGTAGTCCCTGTTTCTTCCCAAAATATATCTTGGCTCCTTGCTTGGAGCAACAAGGGTAGAGGAGGGGTTGTTTTGTCAGTAAATTCTGCACTTTGTTCTCCGGTTGCTTTTCCTGCGGTGGGGACAGATATTCTTTTCTTGCAATACGGGTGACATCACGAAGCAGAGGGCAGGCAAGAAGGCAGGGAACCCTGTGCAGTGCTGGAATAAGAGCCTGACTGTAGCCACCCTCCAGTTTGTTTGTTTGTTTTCGTTTAACTGTGTGTAGGCACTGCCCAATTAGTGAATTCACACGAGTCAGAGCCATGTGCAACAAGCGAAACCCCAGGTGGGCAGACTGCCATTTCGATCGCTATTATTCAAAGCGGAAGTTTTAGAAAAGGTAGCAGTGTTAGTCTGTGCAAGAATTCCAGGTAAAAAAATCAAAGAAACAAAACAAGACAAAAAAAGTTGCACCTTAAAGACTAACTTCCATATTTTAATGCAATATTTCGCTATACAGTAATACCTCGGATAACGAATGCCCCTGATAACGATTTTTTTCGGATAAGAATCACAGTTTCCAGGTATAGGGCTGCCTCGGATAACGAATTTTCCCTATGGGCTGCCCATATACAGATAACGAATCGCAATTCTAGGTATAGGTCTGCCTTGGATAATGAATTTTCTCTATAGGCTGCCTAGGATAACGAATTTCCAGCATGCATCAATAAAAAAGAGTTATCCCGGGCTGCATCACATATGTACCTTGAACGTGCACTTTATAAAGAGGTTTGAGCAAAAAAACCAGGTGTCTGTGTCATTTTCCTAGGCTCTGGAACGGATTAATTAGTTTCCCATTTATTCCTATGGGAAACTGTGTTTCGGATAACAAATTCTTTTGGATAACAAATTGCTTCAGAGAACGAATTAAATTCGTTATCCGAGGTACCTCTGTATGTACAAAGAAGTGGACGTTTCCACAAAACGTCACATTAAAATATGGAAGTTAGTCTTTAAGGTGCCACATGTTTTTTGTCTTTTGTTTTGTTGTGTTTCTTTGATTTTTTTTTAAACCTGGAATTATTCAAAGCGCCCTTTGTTGCAGGAGCAGCTCGGGTCTTACCTTGGCTGAAGGCGAGTTATTCATAATCGAGGTGAGCACACGGAGGGCGTGGATGGGAACGGCATCGGAACTGCTATCAAAAACCTGAAAAAAGGGGGGAGGGGAGGAAAAGGTGAGTCTTAGCAATTGGCATAAAAAACGATATGCTTATCAACAATCAGCGAAGATTGTGGGGAACAAGTTCTCAGGAGCTCTACATATGGCACCACCCAATACTGAGCAATTCACCTTTCATAAAACCAATTGGTACCCCCAATGAGACCACGGCGAGGCCGAGCAAAAGAAGGGAAGCGTTGTTGCTGAATTAGATTTAGCTGCTTACATCACTGCAGTGCTCAGCACGATACAAACGACACACGTTGGGAGGAACTGAGCTTCTCTCCTTTCACAAAGAAACACCTTCAGGGTTTGAGGATGGAACACACAAGCAGACACAAAATTCTTAGGATTGACTGGCTTGGAAAAATGCAACAAAATGGCACCCCCCTCACCTCAAGCGGCAGGATCCAACCAAAACATGTAGGCAAATCAAAATGGCAAGACACCATGAATAACTTGAATGAAACAGACAGTTCAAGAAAGAGTAAAGGCAGCCTGGCCCTCCCTCCACGGTGGACGTTCATTATTCTCAAACACATTTCCCTTGCTTTATTGGGCCAGAACCGGGAATAAAATCGGTACCTTAGCTCTACCGCATGGCTCATGTATTTCAGTCCACGCCTCCCAAAAGCTGCCCTTTTCCAGGGTGGCTGCAATCCATGAGTAGTCACATAAGAACATAACATAAGAACATAAGAAGAGCCCTGCTGGATCAGGCCAAAGGCCCATCTAGTCCAGCTTCCTGTTATCTCACAGTGGTCCCAATAGATGCATATGGGAGCACACAGAAACTAGATCTCTGTCTCCTGATACCCCTCCCCTGCATCTGGCCCTTGAAGTACCCTGGTTTGAAGCCTGGAGATGACACATCTCCATCATGGTTTGTCACCTGGGATGGACTTTTCCTCCAGGAATCTGTCCAATCCCCTTGTGAAGGCATCCAGGCCAGATGCCATCACCACATCCTGTGGCAAGGAGTTCCACAGACTAACAACGCGCTGGGTGAAAAAATACTTTCTTTTGTCAGTTCTTACTCTCCCAGCCCTCAGTTTGAGTGGATATCCCCTAGTTCTTGTATTTTCTGAGAGGGAGAAGAGCGTCCCTCTATCCACTTGTCTCATGCCCTGCATTATTTTGTACGTCTCAATCATATCCCTCCCTCAGGCGCCTTTTTTCCAGTTGACTTTGTGACCCAGGATTTCCCCTCACCACCCATTCTTGCAACACACTGGCCATCACCCTCTGCAAAATGGCTCCTCGGTTTACTGACCCCAGAAGGATGGAAGGCTGAGTCAACTTCAAGTCGGCTACTTGGGCTTGAACCCAGGGAGTGAGGAGGTGTTGGGCTGCAGTACTGCAGTTGAATGACTGTGCCATGAGGTACTTTTGTTTGCATGAGAGTTGCTATGGTGTAGTGGATGGAGGGAACAAATAAAACTCAGGTGTGTGTGTGTGTGTGTGTGTGTGTGTGTGTGTGTGTGTGTTGTGTTGTGTTGTGTTGTGTTGTTACAGTCGTGACCGACTCTTCGTGACCCCATGTCCATGGAGTTTCCTTGGCAGGCATCCTGGAGTGGTTTGCCAGTTCCTACTCCAGGCGCCCACAGCACCTGGTATTCCCTGGTGGTCTCCCATCCAAGAACTAACCAGGGCTGACCCTGCTTAGCTTCCAAAATCAGGCGAGATCGGATGTGCTTAGGGCTTGGGTTCAAAACCTTGTTCTCTTACAGAACACTGCGAGGTCGTACCGGTAAACCACTCCTTGATTTTCTCATGTTCTTTGAAAGCCCTCAAAGGATCTCCATAAGTTAGAACTGACTTAATCTTCTAAGGCTGGTAAATTGATCGAATACCCATATTGCAGCGGCGGGGGACAGCAACATGTTGCCTGTATAATTAAATTGTAAACCGTCCAAGATTGCTTTCAGGACAATAGGATGGTACATAAGCAGCACACGCTGGGCACACAACAACATGGGGGTCTCTGGCCCGAGAGAAAAGGGGACACTTGGGAGGCTTGGTCCCAAAGTAGAATTATTTGCTCAACACAGAGAAAAAACCTCATCCTGTCCTTTACAAGTCTTCCAGAGGGGTTGAGCTGTTCCACTTCTCGTATGGCACTCAGGGACCCGAGAAGCAATGAGGTGGAAATGGAGTTTCAGTTTGATTTGAACTCCCCAGGCCTGCGGCTGAGAGAAATTGAACGCCAGCAGGGATAAGCTGCAATGGATTCGAGGCTCGGCCGGGCAGTCATAAAAATTCATTTGTGCTGGGAGATTCCAAGTGGTGACTACTTCTCTGCTGTTTCACCTGCTGTGCTGAGATCAACGTTCTTTTCGGAAGCCATTAGCTCTGCTCCTTTCCACCCTCCACTCCCACCGGCTTCTCCGGGGATATCATGGAATGCGGGTTAAATTTTTAAAAGGCAGTCAAAGATAAACGGGATCTGTTTTGCTGCCAACGGAGCTGGATGCTGATCGTTAATGCCGTCTGGAGCTGGAGTTACACCAAGCACGGGGGTTTCTGCACCTCCTTCCTTTGTCTGTGGCTCTCACGCCCAGGAGGAGGAGAAAGGTTTAAATCTTTTAAGCTGACCACAGGTCTGGCCTGTTGTCAAAACAGAAGACACCACGGTTGGTTGGAGAGGACAAATCAGGATGTTGTGGGGCGGCAGGTCCCAACAGCCCCAGTGAGGTTGGGAGGTAGATGGGGATAATAGGTTTAGGAGTTCCAAATGCCAGCAAATATGTCTTGGAGACTGGCCGTAGGGTTCTGTTGCAAAGATGATCAAAAGCCGCACGGCACTATAAAAACCAAAAGCTGGCCCATTTGTTTCAGTCTTCATTCTCCACGTCTTGTCCTATCTGCCATAACTCTGCCCCAAGTCATGCAGACGATAATCTGATATAAACTTATATCTGATATAAGCTGTGCAGAATGTATCACCCCTCCAGGTAGAGGTTTCACATAGATCAGGGCTGTTCAACTTTGAACAGGCCGAGGTCTACTTTTTCCGGCCCAAAGTGCCTGAGGGCTACCACACTAAAACCTCTACTTACAAATGTTATCCATTCTGAGCACATGCTCATAAGGAAAAAAATTGTAAGTAGAGCAGCGGTTTCCCATAGGAATGCATTGAAAATCAATTAATCCGTTCTGGAGGGAACAGATTTCCATCCGCCATGGCCCTTGAACTGCCCCGCTCGGCTGAGACAGTAGGCTGGCAAACCCAGAACTTTGCTGGGGCAGTGGTGGTTCTTGGGATGGGGGAGAGAGGGGTGGAGAACTTATCCCCACTCTTTTTTTAAATTTATGACCGGCGGGCTACTTTTGAACCCTTCGCAGGCTACCGGTAGCCGCGGTCTACCTGTTGGGCAGGCCTGACATAGGTCTTCAAATGGACATACAAAGGAGGAGAGGGAACGGTCACAGGGCCTAACCCTAACCTTCTTCCTCCTGACAACAACGACATTAACCGCAACAAACTACAGACGAAGGCGAGTGTCTCAACATTTCAAGTGGGACACAACGGGCCCTCCAGCAGGGACCCCAACTCACAGGAAATTGTTTCAGAGATCATCAAAACTGAAAGCCACACAACATCTTGAAGGGGTGTGGGTTTTTTTTTAAAAGCACCCTTTCTCAAATCCTCCAACTGCAATGGCGAAAATCAACTCAACTTTTTTAAGGTTTTGTGTTGCGGAATGGCCCAGGCCTTTACTAACTCTTTCCTGTTTCTAGCAGAGGGCATGTCTTTGCATACACGTGGGTGTTTTATTGATTTAAGATTTACCAATTGCCTTCGTATCCCAAGGCTGCATTGTTTCTTATTGCCTAAACTTTGCTCAACGTTGTCATTCCGGCTATTTCTTTTATTTTTTGGGGGGGAAAGCAAAGCAAAGCAAAGTGTTCTGCTTATATACTGCCTTCAAGCACTTTCTGGGCAGTTTACAATTTAATTACGCAGGCCACACATTGCTGAGGGACCCGGCTTTCTCCGAGCAGCCACTCTTGGCCACCAAAGCAATCTCAGGTGGCACGAGATGCGCCAAGCGTGCAAGGTCGACGAGTTCATCACAGATAGAACTTCTCTCACGAAAGAAAAATCCAGAGCCCGGGAAATAATCCCCACCCCACCCTACCCCCTACTTTTTTCTGGACAAGTGATCTCCACATTCCAACGGCATCAGCTTAGTTTGACCCATGGGAACGGTGTTTACACCCTGGACCGGCACTCTCTATGTATTCCAACACAGCTCTTGCGCAAGGGTAAACAGAGAGAACCGACGCTGATAAGACAGGCGCCAGCTCTCGTGGCAAGGGTGTATGTGTGCGTGCGCACTTGGCAAGCAATACACAGGCGCGTGAATGAGAAGGTTGTCGCAACCTGACAGTGCTGTCCATTTGCACATGGAAAGGCAGGCCGGAGTTAAGATCCAGGCATGCCAAATCAACGCGTGGAGCTCTGTCTTTGGACAGGGTTGAGACCAAGCTACAGAAAGGGGAAAGGGGCCAAGGTTCCACAGGGCCACAAACTGCATTGCAAGGCCAGACCAATGGCAAGACTACTGAGAGGGAGGGAGGGAGGGAGGGAGACGAGCAAGGAAGCAGACACACCAGGAAGGTGGACGTTTCTCCTCCATCATTCCCAAGCCACGGCATTCTACCAAAATGATAAATGGAACACTCTGGCACCAGAGCAGCTTCTTTTGGCCAACACACCGCTCCCACGGACATGAGGTGGCTGTGTGCTGCATGCTGGAGACTCAGGTCCAGGTACGGCCTAGGCCAAACCGACCTCTTATGGCCTCATCTGAATTCTGTCCGTTGCCTCCCTGTTGGCCACGCAGTGTTGGCGAATCTATGGCCCAGTGCCAAAGGTGGCCCCTCGGAGCCCTTTCTGTGGGCACCTGACATCGCCCCTTTACAGCCACCTGGATTCAAGCTAAATGGCTCTATTGGTGCTTTGTGAAAAATTAGTGGGTTTTGAATTGCAGTTTTGGCACTCGGTCTCTAAAAGGTTCGCCACCACTGCTCTACGGGCTCCATTCACATCCCACCTTGACGTCCCAGAGGCTGCGTGCCTTTCCCCTTTCCCAGAGCATAGCTGTCTGAGGGCCTTTTCACACGACCCCTAAGATCCACTGGCCACTTTAATTTCCCAACAGCTGGGCATGCTATCGTTTCTCGCGTCGTGAGTCCAGCTCTGAAATCCGATTGGCCTGCTTGCCAACTGGTGTTTGTACTATGCCCAGAGCCCACCGGACCACAATCACCAGCAAAACCTGACCTCTAGGAAACCAAGGCCATATGTGGAGCTATTAAAGCAGCTCCACTGGCTGCCAATCAGCTATCGGACACAACTCAAAGTGCTGACCTTGACCTACAAAGCACTGTACGACCTGGGTTGTGGCCTCAAAGATGGAATCTTGCAGTATGAACCGGCTCAGGTGTTAAGGTCATCAGGAGAGGACCTTCTCTCCATCCTGCCACCCTCACCGGCGCGTCTCGTGGGAACCCATGAAAGGTCCTTCTCTGTTCCTGCTCCCAGACTCTGGAACTCCCTCCAGTTGGAGGACAGGACTGCCTCATCTCTGTTGTCTTTCCGGAAACAGGCAAAGACCTTCCAGCTTTTCCTGAATGAGGGACTACCTATTATGTGTCTTTTATATGAATGTACCATACATGGCTACACAGACTTTGTGTTTATAACGACTTATAACTTTGTGCTTATATCTCTCCTTGTGTGACTGCATTGACATTACGTTATCAATTGCTAGTTTTAATGTTGCCTTCTAATGCTGTAAGATACTCCTCAATTCCCTGTTTCTCAAACTGAATGTGTCTTAACTTTATTTATTCCAGGCCAGAGGCAGAGAGAAGACGGGTCAGGAGATGCAGCAAGTGTGGAGCAGGAAGGAGAGACCTCATGGGTAGAGGTGGGCACTGAACGGAAAACAAAAATGTTGTTTTGTCATTTCGCTAGGTAATGAATTACTCCGTTGCCTAACGAAATGGTAAGATGCGCTTCGCTTCGTTTCGTAATGAAACACCATTTTCCCCTCTAGAACAAAATGATTTCTCCTGGAGGAATCAATGGCAGGGTTGCTCAAGCTGAGATTTGGAAAGGTTTTGGAGTCAGGGAGCTGAGTTATTAAGCTCCAAAAGGGGTGCCTCTAGGATAAAATCTTTCTAATTGGATTTGGAAGCCAAGCCTCAGCAGCACTAATCAATCACCTGATCGGCTTCTGACTAAATTAGAAATACATTCTTAGGGGCACCCCATTTGGAGCTTAACAACTCAGCCCCCTGATCCTCAAACCTTTCCAAATTTGGGGGGCTTACCTTGAATCGCTTGAGGAAGCTCCCCTCGGGAGCCTAGTGTTTTGTTTCGTTTCATTTCGTACTGTAACGAAACTACTTTAACAATTCATTGCAAACGAAATGAAACAAAACAAAGCTACTACAGAAACAAAACAAAACGCTATTTTTCTGTTTCCTGCCCATCTCTCCTCCTGGGTTTCAGGTTCTTAAGTGTGACACCTCTTGCCTGCCCTGGTTTTTGGACAGAAAGGTTGTGTTGGCAACAGAGCTGACATGTAGGTGGCCCCTGCCCATGTGGGAGTTGCAAGGGATTGACAGAACACATAACAACATCCAAGAAAGACGTTGATAAAAAGGGACGGAGCTCAAGGATGTTAGTAATGGTTTCCTGGCTTTGTTTATTCCTAAGACAATGCCCAAGAGCAGAGCTGCCCTAAACCGTCGGTTTCCAGCCTTCGGTCCCCCAGATGTTCTTGGATTGCAACTCCCAGAAACCCTGGCTGGACAGCTAGAAGTAAAGAATTCTGGGAACTGCAGTCCAAGAAAACATGGGTTACCCAGGGTTGGGAATCTCTGTTCTAAACAATACAGGAGCCGCAGTCAATTCGCTCCCAACTCTAGTGAACAACTATGCTCTTTAAAAAAAAAATCCCAGAAGTAGGAGAAAAAACGGGACATAACTGAAATGAGGGTCCATTTTGAACCATTCCGAAGCAATTATCAAACCTTTGGGGAGTTTCTCTTTGTGGTGCAAACACTGGTGGCAGAGAGGAAGGGCAGTCTTTGAAAAGGCACCAGATAATATCCACCAGATAACTTTCATCCTTTTAGAAGACCCAAATCTCCTACTGCGATCACACCTGCTTCTGTAAGCCACTCGGGAGCTGCAGGTCTTGAGACAGGCAAGGGAGCAGAATCCACCTGTCCCCACTTCAAGTCTAGTTCCAAGCATCTTTCAACTCAAAGGATGTCTGTTCCCCCCCCTGCCCCTGGTCGAGGCACCGGAGAGCTTCCAGTCACAAGAGAACACGACGGCCTGGAAGTCCCAACGGCCTGGCTCCGGAGCAGACATGTTTATTGGCCCTTCCTGCAATGACCCTGGGCTTTCAGAAGAAGGGAAGAGAAAAATCTGGAGCTGCTTTGCTTAAACAAGCAGAAGTTATAAATAAAGTGCAGAGCACAAGCCTGGATTCCATCAAGGCCATTTGTTTCCATAGCATATACCCATCCCCCTGTTGTTTAGATGTTCTCCACATTTATTGGGCTTTCGAGGGACATGGCAGGTGAGACAAAAGCAAACATGCGAGGGCCTCGAGGCAGGTCAGGTGGTCCCTCTCTTCAGCTGGGAACACGTGCTGGAGGTCCCATAGAACGAAATGTGGAGACCCTACCAGGATACAGGAGATCTCACTCCTGCCGCCCTGCAGTTGGGGCGGTGGGGGGGGGGGGCAAACGGCTGGCAAAATCTCTCTGGAAGCAGATTCCACAACCCTCTCAAAAGCATCTGACAGGCAGATCACCTTCCTTACTAACTTCCTTATCCTGGAACTGATTAGCCAGGGTATCATCCACCCACGGAGTACTCACTTATTTATATTCAAATATGTTTTTAACCACCACTCTCCTTAAAAGGACCCAAGGTGGCTCACATCATTAAAAAGACAATATTTAAAAGCTTAAAAAAGCAAAGGGTTCTGCTTATATATACCGCCCCATAGTGCTTAAAACACTCTCTGGGCAGTTTACAATTTAGTTAGGCAGGCTACACATGGCAATGAGAAATGAGTACAATAGGACCCTGGTATCCACTGGGGATTGGTTCCCGGCCTTCACATGGATAACAAAAACTGTGGATAAGAGAGAATGCCAAAAAAATCCCAAAACTACTATTTTGTGACAGTAGCTTGCTTTACGGTCGCTGTTTTGCAATGGTAGCTGGCTTTACAGCTGCTGTTTGTGACAGTAGCTTGCTTTGTGGCTACTGAATTATTTATTAATTTTTTCCTCTGCCAGCCGTGGATAACTAAATCAGTGGTTAATGAATCAGCGGATATGGGGCTTCTACTGTATCACATTAAAATTGGCCAAGAGCAACCAATACTAAAAAAGGAATTTACAAATGAAAATCTCAATCAAAAGCTTTTTGCATAAGCAGTTGATCTACATCTCTCTTCCGGACGTTTGGCGTGGAACGGCCCCTTTGCGCGTGCAAATCGTTTGGAGTGACAAAGAAAGCACCAGGGGAATAGGCTAAAGTCGGTTTCCACCGCCCTGCTCCACCCCTCACACGGGTTTGCGAAGGCTCGTGGTCCTGCCTAGCTGCTCTCGGTACATCTGCAGGCAAAGGAGAAATTTTAAAAATGCACCGAAGGTGTCGGCAACAAGTAACTGGCTATGACATTGGCAGAAGCAGGCGTGCCGCCCTCTTATCACGGCAAGGAGAGCTGTTGGCCTGTGCAAGATTCTCCTTCACATGCAAGGACGACGGACAGCCGTATCAGGCATCGTTTGGGGTCCTTCACGTGCTCCGCTCTTGCCGTTCCGTAAGCCGCCGATCACCCAGGGTATAAAGCATCCTTCTCCCGGCCGAATACGCTCCTCTTGTCCACGTGAACGGTCCTGGTATTCAAAACTGACCCACGCGTGTTCTTCAAGTGGTACCCTTGTTGCGAGCTGTCTTTGGAAACTGGACCCGCAAACAAGACAGATATCGTTCCAAAGGCACTCCCTGACTCATGAAATGACCGAAAGCCAAGCTACAGAGAACACTCTTTGACAACTGCGTTTTTGTACCAACAGTAAACACACACACACACACACACACACACACACACCCCAAAGCCACCAAAACCACATTTTGGCAAACCAGGAGGACTGAATTCCACCACCATGCAATACTTTGGTTTTCCAGCCTCTTTGTCAGGTGTCGCTCGTGCAAGTAGCTGCAAATATGGGAGTGAAGCATCGTCTTTTTTTTTTTTTTAAACGTACTGATTAGTTGTTCTTACCTTACTGTTCTGGATCAGTCGAATGATATGCTCAAAGCAGTTGTTACTGAGGAAGATGGCCTGCAAAACCGGGCGGTCGTCACAGTTTAGCATTTCAGGGATGGCATCTGGGGAGGAGGCAGAAGATGGAGAGCCCTATTACGGATCCGACCCACAAGCTAGAAAGAACCTGCTAGGCAGGCAGTGCTCAAAACTCTGCCGTTTTCTGAATAATAATAATAATAATAATAATAATAATAATAATAATAATAATAATAATAATAATAATAATAATAATAATAAAAGCTTTATTTTTATGCCGCCTTCTCCCCGAAGGGACCCAAGGATACGAAGCGTTAGCACGGATAGAGTATGAACCCCTTATCTGCAGGCAGGACCGGTGCTAGGTTTTTTGCGCCCTAGGCGAGGGGTGGGGGTGGGACGGGGCACGGGGCGGGGTGGCGGATTGCAGGGGACGGCGACGGGCACGGGGGGGTGGGCAGCGATGGGCACGGCGGACAGCAACGGGCAGCTGGTGGGCGGACGGCGAAGGGCGGCTGGCGGGGGACGGACGGACAGCGGTGGCCAGCGGCGGGGGGCGGCAGGCTGGCCAGCACCCTCTTTCCATTTTTGCACCCTAGGCAACTACCTAGTTCGCCTTAATGGAAGCGCTGGCCCTGTCTGCAAGATCTACTGATTCACTTCTCCAAGCTCTGAAGATGTTAAACATATTAAAAGAACGCAGAGCGTGTTTTCCCAACACAATGGAGCGCAGCAGCCCAGAGGGAGCAAGGAGGACCCTCTCTCGCCTGTGCCTCCTCCCCCTCCCCCTCCGCCACTCACCCAGCATGTTCACCCGGAGGGCGATGAGCCTCTCCTCCCAATGAGGGCCAGGCGAACCTTCCGGCGAGCCCATGGGCTGGTCCGAGTTGAGGACCTTGAAGTAGCTGTCCAGGATGGCTCGGATCTCCACCTGGCGCTGGCTGGGGCTGCTGGCATGGAGGATGTGCACCATCCCCACCAAGCTCTTCAGAGTCAGCTGCAGCAACCGGGGGTCTTTGGGGGCTCCGCTGAGTGGAGAGCACCACCGCCGGAGCACTAGCATGAGGACCTCAACCGAGGAAGGGGTGACCACCAGGAGAGCGTTTGCCTGTGAGGAGGAACAAGGAGGAAAGCCTGCGCTGGAGAAAGGGTAGTAGGCCCTCAACAACACTCGCGGAAACCCCTTCACATCCATTCATCGGTCATGGGTAGACCTGGGCACGAAGCACTCCCTTCAGCTTTGTCAACATCTGGATCTCCCCCACTCCAGCCCGGCCAGCTGCCCCACTCGCCATCTGCTGCGCGCCGCTAGGGTCCTCTTCTGGTGGAACCTCCGGTCTAAGATGGAGCTAGGGCTGCCCTTCCCTGCCTCCTGCAGCAGCCAAACGTTCATTGGCTGGAATCCTTGACCCGTACCACCTCCTTCATCTCAGGGGTTGGCTGCCAGAAGAGGCGGGGAAGGGCAGCCTGTGCTCCTGCCCAGACAGGAGCACTGCCAGAGAAGGAGGACCTCAGCAGCGTGTGGCAGATTGTGAGTGGGGCAGCCAGCTCTCTCTCTCTGTGTGTGTGTGTGTGTGTGTGTGTGTGTGTTGGGGGGGGAAGTTGCCTATGAATTTTGATGAAACATGATGAAACGCTTTGGGCCCATGTCTACTCGTGAGTATCAGGGACACTGCAAAAACAGAAGTGCACCATGGCTAAAGGATCGGTGCGCAACATACACACGTGTGACAGTCGTGATGTGGATGCCCTAGCTTCTCATAGCCTTCTGACCTTTATACGGAGGCACGGACTAGGCTGAAAGAATGCACAACCCCCCCCCCAATAATCCTCCACCCACATCTCCCAACATTCTCCTGAACAACTGCGCTCTCTGGGCTCTCGGAAGCCACAGCTCCCTGTGCTGACTTGAACTGGCTTTCTCTTGTCCCGAAGCCAGCTGGATACCTCCGTAAGGGATGCAGCTGGCTGCAGAGCCAGAGTTCGGGAGTTTGATTCCCGGGAGAGGAGCCAGCCTGAGTGATCTTGGGCCAGCTGCCCTGTCCCAGGAGGGACCCCAGAGGAAGGGAATGAGAAACCACTTCTGACTATTCTCTACTCGCAAACTGCTTTAAAAGGGTCACTGTCAGTCCGGACTGACTTGACAGTGCACAACTTTTATCGCTGCCTTGCCCGACCATCCCTTGAGGGAAGGTTTGGGTGAGCGTAGCCAAGAATTCTTAGAACCCTCGTGGAATGGCAAGTGCTAGGGTTTGGTGGTGCACAGACTAGAAGTATCAAAATTGTTTTAGAATATCTGAGCCAGAGTCTCACTGGTGTTCGCGTAAGGTCTGTGTCACTATATGAATCAGGAGGGTAACTGTGTTAGGCTTTTCAAGAATTTCAGGCAAAAATCAAAGAAAAAGAAAACAAAAGAAAAGACTCAAACATGTGGCACCTTAAAGACTAACTTTCATATTTTAATGTGACGTTTCGTGCACATGTGCAGCATAATGAGGTGTGAGATACTGTATAGTATGAGATATACCTATCATACCCAATACTGAGTGGCTGTAGTCCAGATGTCATTGGCTGTAGAGCATAGAGTTGGGGGGTGGATAGGGGAGGGGAGGGAAGAGGACGGGGAAGAAGAGGAGGGAGAGTTAATTAGTAGGAATGGTGAGAAGATTAAATGGTGAGAGGTATGGGCTAGAGCTGTATAGTTTCATGGCCCACGCCAGTCTCTGTTTATTTTTAAGTGTGGGAAGTAAATTCCTCAAGTGACAGAAACCAGATCAGATCAGGTCAGGATCTGATCAGGAGTTCTGTTTGTAGAACAGCCGAGAGAGAGAGAGAGAGAGAGAGAGAGAGAGAGAGAGAGAGAGAGAGAGAGAGAGAGAGAGAGAGAGAGAGAGAGAGAGAGAGAGAGAGTATATACTGTATAGATACAGAGCCCTGCTTTGGATTGTAAAACACACACACACACACACACACACACACAGAGAGAGAGAGAGAGAGAGAGAGAGAGAGAGTATATATATTGTATATATATAGAGCCCTGCTTTGGATTGTAAAACACACACACACACACACACACACACACACACACACACACACACACACACACAGAGAGAGAGAGAGAGAGAGAGAGAGAGAGAGTATATACTGTATAGATACAGAGCCCTGCTTTGGATTGTAAAACACACACACACACACACACACACACACACACACACACACACACACACACACACACACACACACAGAGAGAGAGAGAGAGAGAGAGAGAGAGAGAGAGAGAGAGAGAGTATATACTGTATAGATACAGAGCCCTGCTTTTGGATTGTAAAACACACACACACACACACACACACACACACACACACACACACACACACACACACACACAGAGAGAGAGAGAGAGAGAGAGAAGGGAGTTTGGGATGATGGAGAGAGCGCCTTGCCTTGGCTCCAGAGGTAATGGCCCCGAAGAGATGGATCAGCCTCAGCTGCAGCGTGTCTGGGAGTTGATCGTCCTCTTGAAAGCATTCTAGGCAAGGAGGAAAGGGAGAGATATTTAGACCCATGAGTGAGGTGAGGAGGCAGTTGAGAGAAATGTGGACATTGATGGGTTTGCATTCCTGCCTTGAGTGGAGGGTGGGTGGGTGGGGGGGTGGGATTCAAAGGCCTCAAGAGACCGGGAAGCCAACCCTGCCGAACCAGCGAATTGTTGCCCATCTCTAGTTGACGGTGCTTTGGCCACTTGTGGATCGGGAGGTGGGACGATGAAGGAACAGGGTGACGACAGCCATGGGAAGACTAGTTTGCACTAGTTCCAGATTCCTTTCCTCTTTTCCTTCCGACCGTTCACTTTACTGAGGCCTGTTGGCTTGGGTAGATTTCACTGTCTCAAAACCTTTAAAGGCATCGATGCAATTTTTCAACTTTTGGCTCCCCTACTCCTTCACAAAAGGATGCTGGGGAGGGTCAACACACTCCTACTCTGGAACAAGGTCTTTGTGACAGAGGGCAACGTCTCTCCGCCTGCCCACGTGGCTCCACCCCGATGCCTGGAACAGTTACAGTAAATCCCCTGTATCTACTGGGGATCCGTTCCAGGCCTTCCTGTGAATAACAAAAACCGTGGATAAGAGAGAGCACCAAAAATCCCAAAACTGCTGTTTTGTGACAGTAGCTTGGCTTACGGCTCTTGTTTTGCTATAGCAGCTTGCTTGACGGCTACTGTTTGTGACAGTAGCTTGCTTTACAGCTGCTCATTTGTAGCAGTAGCTTGCTCTGCAGCTGCTGTTTGTCACAATAGCTTGCTGTGGGGTGGCTGAATTATTTATTTAAAGCAAAAGTAAAGTGTTCTGCTTATATACCGCCCCATACCACTACAAGTCGTCTCTGGGCGGTTTACAATTTTAATTACAGTGTGCAGGCTACACATTGCCCCCCCCCAGCAAGCTGGGTACTCATTTTACCAACCTCGGAAGGATGGAAGGCTGAGCCAACCATGAGCCTGCTACCTGGGATTGAACTCAGGTCGAGAGCACAGTTTTACCTGCAGGACAGGCATTGAACCACTGCGCCACGAGGCTCTTCTTTAACCTTTTCCTCTGCCAACCGTGGATTACTGAATCAGTGGTTAACAAATCAGTGGATACAGGGGTCCTACTGTACTTGTTTTGGGTTGACCTGCTGGCACAAGGATCCTGGGAGCCGAAGTCCAAGGTAGTAACCTTTCCAAGGTCTGAACCATTGAATGATGCTGCATTAAAATGCCCCCCTTCTCTCATTCCCAGACTCACCACCTTCCCTTTGAAAGGACCTCAAGTAGTTCCAAAGTTAGAAATGCAGGTGTGTGTGTTGCCTCGTTACAGTCGTGACCGACTCTCCGTGACCCCATGTCCATGGAGTTTTCTTGGAAGGAATCTTGGAGTGGCTTGCCCATTCCTACTCCAGGCACCTACAGCGCCTGGCATTCCCTGGAGGTCTCCCATCCAAGAACTAACCAGGGCTGACCCTGCTTAGCTTCCGAAATCAGGCGAGATTGGATCTGCTCAGGGCATCGAGGCAGCTAGAAATGCAGGCAGCTTCCCTCTATTGACAGAGGGCTTGGGTTTTCTGTGCCACCCAACCCCTCCCTGGCCAAGCAGAAACATGTCTGTTTCAAAGAAAGGAACTAATGAGAAGTTGTGCGTTTGTGCATGCGGGCCTGGCCTGGAAGAACTGGGGCGTGACGTCCCATCCACAGCTGCCTCGGCTGTCACCTTAAAACAGCAACTGTACAGCTTCCTGTACCTCTCCTAGCTTGCAGGGAAGGATGTGCCTGGCAAATTCCATCTTGCCAAGAAGAGGCGGGCTTGACCTCTAAGAATCACTTTTCCTGGCAAAATCCACCTTGCCATAAACTTTTGGACTTCAAATTCTTCACACCATACAAGCCCGACGCAGCGATGCTTGATCCACAAAAGCTCGCACCTTGTGCGAGGATCCGTTGGGTGGTCTCCGGAGGCGCCACCGGTTTTTGCATTCGTATTTTATTTGGCCCTGACTGCACGTCTCCCCTTCATCTCCTCATTAAAAAAAAAACATACTGCAGTGGTACTCCGACTTAAGAGCAGCTCGACTTAAGAGCGGAAAACGGTTGGCATTTTAACTGCCGCCTTACAAATTTTAGATATGGTCTGCTCGCCTTACAATTTTTTCCCCATTTTATTAATTTTTTAACTTGTTTTTTCAATTTTTTTAGATAGGTACCCCGACTTAAAGAGTCGTTCAACTTAAGAGCATGCATCCGGAATGGATTAAAATTCTTAAGTCAAGGCACCACTGTACTTCGAAGTTCTGCAAGTGACACCCAGCACGAGTGTGGGGGTGCATCGCTCTGCTTGGGCTCCAGATGGGCGCTGAAAAATCCCCCGGCGACACTCAAACCATCTTGAAACAGCCAAGTCAGTTCTAGTGCTGAAACCGCGCCAACAACGACCTAAAAAAATCCCCTAAAACTCTCAGGGATATTTCTGTTAACATCTTCCAATGCTTTGTGTAAAGGCATTCCTCTTAATTAAGTTGGCATATCCCTTTCTCTGGTTCTCTTTTAAATAATAATAATAATAATGATAGTACAGTAATAAAGTCTACCACCAGCTGCAAAGATTTTCTCTTCTCACGGAGCTTAGCTCCGCATTTATTGATCTCCCAAGATCTTGAAGGATAAACATAAAGCAGTAGGAGAGATAAATCAGATTTAAACAGATGAGGGGAAGAGAGCGATAAGGGCCCTTTGATGCCTGGAATCGAAGCAAAATTGCATCGTCCCCTCTGCGTAGAAAAAAAAAATTAAGTCGCCCTGAGTTGCCCTAGTAACCTGCAAAAGGATATTCACTTTGTCTTTCAGCTTATATTAACCGTCCTTAAGGCAGCTATGTGGAACTAATTTATGTCTTGGCAGCAGAAACCGGTAGCTGAAAATGACAACGCAGAAGAGGGGAGAGCTGCATACCCCAAAGCAAAAACTGGGGTGGGTGGGTGACAATTCCCCCCAATTAATTACATTTTAATCAGCAGCTTTAGAGAATGAGTGGGTAGGCAGTTGGACAAGGGTTGGCGGCTTAAGGAAATGAAAGATGAGTTTGGAAGGAATGTTGCTGGCTGGAAAGAGCACCGGGTTCAAAACACGAAAGAGGTGTGATCGGTTGCAAAGACAGACTAGCCGGCAGGGTCCCCCTTGGTATTCCCCTTGAACCCTGCCCTCCGCCGGTGGGAACCAGAAGACAAACGGTAGTCCAGAGCTGCAGGTGCTTCTCAGGCCCTGCTGAGCTAAGATATTTGTTTTCTCTGCCAGAACTAAGCTCAACAGCCCAAAACCCCCCCCCCCAAAAAAAAATCCTTCTCTTTTTCCTCCAAACCTCTCAGTTTCAGCCAAAACTTGGGAGAAAGCATTGTAAGTCCATACCTCAAGATCTCCAGGGTTAGGACCAGGGAAGAGGTAAAGATAAAGACCTCCCCCTGCCCCCGTACATGCATGCTGGTCGTGTCCGACTCTAGGGCCGGTGCTCATCTCCGTATTCAAGCCAAATGAGCCCATGTTGTGCAAGTCCGTGGCCATGTGGCCCGCTTTTTACGGCGGTACCTATTTATCTACTTACATTATTTACATGCTTTCGAGCTGCTAGGTTGGCAGGAACTGGGGTTAACAGCGGGAGCTCTCTCTGCTGCGTGGCTCCCGGGATTCGAACCGCTAAGCTGTCGACTTTGTAGCCGACAGTTTTCACTGTTCTAGCCACCACACCCTTGCCTCAAACTCAGAAAAACAGCTGCTAGTCAGGGCTGACCATAGCGAATGAGACAATCAAAGATCAAACTCAGTACAAGGCAGGCTGGTCAAGGAAGGACAGACGCGGAAGAAAGAGGCTCTCAAATCCACTACATTTGTGAGAATTTTAGCTTCCGGTTTTAGCTTCCGGACATCCAGGCCACACCGCTAAGGGATCTGAAGCCACAGCACACTGGATAGTGGAGAATACAAGATCTGGGAGTTTTTCTCGAGGGAAGGAAAGTGGATTCTCTTTGCACAGGACAATTTCTGGGCTGGCTCTTAAAGTCCCCTTCCTACTCACTTAAAAATTCTCAGCTTGCACTGGCCACAATATTTATTTTATTTTATTTTATAAAGCTTAATGACTGAAACAACTAATTGGATGGAGGTTTACATAATACAGACACAGCATAGAGCCAGGACAAAAGAAAAGAGAGAGAAAAAAGAAGAAAGAACCCAACTCCACCAACCAGGAATCAAGTGAACCATTCGCTGATTTTGACAACAGGACAGGGAACAATTCATAGTAAATGAAATAAATAAATGAATAAAAGAGAACACGTCAGTACTCTCAGATCTGACCTTAGCTGTGTGCAACCAGTGGCATAACTGGGGGGATTGAAGGGGAGACATCTGTCCCCAAATGTAGCATTTAGGGCAGGGGTGTCCAAACTTTTTGCATGGAGGGCCAGTTTTGGTGAGGTGAAAATGTGTCGGGGCCGACCATTCAGCCGCATTTGGTCCCCAGGCCGGACTTTGGTCAAGTCTCTATAACATACAAGGAGGCAGGGAGGATGCTGCAGCCACAGAGCCGGGGGCAGGTAGGCCAGGCAGGTGGCTTGGGGGATGGGCAGAGGCAGGGAGGGCAGGCAAATCATAAAACCGCAAGCTGGTGTCTCCATCCAGTATGGGAAGGGGCCAGCTGGCAGTGATCTGTGTCAAGCTGAGGCGGTGGGCAGAAGAGGCCGCGGGCCGCTCAAAATTTGAAAACGGGCCAGATTTGGCCCCCGGGCCTGGCTTTGGACATGCCTGATTTAGGGGCTCTAAACTGGGCACCAAGCGGCTCTCTGCCCAGGATCTGCGGGAAGGTGTGTTGCGGGCAACCTTCCAAGGCCGGCGCGGAGGACTCCCCAGCCGCCACCTTCTCTGCAGCACCTTAGCCCTTCCCAGTCCCTTGGCGGGGTGCAAAAACTAACTTTGGCCCCAGGCGCTGAAAACCCTAGCGACATCTCTTGTGTGCGACACCTTTGTCCCAGGATGAAAGGGCCAAGGTAGGAGCCCAAACGCTGATTCTCTTGTGAGACAAGGCAAAGCCAGGAAAAGGCACAAAGGCCAAGTGGTGGGGGTGGGGGTGACAGGAGGAGTGTTGTTGATGGCATTTACCCTGGAAAAAAGAGCCGAACTCTTGAGGCAACACAGCTGGCGCAAACTTGTATTTGCTCTTCTCCTTCATGCTGACGATCTCCCTGGGAGGGGCAAGAAGGAGAGGAAAGAATCAGAAGGGCCTTGCACGGAAAACATGGGAGCACGCATCTCAAGCATCAAGTCCCGCCCGAAAGGCTCCCTGTGGCGCTGGCCATGACGGATTGTGGTGTCTGGACTCGCAATCCACAGAAACAGAGTTTGGCACCTGGTAGGCAATCTCCACGGGGTGGGGGGCCATAGGAGCTGCTCCATGCATTCCCCCCCCCAGTAGACTTCAAGGCAATGCACATAATAACACTTGCAGTGATGTTCCAAAGAAACAAGTTATCTGTCCACCCACCCACCCATCCATTGCTTTCTTCCCTCTTTCTTTCCTCTATATCTGTCTTTCTGTCCACCCACCCATCCACCCACTCAGAGTCAATGTGGTGTAGCGAGCAGAATACTGGACAAGGACTCTGGAGTCCTGGGTTTGAATCACTGCGTGGTCATAGCAACTCACATGGGTATTCATGGTGGCATTGGTAAAACCATTCATGCACCCCAGAAACTCTATTGAGGTCGCTGTAAGTTGGAAGAAACTCATAGCCACCAAAAAAGCTAAGCAAAAAAAAAGTGTTGTTTATATACTGCCCTGTAGCACTCAAAGCACTTTAGGGGTGGTTTACAATTAAATTATCCAGGCAACACTTTGCCGTTCCCCATCCCCAGCGAGATGGGTATTCAATTTAACATCCCCAAAAAGGATGGAGGACTGAGTCAACCTCGAGCCGGTTACCTGAGCCTGTCAGGATGGAACTCAGTTCATGAGCAGAGCCTGCACTCTATCCACTGTGTCACGAGGCTCCTTCAGCCAGTATAACTTTTCCAATTTCTGACCATCACTCCCTCCTTGCCCCCCATCGGCCGGCTCAGTTGGCAAATCTTCTCGCAGGGAAGCTTAACACCTCAAGGATTTGTCAAACCAAGCCACTTAGAGGAACCTCGTTTGCTTTGTGGCACGGCATGAAACGAGTGTGCGGGGGGGCAGCGGGGGTGGAATACCTTGCGATTAGTCAGGGGGAGTCGACCCAAGGGCAGTTTCCACTGGGAACAGAATCTGCCCGGCAACCAAGCGGCACCAAGTGCTTCCTGCTCCATGCCAAGCAAGGGTGAACTCAGTTGACATCTGGGCAGACCCCCTCCCCAAAGAAGGGCTTGCGGGGCCCACCACCTTCCTCAAGAGACGGGAGCAGGCCAGAAAAAGCAGCTCCGGAGGGACCGACTCACCCACTGAGCTGCCTCCTCCACGTCTGGTACGGGTCAAAGAGGCACTCGTAGAGGTGGAGCGCGTAGAGGGTCACCGTCTCCAGCTGGCTCCTGTAAGGCAAACGCTGCCCTTGGGAGTTCTTGAGCTGCAGAGGACAAGAAAAGAGCCGTGTTAATCTGCAGTCTGGGGTTTGGCTGTGTGTGTGTATGTGTGCGTGCATGTGCGCACGCATTAGTGTACTAAAAAAACACGCACACCTTTCCCCCTAACCAAAGAGTGAGTTGAAAACGTATTCATGTTGTTAATTAACACTTTGAAGATAGGAGAAAGCTGGGACAGACACCGTCACGGATTTATTCCATGTGACGCCAAGGACCCGTCAAAGTTAAATAAGAAAGAGGGCAGACAGGACACCACGCAGGGTTCTAGCTGGCTCCGGAGAGATATTTCCGGAAGGGTCACCTTCGGAGTTTGCTTCCTCTACTGTAACAGTCATCGAGAAGGGGGGCAGATCGGGAAAGGGCTGAGCCACTGCTCTCTCTAAATCAGTGCTGTCCAAACTTCGGCCCTCCAGATGTTTTGGACCACAACTCCCACAGTCCTTTGTCATTAGCAATGCAGGCTTGGAACTCTGGGAGTTGCGGTCCAAAACATCTGGTGGACTGAAGTTTAGACACCCCTGCTCTAAATCCTTCACCGGCTGTGTTGCTAGACCACACTGTTTCTCTCTCTGCTTTGCAGAGAAAAACGGGGTTGGAGTGGAAGACGAAGAGATGATGATGACGATGATGGCGGCGGCGGCAATAACGACGACAACAACAATCATGGCCAAGTCAAGATCTTGTGCGATTTCCAGATCCAAACTGATAGACACCTTGAACATAACACACCAGTCATGGTAGTAATAGAAGATATGGATGCCTGCATCACTGCCATTGGAATTTCAGTGGATGCCAGAGGTCTTCTTTAAGTGCCATATCCTTGAAGGATGTTGGTGATCATCAGTCTTTTTTTTAATCTAAAGCTATTCTAACTAGAGAACCTGTGCCCAGCGTGAGCCACTGGCTTTAATTCTCAAATTCCTAAGCCAGAATGTTCTTCTATATGCCAGATGACACTTCCCATCTATTTTTCCTAAAGAATAACCTGCAGCAGATGGTATTTGTTACTGTGCATGATGTGACCAGAATATTGTAATTTTCTTCTCTTTATGGTGTTGAGAATTTCTAGGTTTTTAGTCATACACTCAAATATGGCCACATTAGTGACTCTGGCTATCCAAAGTATCTTCAGAATGTGTCTGTATGTCCCCATTTCAAATGCTTCCAGCTTCCTGCCTAATGTGTCTTTAAGGGTCCAAGTTTTAACACAACTGACAAGTACAGTGGTACCTTATATAAAGGAATTAATTCATTCCAAATGAAATTCTGTTAAGCAAAATTTCCTTTGTGCAAATTTCCCATAGGAATGCATTGAAAATGGATTAATCCCTAACCTGTTGTATGTATTTGCCCCACAGGCAATTATGTTAAGTGATTTCCCCCTTTTATGGAAAATTTTTCCTTTATGCAGATTTTCTGTTAAACAAACCACTTGTTATAGGAGGGTCCACAGTATATTGATCCCAGAGATGAAGCAAAATAATTGGCATAACAAGCAAAATACAGAGATCTGGTCATCAAAATATCTTACATGCGGATGAAATGCATTTGAGTGGTCTCCATAGTCCTCAGGGCTTTGGGACCAATGTCAATAAACTCACAATATGAGAAGCAGTTGCAGATCTGAGAAATAGGACCATCAGAGCTACTAAAAATGACAACGAGAAACATACATCCTGCAGCAATATTTAACAGATATTTAGATTTTTGGTTAAAATTTGCATCTGTTAAATAACACCAGTCAATGCTTTTTATAATGCTCATTGACTGTGGCTGTTTTCTTCTTCTTCTTCTTCTTCTTCTTCTTCTTCTTCTTCTTCTTCTTCTTCTTCTCCTTCTCCTTCTTCTCCTTCTCCTTCTCCTCCTCCTCCTCCTCCTCCTCCTCCTCCTCCTTCTTCTCCTCCTCCTCCTTCTTCTTCTCCTTCTTCTTCTTCTTCTCCTCCTCCTCCTTCTTCTCCTCCTCCTCCTCCTCCTTCTCCCTCTCCTTCATCATCATCATCATCATCATCATCATCATCATCATCATCATCATCATCATCATCATCATCATCATCAATTTAGAATGGCAGAGGTGGGAGGGACCCTAGAGATCATGGAGCCCAGCCCCCTCTCAGGGAGGCACCAAGGGGGAATCGAACTAACAACTTCTGACTCTGCAGCCAGAGACCAAAGACACTGAGCTATGGAGCAGCCCTATAAGTCCATGCCTGGAGGTTACCTCTTCCTAATGCTCCCTCATTGCCCCTGTACACCCCAGAGAAGCGCCTCTTTCTTCTCTCTCCTCAGATCCACCCGAATCTCCACGTGGCTTTAAGCCACAACCTCGTCAACATAAAGCCACCCGAAGCTTTGGAGGCACTGGAAGCCCCTTGTGCCACGGCTGGGTCTGAAATGCCCACTTACCTTCTTTGAATATGCAGACAGCAAATGGAGCACCTCACGAACGAACGCTGGGGGACGGTCGCCTTGCACGTTTTCTAGATTCCTGCAAGGGGTGGGGAACACACACCGTTAGGAGGAAGAAGGGGCCGACCGAGCCGTGGCCGGGGAGGCAGAAAGTCCCTTGGGGCCCTGGGCGGACAAACCTTTATGCAGAGAGGCAAACACATTGCAAATGAGAGGGGCAAGGATCATATTTATTATGTATGAAGCACTACCACCCTAGGAGATGTACAGAGATGAATTCCACTGGGTTTGGATGAGTGTGGTTGAATGGGGGGGGGGGGAGCAGGAGAGGGGCGGGCTACCCTGGCAGACTTCAGAGACAGAAATTTGCATATAAATGAGTTCCTAGACAGCTCAGCTTTAAATGAGAAAGCCAGTTTGCTAGCCCTCAATGTTCGGGAGAAATGGGAGACAACACTTTCGGTCAACCACCTGGGCAGACATCCAGCAAGTCCAGTGGTTAGGTCTTTCTCTCGGTCACCCTGTTCCTAATATGATGGTTCTTAATACCCTAATCTTTGCATCATCTACTCTGGTGAGTTCTGAGTTCCAGAGACATTCCCTCACCCATTTTTGTGACATTTTATTTGGTTTTAATCAAGGCATCACGCATATCCATCCCTTACCCTAAGCCTGTTCTTAAAGCTAAAGCAACCATGAAGTTTTATGGGGCTTAAATAAGCCTTTGTGGACAGATTTTTGGCTTTTGCTCATGGATCAGAAAGCTGCGGTTGCTTTTTCTCTTTTGTGTTGGGGGGGGAATATACAGGTTTATAAAAGAGCTTTTGTTGTTGTTGTTCAGTCGTTCAGTCGTGTCCGACTCTTCGTGACCCCATGGACCAGAGCTCGCCAGGCCTTCCTATCCTCCACTGCCTCCCGGAGTTTTGTCAAATTCATTTTGGTTGCATCGATGACACCGTCCAACCATCTCATTCTCTGTCGTCCTACAAAAATCTGGCAAGTGATACTTACATTGGCTACAGGTGCTTGCTGAGCGAAATATTTCTTGAACAAGAGTGTTAATATGATAAACATACACATGAAAAGCAAATGGGTCCAGAACCCAAGACACTGTATTAAAGTAAAGTTCAGCACATGCCTGAGGTCTACACACAGTAGGAAAATGACCAGTGCTTGGTTTCATTTAACCTGCCCTACTTAGAAAAGCATTGCCGGGCTGCAATGTCATGAATTACTCTCTCCAGCTCCACTTTCAAGGCAAGAACTAATAAAGAATATTTGAACCAAACACTTGGGGGGGGGATCTTCAAAATCCCCGCAAGGAAAACCCCCACAATGCCCAGCTGAAAATTCCCATCTAATAATACATACACTATTTTAAAAATACCCCAAATGCCACATCTGCTTTGCCTAAAAGGGACTCCCCAGGACTTAAATATCCACCCCATGCTTCTGCCTTTTCTCCACCTTCCACCCTTCTCTCCCACAGAGATGGATCAGGGCTTGCCCACTGGTGGCACCTGCAGAGGGCAGGATGAGTCCCCTCAGGAGGTCCGGTATGCCACTATGTGTGACATTCAGCATTCAGACCATAAACCACACGGAAACGCATTCAAAGCAATAAAACTTGTAAACACACACACACACACACACACACATTCAGGCAGCCGGTCACTCAAAGAAAGGTTGCCTGAAGAGAAAAATCAAAGAAAAACAAAACAAAACAGAAGACAAAAACAAATGTGGTTCCTTAAAGACTAACTTTCATATTTTAATGTAACGTTTCGTGGGCACCTCCACTTCTTCTGACATATAGCAACTTCAGACAAATAGCATTCTGCTGCCATATGTCTGAAGAAGTGGACGTGTAGTCCACGAAATGTTACATTGAAATAGGAAAGTTAGTCTTTAAAGTGCCACAGGTTTTGTGTCTTTTGCTATGTTATTGATTGATTGATTGATTGATTGATTGATTGATTGATTGATTGATTGATTGATTGATTGATTGATTGCCTGGAATTCTTGCACAGACTAACACGACTGCCTTCTCCAAAACTTCTGAAGAGAAATGTCTTTGCCTTCTGGCAGAAGGACAGTAAATATGACCCCAGCCTGGTCTCCAGTGGGAGGGAGTTCCAAAGGGAGGGAATCTCATCCCATGAGAACAAAGTCATGTGGAAGTGTACACACACACACACACACACACACCATGAATTCCCTTGGCTGCTCAGTGAATCGAGTCATTTCTTCTGAGACTCAGTAGGAAAACCTAGTATTGTGCCCCACCCTTTTCTGTCCTGAAACACATCCATTCTTGATGACTTCTACTTAATTTTTTTTTAACATTCCATTTCATCTGATCATCTTTGACCCGTCGAGCTGGAGGAGACTGTATGGATCGTGGAGTCCAGGCCCTGTCAAGGAGGGCCTGGTGGGGGAATTGAACTCGCAACCTCTGGCTCCTCAGCCAGAGGAGCCTAAACTGCTGGGCTAATCAAGCAGTTCAATAATAACCTTTGAACTGCAGGGCTGGAAGGGGCCCTCGGGATCATGGAGTCCAGGCCCGTGTCAGGGAGGCCTGGCGGGGAATTGAACTCCCAAACCTCTAGCTTTGCAACCAGACGGCTGAACCACTGAGCTACCCTGTTTCCCTGAAAATAAGACATCCCTTGAAAATAAGATCTAACCGGTATAAGGCATCCCCCTGAAAATAAGGCCTCCCCGATAATAAGAAACAATAAATGTGTACCATATTATTCTTCATGGAAAAATAAGACATCCCCTGAAAATAAGACCTAGCACATCTTTGGGAGCAAAAATTAATACAAGACACTTCTTTATTTTTGGGGAAACAGGGTATTTACTAGTAGCCCACAGGCAGCACAAAAACGGTCCCATCTTTTCGCATGGTTGCAAAAATATATACACCACAGCTGCACGTGGCTGTCCTTCCACACTCTGGCGCTCATGCACACACAAACGTGTCTTCGGAGGAGTTTCCAGTGCATTCTAAGGCCAATGGAATCGAGATCTGTCCTTCTGTTCAAAGCAAGCCGCAACGAGGCCCAAGCCTCATCTGAGACAAGGGAAGCTACGTTTCTCCCCTCCGCTCTCCGTGGCCTCCCCACAACGCCGGGAAGTGGGGCGTGACCATTCTGCCCGGCCCCTTCTGGAAACCCGCGGCGAACCGTGTGTCCTTCTGAGCGAACGAGCGAACTTGGCTTTTGACCCAAGACCGCGTTTTCCTCTGCCCGGCGCTCCTGCAGAGAACCAGCCCTCCGGGCAGCCCCACGCAACGGGCCATTCTCATGACCAGCTCCCCGAGCACACAGGGAGGGGGGGGTATATACTGGGCAAAGCAGGCGGGCACTCGCGCCCACCCGGCAGGCTCTCCTTGCCATGCCAGCCATAAGAGCTTCACCCTGCCCTCAAGAGCTCCTACGGCGGCCACCATTTCCAGTGTGTGGCCTTGGCCTCGGTGGGTCGCTGGAGGCCTGCGGAGAAGCAATTATCACCCGAGCGGGGGCCTTATCTCTGCTTTGCAGACGACGGCCGGAAAAGAGCAAACCACAGAGGGGCTAGCAAGGACGAACCAAGCCAAGAATAACTCTCTCTGTGTGATGGGGGGCCAATGAGTTGGCCCCCACGGCAGCAATGCACACCAGGAAGGAGGCCGGTATTGGGAACAATGGCTCGTCGGCCAGCCGAGAGAACAGCACGAAGCAGCCAGAGGCCAGCAATGTGCAATTAGTCCCCCCCCGAAGCGAAATGCAATGGCCTGACTGGTGTGTTTCCGGCTTTCTCTTCCCTGCGGGAAGTGGAGGGCAAACGAGGCCAGCGTCCTCTCTGGAAGAATGAACATGGGGGACATCTCTGCCCTTGCTTCTTGGCTTTGGTGCCCTGACCGGTGGTGATCTGTGCATACAGAGGGTAGCCACATACTCTTGCTTGGGGGGGGGGCGCAGTCCCCTATCTAAAGGCCGCCCCCTATCTCAACCAATTTTAAAGAAAAGGAACCCGGAGCCAAGAGGTCAGAGATCCGGACCTTCCCTGGGATCCCCTGGGAGCAGATTCCACTGCGGGCCTGCAGATCACCTGGTCACGGAGACACAGTCATTATGTACTATGTACAGTGGTGCCTCAACTTACAAATTTAATCCATTCCGAATGCATGCTTTTAAGTCGAACTACTCTTAAGTCGGGGTACCTTTCTAAAAATTGAAAAAATAAGTTACAAAATAAAAAAACATGAAAAGAAATATTTGTAAGTCGAGCAGACTATATCTAAAAGTTGTAAGGCGGCAGTTAAAACACCAACAGTTTTGTGTTCTTAAGTCGAATTGCTCTTAAGTTGGGGTACCACTGTACCATTTGCACCTAATGTTGATTAACGTTTTTTAAAATGTTTCCAATCATTACTCCTTTTGTCACCCCATTCTCCCCCCCCCACACACACACCAGGCATCTTTTTCCGGGTCTCGAGTCAGATCCGCTGTCTTTCTGTTTGGATCGGATGCCCTTTCTAATGTTGCACACGGGTGGTGCTGTGAGTTGAGCCACTGAACTTTGCCAGTGTGAAAGTTGGCAGTTCAAATCCCCCCAGTGGGGCTGAGCTCCCGTTGCTTGTCAACCGAGGCATTCAAAAGCACATTAAAATGTAAGGAGATAAATAGATATCACTTTGGATGGGGAGGTGATAACGTTCCAGGAGCTTGCACGTTTCGTCATGACAGCCGCATGACCACAAGAAATAGATCTACGGACAAACACTGGCTCTTTGGCTTTCCAACGGAGATGAGCACAAGCCCCTTGAGTCAAGAACTACTGGCCTTAAATATCAGGGAGAACTGTCATCTTTACTAATAAACCAGTGTATGCTGTTTTATGCCAATTGGTGTTTTCTGTTGTCTCGTCTTCAGGTCACTGGGGTTCCCCTTTTTGGGTCATGCTTAAGGGGTGCCCTAAGCAGACAGGGCCCAATTCTCAGCCTCGGTGCACAGTACCCAGTTTGCTGGGGGGGTGGGGGGGGGAGAGCCATGTGTGTAGCCTGCATAATTGAACTATAAACCACCCAGAGTGCGCTTGAAGTGCTATGGGGCGGTATATAAGCAGAACACTTCGTTTTTGCTTTATGAATTTATTCCTGTCCTAGACATATTCCCTAGCCTAACTGGACCTCTTCCTGAAGGTGTCCAGGAGGTGGAAAAATGATCGAGCACCTTGACCTTCTCGGGCAGACACTCCTCTTGCAAAGAGATAAGGCATCGCAAGGGAGGTTCTTAGCACCACTTCAGCCAAATGCAAACAGCCCACACGTCCTGGTCGGAGCTGAGTGACCAGGCAGGAAGGCTGACAGGAGCCTTTGTTTCTTTGGACCTCGCCCTGGGACAAACGGCTGCTCCCAAACTCTGACAGCTGGATAAGACAAGGAGCTTGAGCCGGAAATGGGCAGAGGTTGCTGTTTAAACATTTAATTGGGGGGGGGGAGGCCCCCGGTTCGCAGTGGTTAAATGCCTGTCCTGCGGCTAGAACTGTGCTCATGACTTGGGGTTCAATCCCAGGTAGCTGGCTCAAGGTTTGCTCATCCTTCCATCCTTCCGAGGTCGGTAAAATGAGTACCCAGCTTGCTTGGGGGTGGTGGTGGGGGCAATGTGTAGCCTGCATACTGTAATTAACATTGTAAGCCTCGCAGAGACTACGTGAAGTGGTATGGGACGCTTTATAAGCAAAACACTTTTCTTTGCTTTGCTATATCCCTCTCGCTTCCCTAACAGAATTGTCATTTTCCAATTTCTGCACACTCTCTCTCTCTCTCTCTCTCTCTCTCTCTCTCTCTCTCTCTCTCTCTCTCTCTCTCTCTCTCTCTCTCTCTCTTTCACCAGGCTCCTAATGACCGGGCAAGGATCTAAAGTTCAGTGATACAGCACACTGCATCTGCATGTAGACAACACACAATTTGCAGACCGAGGTCTAGAAACGTCCAGGTCAATGAACAGATAACAGGCGACATGGGCTGGTGTTGACACGCACAACTCTAAATGGATGTGGAACCAGATCCCTGAAGGTCTACGTTCTCCTACAGGCAGATGTGTATGCATCTGGATACCACCGGTCCTCCAGACACTGATGGGACACGACTCCCGTTATCCCTTTTAACCAATGAGAGTCCAAACACAAGTGGAGGACCACAGGTTGCTGACTCCTGGCATACAGCCGGATTCTGTTTCCTGAGATGCTTCTAAAGTTAGGGCGAAATAACCTTGCCCTCACTTTTCAGCCTCCCTCCCTGAGGGGAAGCACAAGCCAACTGGGACCTCTTCCCACTGTCAGGCAGTGCCTTTTAAAATTCTGACCAGGAGTACTTTAAAAAATAATTTTATTTTTTTCTTTTAGCTCCTCTCACATTTCTATCATCTTCCTGCTTTGGACATTTCCTCCCCGTGTGCTGCTCTACATTTCTTTCCCTCTTTTGGGGGCTGAAAAGTTTAGCTTTGCTTGTTTGCTGCCCCTGGTAACAGGGAAAACAAAGGGCACGCTGTTTTTAATAAGGCAAAAATATAAAATATTGGCGCAACTGCACCTTCTCCCCCTCCACGAGAAAAAGCAGGAACTGAACTGGAATTGGGCGCAGTACTGCAGACACTGAACCAGTTTGGATGAATTAACAAGACTACAGCATAATCTTCATCATCTTAAGCTGCAGGGCTGGGAGGGACACTAGAGATCATCCAGCCAAACCCCTCTCAAGGAGGCACCAAGGGAGAATCAAACTCCCAACCTCTGGCTCTGCAAACAGAGACCTAACAGACTGACCTATCTGTGAGATTCCATCTTACAGGTGAAACTCGAAAAATTAGAATATCGTGCAAATGTTCATTTATTTCAGCATGTCAACTCAAAAGGTGAAACTAATCCATGAGATAGACTAATTACATGCTAAACGAGATATGTCAAGCCTTACTATGGTATAATTGTGATTATTGTGGCGTACAGCTTATGAAAACCCCAAATTCACAATCTCAGAAAATTAGAAGAATGTAAAAAGGTTCCCTATTCACAATAATGCATCAAGAGCCACCACCCACAGATGGATACTGGACATGGGCTTCAAATGTCGTATTCCTCTTGTCAGGCCACTCCTGAACAACAAACAACATCAGAAGCGTCTTACCTGGGCTACAGGGGCGGAAATAAATGGTCTGTTGCTCAGTGGTCCAAAGTCCTCTTTTCTGATGAGAGCAACTTTTGCATCTCATTTGGGAACCAAGGACCCAGAGTCTGGAGGAAGAATGGAGAGGCACACAATGTACAATGCTTGAAGTCCAGTGTGAAGTTTGCACAGTGTTGATTTGGGGAGCCAGGCCATCTGCTGGTGTTGGTCTACTGTGCTTCATTAAGCCCAGGGTCATTGCAGCCGTCTGCCAGGAGATTTTGGAGCACTTCATGCTTCCTTCCGTAGACGATCTATATGGGGATGCTGAGTACATATGCATGCTTAGACTTTTCAGAAGTCCACAATTGTTCCATTTCCAATCCTTGTGTATTGACGTCATGTAATATTCTAATTATCTGAGACTGTGAATTTGGGGTTTTCATAAGCTGTACGCCATAATCATCAAAATTATACCAAAGTAAGGCTTGACATATCTCGCTTAGCATGTAATGAGCCTATCGTATACTATATTAGTTTCACCTTTTGAGTTGACTTACTGAAATAATTGAACATTTGCACGATATTCTAATTTTTCGAGTTTCGCCTGTATGCGTTGTGTTACTGATTCAAAGCCATCTTCTGTAACCAGGGAGATCAAGCACTATTATGACGTCCACCAGAACATATTCTACAAAAGGTCTTTCTGAGATCCACGGTTAGTAAGTGACCACCAAGCATTTTTCTTATGACTCATCCTGTTTGTAAACAGTTTCTTTGCAACCAGGCACTGTCTGATGTGCACTGTCTGATGTGCATTGACTCTAACTCCCATCGGCCACAGCCAGCATGGGGCTGATGGCAGCTGGTGCCCAACACAGCTCTAGCATGCCAGGCAGCAAAAGGCTGAGGTGGCACATCGGGATCCAGATGTCTTTTCCCAAAGTCCAGACCTGCTTTTAAAGTTTCGGCAAGAGATTCAAATGAAGAGGAGGAGCCCCTTCAAATCAAAGCAGAATCGATCAGCATGTCTGAAATGTTTACTCAACCACCGTACCATGACAGCACATCTCTCTCACACAAAACTCCCCCAAAAACGAAACCTCTCTCAGCTCTCTCACCAGCTGTTGCCTCACTCTGTAGGAAACGGCTAACGTTTTTCCTTCTAGAGTCCGGGGTCAAATGCGCTGGTTCCAGCTGGCCCTGACAGGAAAAACTGCTATTTTTTTTCCACTCGTGCCTCTCAAATAGCTCTGGGAACTATGCCTTACATGTGCCAAATACCCACCGCCCAAAACAAAACCAGAGGAAGGCGGCTGGAACAGGCTCAGCAGATCTTGTATTAGCAAACAGGAGGAGGAAAATTTCCATGAAAGATTGGAGCAAAGCAAAGCAATGAATGGTGGTGGTGGTGATGATGATGATGATGGTGGTGGTGGGAACCACCTCAGCATATAAACTGCCCTTTCTTCACACCAGGCTGGTTTAAAAACTATTTGCAGGATTAGAAAGGGCTCACAGATAAGGCAAGCTGGAGCTGATGCTAATCTTTCTTTTGCATTTTTCACTGTGAACGAGTCATCGAGTCATCGTCTAAAAAGGAACAATATTATCTTGTTTCTTGAGCACCGTGGGCAAGAAACATTGCTGGTCTTGGACAGGGGCTAAATTGAGATCTCTCGGCCATCAGGGAGTTTTACAACTGATTCTGGGACTGGTCATTCCTCCTTAAACTCTCTGCATTCTCTTTATTTTTCTGATGGAAATTATTGACACGGGAATTATTGCACCACCACCCAAGTTCCATTTCTGCCTAGCAACTTTTCCTGAAAGAGATTCATCTTTCATCACACTTTTCAAAATGGCCAGAAGGGTTCCCTTCCTGTCCATGAAGTTGGTAGCAAATTTTGTGTGTGTGTGTGTGTGTGTGTGTGTGTGTGTGTGTGTGTGTGTGTGTGAGAGAGAGAGAGAGAGAGAGAGAGAGAGAGAGAGAGAGAGAGAGAGAGAGAGAGAGAGAGAAGGCACAAACAGAAGCTTGGCCCAAGGAATCTGAAAACTTTCCAAACCACAATGTCTGAACAAGAGAAAGCATACATCAAAAAGACCCTTTTCAAAGAACGTAGTTGGGCTCACTTGCTCAGGCCACCTGAGATACATAATTAGAAATACAGTGGAACCTTGACTTACGTCATTAATCCGTTCCAGTGGTCTAGACTTAAGTCAAACACGACTTAAGTCAAATGAACGTTTCCCATAGAAAGTAATGGGAAAGCGGATTAATCAATTCCAAATGTTGAAAAAGACCCCCGAAAACAGCAATTTAACACAAATTTGACTGGGATAGGAGATTCCTTCTGGGGATGTAAATGAAATGTCTCTTCAAAGAGAGGAGGAGGCAGTGGAATTATAGTCCACAAGTTATATGCCTCCACTTTTTAATGTTCATAGCAACAATGTCTAACATTTAAGTTTTACTGATTTTTAACCTGACGTTTCAAGTTCTGAACAACTCTATGCTTACCATTAGAGTCCCACAACTTTACAGCTCCCCAACTAAAACGCTTCCATTGTGGACCAGACTTCTGCAGCCAGATTTTTTTACAAGACTGAGCCGACTGTCTAACCAGCGAGGCCAGCCCCGAGCTCCCGGCCCTTCTTCTCCTCCAGCAGCAGCGGCAGCTTCGGTGAGGCCGAGGACCAGCTCCAGGTGCTCTGAGCTGGCCTCGCCGAAGCCGCCGCTGCCGGAGGAGAGGAAGAAGGCAGGAGCAGTTTGGAGGCGGCAGCCGTGATGCTGGGTTGCGGCTGCTGCCCAATTCCGGTGCCTTGCGCCGGGGCTCCGAGATGTAAGTCAAAGCCTGCGACTCAAGTCAAACAGGCCCCTTCTTGCTGCAAGTCAAATATGATGCAAGTCAAGCAGTATGTAAGTCAAGGTTCCACTGTACATAATTCTAAGCTTAGATTGCCAATGACAAAAGACTCTGGGAATTGTGGTCCAAAACATCTGGAGGGCCGAAGTTTGGACATGCCTAGGTTGACATGCTCTGACAGATATTTTGGTTCTGAGCCATGGAGGGGTTTGTAAATCAAAACCAATATCTTGAACACTTTAATATTAACATTAATTTTATTGTGTTACTATTTTATGGTTTTATTGTATGAATTGTTTGAATTGTTAATGGTTGTAAAGCGCCCAGAGTGACCTCTCTGCCAGATGGGTGGTATAAAAATCCAATAAATAAATAAATAAATAAATAAATAAATAAATAAATAAATAAATAAATAACCTTATTCGGGAGGCAACGGGCGATCCAGAATGGGAGTGATGCGGTCTGGCCGCTGCACTCTGCCCCCGCTGCAGTCGCCGAACAAGGGTCAAGGGAAGCCCCCTGTAAAGAGCGTTACAATAGTCTATTAGTCTATCCTCAAGATGATAAGGAGTTTCCGTGGAGGTAAGGGCGAATGTGGATGGATGGAAGCTGGGGACACCTTATAAACCAAGAAACTGAGTGCCTTGCATCGTCTCTCTCTCTCTCCCCCTTTTTCAAGGCATGCAAGTTTGGCCAGAGAATGAATGGATCTAACGGAGGCCGGATGCTTCTCTCAGGAAAATTTAAAGGCTCAACCCTGCAGGGTTCCAGGGATGTGCAAAGGAGTCCAGGGAACAGCGGCAGAGGGAGAAGAGATTGAGAAAGCAACGATGTGCCCCAAAATGTGGCCGGCTGGTTTCCATGGAAACAGAAGTCACCGAGGTTTAGAGATCCAGTTGTGTGTGGGTATGGTGGCGTGGGAGCGGAGGATGCTAGTGAGTTGGACGCAGTCACAGAACAACAAAGGTTGCCGTTAGGGGATGCCGTGTGTATACAACCCGAACAGCCCGTCACCGTCACAACACAGGATTGAGATCTCTAGGAAGGAAGGAAAAAAGGAGGAGGAGGGCTGCTGTTTATCTCAGATAATCTTTTCCCTCGCACAGCACTGCCGTTCTGGAAAGTTATGCTTCTAAACTATCTCCGCGATGTTGTTTCCGGTGTGTGTCTGAAATGGCAGCGTTCGGACAAAGGAGCAGCCCCTTTAAAGCAGGTTTTGGGGTGAAGCAAGCTTTCTAGAGGAGCCCCGGTGACTCCTCCAACACATCTGGTGGCCACCCGCCAAGGCGGCTTTACAGTTTAATGCATTAGAAGACCTCACACATGTAGCAGTAGAGGAATATATGATGCTTCAAAATGTTGGCTCTTGAGAACAGGGGTTCCCAACCTTGAGCAACCCAGGTGTTTTTGGACTAAAAACTCCCTGAAGCCTTCACCCGCTAGATGTCTGATGAGACACTTTGATGCTTGAGCTTCATATGTTTTTTTCTTACCAAGGGTGCTATTGTATTGTATTGTATTATCCTAATATTGTTTTTATCTGTTTGTTTGTTGCATTGTATTTCGCTGATTTGATCAGCCACTGTAAGCCGCCCAGAGTTCCCTCAGGAAGATGGGCGGGGTATAAATTCAATAATAAATAAATAAATGTCAGGATTTGTGGGAATTGTAGTCCAAGAAGAGCTGTGGAGCCAAGGTCGGGGAATACTGAAGATTCCATCCGGCAATGAGCCTCCTGGAACAAATCTCCTAAATTGCCATACACTTCCCTTTTCACCCACTGTTGCGTTACGAATCACACGGGACACAGAGTTTCGGGGTGCAATATCTGGTGCTCAGGGCAGCATTCCTGTTCGTCTGTCTGTCAGGGTTCCATGGATGTCTGTGTGTCTCTCTGTGTCTGCATCAGCTGTGTGCATGTGAGATTGATGATGATTCTCCCTTCTGTCTGGTGATGATTCTCCCTCTGAGCCTTCTCCTGCTGCTGCCTGAGCCCCAGTGTTTATTATAAGAGAGCAACACAATAGATACAGGGAAACATTCTCCTGTATGTGGGGGGAAAGAATGCAAGCCTTATCTGTATTTACTGACCATACTCAGTAAACAGGCACAGGAAATGGAATCCATAGGTGGGGGGGAAATGCTCCCTAGCTAGTGAGGCATTACTGATAAGGACGGAAAGGGCTCTTGGTCTGTGTATCCTGATATCCTGTTTTCCTGGCCTCCTGACCTATGCTTAGATCAGCATCAGCTTAGCTGCACCTGGGTGCCTGCTCAGCCCTGGGGATTTCTGGGAAATCCAGGTCCTCAGCTTCCTCTAGGTGCGCTTTTGTGCTCTGCCCATTTCTTGGGGTACAGAGCTATCGGGGTATGAAATCCCTACAACCCACGCTATGGCCAAAGAATGATGATGTTACCTCTTTGGATTATATAACAGTTGGCTGGAGGGGTTCAAGGTTTTAACTATGACATACGAAGGCCTAAACGGTTTAGGACCTCGCTACTTGGCAGAAAACCGCCCAGGCTAGGCGTTTGAGGCAACTGACACCACGAGAGGCCCGAAAGGAAAAAACAAGAAATAGGGCCTTTTCCGCTGTTGCCCCTCGCCTAAGGGATAACCTTCCACCAGACATCTGCCTGGCCCCCTCTTTGGCTGCCTTTAAAAAACTATTAAAAACGTGGCTATTTAAGCAGGCGTTCCCTCAAATATAATGAAACTTCAGCGTCCACCCATTAAATCTTGATTTTAACTGATTAGCCTGCCGATAATAATGCACTGTTTTATGTCACTTTAATATTAATTTTATTTTTATTTTATTGTGTTACTATTTTACGGTTTTTATTGTATGAATTGTATGAATTGTTAATTGTTGTACACTGCCCAGAGTGACCTCGCTGCCAGAAGGGCGGTATAAAAATCCAATAAAATAAATAAATAAATAAATAAATAAATAAATAAATGTAGTCCAAAAAGAAAAAGAAAGAAACGTCTTCTAGCTTGGACTACTTTGCCCATAGTGTGCGAAGTTGGCATTTTAAAACACCTGAAGTAAATATTTCTTCATTGTTCTTATATGTCTTCAAGTTGAGTCCAACTTATGGTGACCCTTTGAATCAGCAATCTCCAAAATGTCCTCCATGTCCCTAACACCCTCTGCTCTTGTAAGTGCAAGCCTGTGGTTTCCTTTAGGAAGTCCGTCCATTTTACAGTTGGACTTCCTCTTTTCCGGCTGCCTTCCACCTTTTCCCATTATGATGGTCTTTTCCAGACCATCCTGCCTTCTCATCATGTGCCCAAACGAGACACTAAAATTTTGGCATGCAGCTGTTCATGGATGGATCTCTGTTGAGGAGTGTACAAAACGGAATTGTCTTATTGCAAGTTATGCTGCAAGTTGGGAATGAGAAGGCAGAGTGGGCACACACCCATGCAATTATATTCTGGCAACTAGTCAAGTCAGGTCACAGTTTGGTCATGCTCAGTTGTCAATTTGCTGAGTAATGACTGCATCAGAGGTATGCATCAAAGCAAGAGAGTTGTTCAGTTGTGGTGTGGGATGTTGTTGGAAAAAGCAGCTCGTTACTCTGCCACTTTGGATTCCCAGAAAGTTTGGACCACTGGACCGTCTATCTAACTAACGGGGTATATGCCTGCCAATCCTGTTTTTGTTTGCCGGTCTTGTATATATTTTGTAAATACAGTTCTTGGTGAAGGGAGTCACCGCTGTGTTTGCGTCTTTAATTTAGCACGGCTATCTGGCTGTTAAAGCCCACACTCTTTACACAGCCCTTCTGCTGAGCATTAACCACTCTGCGACAATCTCATCCCACGAGAACAAAGTCATATGGAATTACACACACACACACACACACACACACACACACACACACACACACCTATCTCCAAAAAATGCCTAATGGTGATGGCACCACAACCCGTAGTTGAGAATCAGGAAGTATCAGAATAGCAATTCAAAAGAAAAAGACGGCAACAACGTACCTGCAAATGATGATGAAGAACTTGACCAGCAGGAGAGCCTGCTGGAGGCCTGACTCCGCCGCCTCTTGTCGGGAGGTCTGGGACACACAGCAAGTGAGCTGCTGGGTGAGAACATGGATGACATCCCGAGGAAGCAGTGGGATCTCGGAGACCGAGTCTTCCGGCCTGGAAGGAGGTTAAGCATGAGATTAGGGAGAGCAGTCATTCAGAACAGGGGGGTTAGGGCAGGGGCACCTGGCAACGTCAGTGGCGGAGAACCCCAAGGCCTGGGGCTGAACCTCTTGGGGGGATCCCCAGAGGGCCACACCCCTTTCCTGAAAACAGTGATGTCGAACCTTTTAGAGACCGAGTGCCCAAACTGCGATTCAAGACCCACTATTTTTTTCCACAAAGTGCCAATACAGCAATTTAACCTGAATACAGGTGGCTGTGAGCTGCCTAGATGCCCTGAGCATCTCGCCTGGTTTCGGAAGCTAAGCAGGGTTGGCCCTGGTTAGTACAGTACTTGGATGGGCAACCACCAGGGAATACCAGGTGCTGTAGGCGCCTGGAGTAGGAACTGGCAAACCACTCCAATACTCCTGCCAAGAAAACTCCATGGACATGGGGCCACGAAGAGTCAGTCATGACGGTAATGACACACACACACACACACACACACAGAGGTGGCTGTGAAGGAGCGATGTCGGGTGCCCACCGAAAGGGCTCTGAGTGCCACCTTTGGCATCCGTGCCATAGGTTCGCCAACACTTCCCTAAAACAGGGTCATTGAAGTGGCTTCCTGGTTTTTAGCATTGGGGACTTTCCTATTCAAAAATGCAAAGATGCCTCTCCCTAACAAGTGAGAGCTTTAAGCTACTCTAATATCCTTGGCCCTCTCCCTTTGCTGTTCTGCTCTGCCTAGCAATGAAACACATACACCCTAATATCTCTTCTGAAATCAATTCAAAAGGCAGAGATTTGCCATTAGAATATTCTCCCCTCTGGTATCAGCTCCAGGGGCTTGAATTTTTACGTGTACTTGGACAATGACTTCTGGACTTTCAGAAGGCTTTTGATAAGGTCCCACAGCAAAGGCTCTTGAATAAACTTGCCAGTCATGGAATCAAGGGACAGGTCTTGTCCTGGATCAGCAACTGGCTAAGGGACAGGAAACAGAGAGTAGCACTAAATGGACAGTTCTCTAAGTGGAGGGAGGTAAAGAGTGCGGTCCCCCAAGATTCAGTACTGGGATCCCTGCTTTTCAACCTCTTCATAAATGATCTAGAAGTAGGAGTAAATAGCAAGGTAGCCAAATTATACAAGGTGGTATAATTAGACTACCTAAATTATACACTAAATTATACAAGGTAGTAGAGATGGGCACGAAACGAACAATTTTTCATTTCTGTTTTCGTTTTTTCGTTTCGTTACATAACGAAACGACAAACGAATTTTGTCTCTAGAATGAAACAAAACGAACAGAAAAACTGGAATTTTTGTCGTGCGTTTGTTTCGTTTCCATTACTGCAATATGAGTGAATTGCTTAAAATCCTAAAAAAAGCACAAAAATTTGAAATAAATGGTAATGAAATGGTAATGAAATGAACGAAAACGAATTTTTTGCAAAAAATCGCGAAAAAGGAAACGAACCAAACGGACCCTCCAAACGACATGCCTTTTTTTTTGTGTGCCCATCTCTACAAGGTAGTAAAAATCGAGAGAGATTGGGTGACAGCTGTTAGCCTTGACAGCTTTAAGAACGGATTGGACCAGTTCATGGAGAACAAGGGTCTCCATGGCTATCATGATGGATGCCTAAGGACAACCTCCGGGTTGGAGAGAGAGGCAGGATATCTCTCAATGTCATTTGCGAGAAATTGTAAGCAGGTGAAGACATCTGCTTGAGAATACCCTGAAGCAAATGGTGAGCCACTGTGTGAGACAGAATGCTGGACAGGATGGGCTGTGGCCTGTTCCAGCAGGCTTCTCTTCCCCAAGCATTTTTAGGGGATCATTTGAAATTTGGAAAAGTTAGGGTTTTGGGGGTCAGAGATATTAAGCTCCAAAGGAGGTGGGGCTGCTTATGGTTAATGGAAGGAGTGCCTTCGGCGTGCTTTACCAATTATAGGGTTAATTGACAGCTTCCCCTCAGCCACACTCCTTCGATTAAGTCCCCCCCCCCGCAGCCTCTTTGGAGCTCAGTAACTCCATTCCTTGTACCCCAGACCTCTCCAAATTGGGGGCGCTTCAAGGGGAGAGCCTGAGGAAGCTCCACTCTAATTCCCATGCTGCTAGCTGCCTGGGATCACTATTTTCAAGCACATAACATTGCAATTAGATTTTTTTTTTCAGGGGCACCCCCTTTGAAGTTGAATCACTTGGCCCCCCTGAACCCTAAAATCTCTCCAAATTTGGAGGGTTTAAAGGGGAGAGTCCAAGCAAGGTGCCTCTAGGACCCAAGGGAAACGCTTTAGAGAGAAACGAATCGGTTCATTACTGGTTCATTTTGTACATTAAGAAAAAAAAATCATTTGCAATGAAACAAAATGAATCGCAGGGGAACAAAACGAAACGAATCTCTATTTTTTTCATTCCGTGCCCACCATCCCTAGTGGTGATGCAATTTCAGTAAGTTGGCCCTTTCAAACGGTCAACATTTCTTCCACTGAGCGGCAAATGGACTTCACTGGAATGAAGAAATGCTGCGTAATACAAGCAAGACATGCTGTTTTATTTTTTTCCGTTTTACTTCCGTTTCCTGCCTCTAGGGGTTTAGGTGAAACACTCTTGATTCTGCATGCATGAGCGCTCATGCAGACGGGCGATATATCGTCTAATCCGACAGGTCAGGATTTCAGTTCTCAACTGGACCTTCTGAGGAAAGAGCCAGCCTGTGTGACCTTGGGCAACCTGTACCATTCCAGGGCTCCTCGGAAGAATGGAATGAAAATGACCACACATCTGAAAAAATACTTGAATACGCTAAGCCAGGCATGTCCAAACTTCAGCCCTCCAGATGTTTTGGACCACAGTCTTTTGTCATTGGCATTCTGAGGTTAGAATTCTGGGAGTTGTGGTCCAAAACATCAGGAGGGCCAAAGTTTGGACATGCCTGCACTAAGCGTCTCCTCTTTCTTGGCATGCTTTCTGGATTTTAGCTGCCTCCTTTGAGGGAACGGCCAGAAATTCCTGCTGAACTACTGCAGCTCATGCAAAAATGCCACCTGCCCCCCCCACTGGTTCTTTAGAGGACCCGGGTACCAAACAGTTCAAAAACAGGGGAAAGAACTTCAAACTGTAAAAGAAAGGAAGTAATCCAAGAGCTGACGGAAGTGCCCACTTTCTCCTTTATACTTTCAGGATGATCTGTCAGAAACAAAGGCTGAAGTGGAGCCACTTTGTGGGGAGAAAAGAGAGTGATGGATAGGACCACATGCATTGAGCAACTCTGAACATTACATTTCAAAATGAAGTTCTTGCAGTACGCGTTATTTCTCAACAGCTGGGTTGCTGTTAATTGTGCGTGCTTGTTTGTTTACGTGGGTGGGTTATATGGAAAGCGTTATTTCTTTTGCCCTTTCCAATTTTACGCCGGGTTTTTGCAGAAAGCCACCTCAAGTAGTGACTTGACACTAGATGGGTGGGAGAGAAACTTAGTAAAAAAGCAAACAAAGTTAGTCTGCTTGTACAGGCAGCTGGAGGCACTACACCTTATTAACACATTGCATCATTATTATAAACAGGCAAGAAAAACACTGAGAATTACTTTCTGGTAGCCTTTGGAGACGGAACGTTAGAAATAGTCAGGAAGATGGGTGAGCGAAAAAACAAAGGCTACTTAAAAGGAATGGTAGAAAATCTGTTAAAATGATTCTAAAGAAGTCCTTAATGGTACTTGTACATAACTATTGTACTTTTATTGCATCTAAAGAATTTTAGATGTTATACCTGAAAAGCAGCTTTCTAACTACCAGTTATGTAACCTAATATTGAAAAGTAGCTCTTTGCAGATAACTATTAAGCTCTGATCTAGTAGTTGTGTGTTCCAGGATAGGGCCCCCACAGGGCTGCATGAACCACAAAGTGTTTAGAAAAGCATATCTAGTCCCTGGAATAACTCACTGGCCCTGAAGGAAGGTAGAAAGGGAAACACAAATAAAAATATATTACTGTACTGCATTACAGATATGCACTTTTTGGTGGCTTATTAGAGTGATCAATCAATTTAATTAAAATGCTATGTTCCTGTCTGCTGATGCATAATATATGAGGATCTTTTATATGTATCTCTCTCAAGTAGATATCAGCATTTCCTGAAAATGCAGGAAATGCTTCAGATTACGTGCTAAAAGGACACTTTCAGGCACCCTCAGGCATAGCCTGTGTAATTAGAAACCCTCAAATGTTTAGACCAAGAAAACCTGCATTCTGGAGAATCAAAGTGCATACAGTAGGACCCCAGTATCTGCTGGGGATTGGTTCCAGGCCTTCCCGTGGATAATGAAAAACCGTGGATAAGAGAGAACACCTGCCCACCCACCTCCAAACTGCTGTTTCCTGACAGTAGCTTGCTTTATGACTGCTGTTTTGAGACAGTAGCTTACTTTATGGCTGCTGTTTGTGACCATAATTTGCTTTACAGATGCTATTTGTGACAATAGCTTGCTTTACAGCTGCTGTTTGTGACAATAGCTTGCTTTGTGGCTGCTGAATTATTTAATTTTTTTCCTCTGTCAATCGTGGATAACTGAATCCGTGGATAATGAATCAGAGGATAGGGGGTCCTACTGTATTTGCATGTTATGGTAGCATGTTTCACTACAATGGATCCTAACAGTGGGTCTCTAAGCGTTCTTGGACTTAAACTCCCTGAAGCCTTCATCGCTGGCTGTGCTGGACATGCAAAATGTAACAGAGGAAAGGGTCTGCAAAATGCACATATACTATAAGCGTATTCTGCTTTCGTTCCAGCCCTTGCCCGGTCCATCAGCATTTCTCCATGTACTGCTTTGGCATTTTCTATAACAGTAAGTGCTTGAAGCAGCTCTCAACTGGAAAAAGAAAACCTGTTTTTGCAATGAAAATGTTCCACTTCCTAATGATCACTTTCCACGCCTTTCAGATTTGTGAGACAAAGATGCCACAGGCCTTCTGCACGCTTGCACACATTTCTACAGCGATCAGATCTTCACAGGGTTTTTTTTTTTAGAGGACACCATATTCCAGGAACAGATGCGTTCCGGATCATGTAAACCACAGGAGGAAGAAAAGTAAACTAAATAAATCTTATCACCTGCCCAGAGGCAAAACCATCTGTTCAACAACTTCTCATAAATCAAGTTGCCCCCCAGCACAACAAAACGAGGCATTGCGGAAAGCAAAAGCAGATGAATGGCAGAGGAAGCTGAAGGGCAGTAAGATGGGGGCCAAATAATAATGTCCTCTGTTTACACTCTGTCTTTTGCACACAGACACACACAGACACACAGAGGAGTGGGAAGGGATGAGGCAGGAAGCGGTGCTACCTATGGGTCATCTTGAGCAGTTATTGCAGCAGGCAGGAGTGTAGAAACACAGCAATGTGGAAACCAAGTTGGCCTCTGTGCTCATCGCTGACCAAGAAAGAGAGAGAGAGAGAGAGAGAGAGAGAGAGGGGGGGGGGGGGAGAGGAAAAAAAAGTCAGGTGGAAGATATTTTTCTCCAAATGGTTCCAGGGAGAGCTTTCCAGCTACACACACTTACAGGGATTTCTCATCACACAGAAACGGAGAGCTTCAGCAAGGCGTTAGTATGCAGCAAGGCCAGAAACCACGATCACGCTCTATGGCTGATACTTCACGTCCATCTCATCACTGTTCGCGGTCCCGCTGGGCACTGGTACGAAGTAATCTAACCACACGTCCATTGCGGGACAAGGGGAGTTCGTCCCAATCACGCCTCCTGAACTGCGATTTAAGCGGGATGAGAGATTCCCCTCCCTGGCCTCGGGAATCGGCTCATCACGCTTCCCGTTCCGAGATGAGTAGCCGTGAGGTAAGGCTCGTCACGCAACGTGCCATTCCCCATCTAGTGGCAGGAGTGCGAAGTGCCATTCGCCAGTACATTCCCTATGGAGTCAGCAACGCAGTGCAGAGATTAAAAGACAAATGCCTCAAACTTAGCTCCGTAACGCATTGAAGGCAAGGCTTCGGAGAATCGAACCATCAAAAAATGAAAGGTCGGGTCGAAAAAAAAATGGAGAACAAAGGCATGGAATTTCACATCTCATCACGGAACGAGGACGTGCGGTAACAGTCATGACGGTATCATCCATCATGCCCGTGCATACAAGGGAACAGGGACAGAACCGGAAGAAGACCACGTGACTGCAACCGACATCAACACGCAACAAATTTCCTTCCAGGACGAGAATGGACATGAGGTAACTGTCTGTGTTGACAGGGCAGGCCTATTGTCAGAAGCCAGGTCCAGCAATGGCTCTCATTCCGGATGCCTAAGGACAACCTCCGGGTTGGAGAGAGAGGCAGGAGGAGATCTCTCAATGCCATTTGCACAGAATCGTAAGCTGGGGAAGTGAAGGGGAAAACAAGCTCCTTCCGGTCCTTGCCCAGTGAGATCCAAGTGCAGGTGGAGGGACAGGCTACACACCTGAGAGTGCCGTGCTTGAAAAAAGTGTGATGTTTGCCCCGTGGTGAGGTTGGAAGGAGATTTCAGACAGACCTGGGGCGTGTCCTGCCAATCGCTCTGTTAAAGGCCAAGCCCTATCATGATGGAAAATGTCGGCAAGACCCCTCTTCCAACAGGGACACGTGTATATTTCACAGGAATTCTGTCAGCGGATGGGCAGGAGGAACAGAAACATGGAGTGACTATTCCCAGGGAGACGGCCGTGTTAAGCCAGCTGCAATAAAATCAATCAGGAAGCTTGCAAAGCTTTAAAGACTATCGGTCTCACTTGTGATTGGGGGACTCCGAAGAAGCAGGCTACAGCCCATGGACATTTATGTCACCAAACCTCCCTCTCTTGAGCTTCTAAGCTGCAACACGACCCTTTTCGACCTCTTCATAAATGATCTAGAAGTAGGAGTAAACAACCAAATTCGCCAACAATACTAAATTACACAGGGTAGCAAAAACTGAGAGAGACTGTGAGGAGCGCCAGAGGGATCTCTTGACACTGGGGGAGTGGGCAAACCAGTGGCAAATGAGCTTCAACATTAGTACGTGCAGAGTGATGCACGTTGGAGCAAAAAAAAAACCCAATTACATTTATAAACTGATGGGGTCTGAACTCTCTGAAACAAACCAGGAAAGGGCCCTTGGTGTCCTGGTGGGCAGCTCAATGAGGGTGTCAACCCAGTGTGCCGCAGCAGTGAAAAAAGCAAATTCAGTGCTAGGGATCATTAGGAAGAGTATAGAAAATAAGTCAGCAAGTGTCATTTTGCCTCTTTATAAATCTATGGTGAGGCCCCATCTGGAGTATTGTGTACAATTCTGGTCACCATACCTCCAGAAGGATATTATGGAAATGGAAAAAGTGCAGAGGAGGGCAGCCAGAAATGATTAGGGGACTGGATCACCTTCCTTACCCTCTGAGGCTGCAACAGCTGGGCCTCTTCACTCTTGAATGACGGCGCCTAAGAGGTGACCTGATTGAAGTTTATACAATCATACACGGTGTGGACAAAGTAGATAAGGAAAAGCTGTTTTCCCTATCACACAACACTAGAACTAGGGGGCACTCCATGAAACTTTTGGGTGCTAGATCTCAAACAAATAAGAGGAAGTCCTTTTTCACCCAGAGGATCACTGGTCTGTGGAACTCTCTGCCAGAAGAAGTGGTGACAGCTGTCAGCCTTGACAGCTTTGAGAAAGGACTGGACAAGTTCACGGAGAACAAGGGTATAAAAGGCTATCATTGTGGATACCTAAGGACAACCTACGGGTGGCAGAGAGAGGCAGGGTATCGCTCAATGCCATTTGCAGTGAGTTGTAAGCAGGTGAAGACATCTGCTTGGGAATCCCCTGAAAAAAATGCTGAGCAGCTGTGTGAGACAGAATGCAGGACTGGATGGGCTGTGGCCTGTTCCGGCAAGGCTGTTCTTACGTTCTTGTTTTTACTTACAGAGTTCTGGTAAATACGACAGGGAAAATGTACCAATACACATTTTGGGGCTTTTGGCTGAATATTTTCAGGAAGTGGATAGGCCAATTTGCAGATACCGATGTCGAGGATAGGTGAGTCGTACTGCCATGGTCAGAAACCTGCCATGGTGTTCAAGTAAGCACCAGACAACTAATTGCAGCTAACTGATGAGGCGTCGAGACCCTGGTCATGCATTCAAGTGCACTTCCAAGATGCACGCTCGCATCTCAGCAATTAGCTCAGGCAAGTTTTGCAAATCTGAGCCAAAAAAGAACAGGATTTCAGTTGTTACTGATGCAATAGGTAGTCCTGATACAACACATCCCTTCTGAACCCTTGTGCTTGCATCTTTCTGATTTGGCCACCTGGAATGGAGACGGCGCCCAAGCTGTACTGCTCTGTGCTAAGTAGGATTAAGTGGTACCCATCACCTTCCATCAGTCATCTCATCTCTCACACAGGTGACACAACGGCATCTCCTCTCCCCCTACGGCCCAGCCATTTAGATGAAAAACTTACCTTCTCGGTTCCAGTGAATGGACGGCGATGATTTTCTCAAAATTTGCGACAAAGGCTTCCAGCCACTGCTGTAGGTAGGCCAAGTCTTTCTGGAAAAGATCAGAAGGAGAACAATAAGACGGCATAGCCCTTGTGAGAAGCATTCTAAAATCCCAGTTGCTTTCTGAGCTGGGAGTAGCATCTGGTCAAATGGATATAGTGATAAGAACCTTCACTACCAGAAATCCTAAGGATTTACGATCACTTCAAATCTTGCTTTCCATGGGTACCACTGAAGCAGCTACATCAGTGGTTCTCAACCTGTGGGTCCCCAGATGTTCCCGGACTGCAACTCCCAGAAATCCTGGCCAGCTTAGCTAGTGATGAAGACTTTTGGGAGTTGCAGTCCAGGAACCTCTGGGGACCCGCGGGTTGAGAACCACTGAGCTACATCCTCTCAAGAAAACACAGTGGCCGTGTAATGCTGGGAAGAGATTTGTGGATAACTCTGGGCTGCCAGAAAAAAGAGGTCCTAGATCAAATCAAGTCTGGACTATCTCTGAAGGCCAACATGTTGAAATGGACGCTGTCTTACTTTAGGACAGTGGTTCTCAACCTGCGGGTTCCTAAATGTTCTTGGACTGCAACTCCCAGAAGCCTCCACCACTCAATGTGCTGGAAGGGATTCCTGGGAGTTGCAGTCCAGGAACATCTGAGGACCCACAGGTTGAGAACCACTGCTTTAGGAGCATCACGAAAAGGCAGGATTCTCTGGAAAAGACCATCATAGGGGAAAATAAAAATGAAAAATAAATTTTAAAAAATGCCAACCAGCCTCAGGACCAGCTGGTCGGCACTAGGAAAATTTAATTTTTTTAAAAAAAATCAAAAGTGCCAAAGGCCAGCTGATTGGCACTGGAGGGGGAAAATAAAAATAAAACAAATAAAATTAAAAGGGGCAGCTGGTCGGCGCGGGGGGGGGGGAGAGCGGAAAACCTGGATCATATGCACTCCCACAGACTTCTGGCTCCGGAAAAATGTGCATTTTTAACCGGAGCAAAAAATACCCAACACCAGAGGTAGGTCTTGAAAAGCTTGCTAGAAAGGGCACTACTGGGCGTTTTTTTTAAAAGCCCGGTGGCTGTGGGGACAAGATTTTTGGAAACGGTTTATCTGAAAATTAGATCAGGATTTTAAAGGACGTGTGATAGAGCCCTTAGTGCTGTTTGTAGCTGAACCTTATTCTACTGTAATAGGGTTGCACTGACAGGCATCACAAGCAGGATGGAAGCCACCGAGAATGAATTTGAAGTGTCTGGCACGCTTACAAACGGTTCCCATTTGTTCCAGCAGCAGCTTCTGTGTAAGCTAGTCTGCCAATACTCAGAGGACTTTCCCAGACTGGTGCCTGCAGGAATCATATCACCAATATTCTATGATTCTATGAGGCACTGCAGGCTTTGATGGAAAAACGGAGTGGATTTTCAAAGACGACACTAGTTATACAGGTTACATGATCATTAGCATCTCCAGTTACCTGGTACTGTGCCTTATCAGTTGGTCAAGTTGCCGATCAACAGCAGGATTATTGTTGTTGGTGGTGGGGAAGGAGGATTGTACTGCAGAGAAGTATCTTGGCTACTCTTTCAGTGCATATTTCTCCCCGTCTCAAGGAGGAGTCAAATATGGAGCAACAAACCTGGTTCCCCTTTGGAGGAACTGTTTGCATTGCTCTTGCCAGTGAGGACATGAACTGCTCAACAAGCTCTTGTATTATTTACGCAACCCAGATCTATTGCAACCTCTGACCGGCTTGCCTTGGCCCTTTCACAGAGGCCGCTCTGTTTCGGGTTCACGTTTATTTTTATAAGGCATCGTCCGTCCTCCTCCACAAGGGAATCCTGATATATATATATTTCAAAAATAGCATCTAACGGCACCAAGACCACAAAGAAAAGGAGTAGAAGACCAATAGGAGAACACAACACATTCTTGAAAAGAAGAAAGCGGGCATGCCCGGCCCAAAAGGGAAAATGTCATGTTGGTGCCAAAAAGAACTGCAGGTTGCTGCCAAGGTCTATTTCCCCCAGGAGGCTGTTCTATTACAGAACAATAAGGATGATATTTAGAAGGCAAGGCGGATCTCTGGCTCCTGTTAGGGACAAGAACAGAGCATTGCCTTGTAAAGAGAAGCCGAGACCGGACAGCTGGTTTCTGCCTTCTTTTCGGCTCATGATAAAACTCTGTCATGGCTACCGAAGCAGGCTTCACCTTCTCTGAGCTACCAGTGGCCATCAGAGGTTTTGGCTACAAACACACACACATCCATTTTCTTAATCCCTGGTCACTCTTGCTGGAGTTTATGGGAGCTGCAATCCAAAACATCTGTACAGGCCATCAGAGTGGGGCGTCCCTGCCTACAGCTCCAGAGACCCAGAGTGGACGACATCAGCAAACCAGAGCTCAGAATCTAAAGAGGACATCAAAAAGCCTTCACCACCAAGGCCATAGCTAATGACCCATATTTTATGAGTTTCAGCACCTTAGGCCACTGTTCGCCTTAAGGCTACTGAGACTGTTGTCTACCTAACAAGCCTATTCAGGCCATGGTTCATTTTATGAGCCTGTTTCAGAACAAGGTGACATGAGGTCAACGCTGACTATAAGATGGAGGACTCGCAACTAGCTTTCTTCAGACTGTCGAAGCTGTTTGGATGAGCATCGACACGTTTCAATCTCTCAAGAAAAAGGAGTCCAGTTGCCATGACTCAACTTCCAGATAAACTCACCTGGATGACTGAGAATCTTCACAGACATTTAAACACTAATTTTACAAGATTTTTTTTCCAGACTCATATTTACACTTGGCCTATCCTTCCACACCCCAAACACCCAGATTATAAGAGACCTTAAGCAAGGGTGCTGGGACGTTTAATTTATTGTGATGATTTTAATATTCTGGAGATAAAACTGATTTTTATCGTTTATATGATGATGTTTAGTTTAGTTTCATTTTAATGGTTCCACGGCTGAGAGTTCGTTTCGACTTGCCGTCTTTTTTTATATCATATGATGACTGGAAAACTATCTTGACCACTATTGACATCTGGCAGGGATCTTTTATGTAACCACGCCTCCTACAAAATCTACACAAGTATGGGATGACTGATAATTGTCACAGACATAAGGAAAGACAACAAAGAAACAGGAAGTGGATCCAAATCCAGCATCCCAAGAATGTTCGCTTGAAAAGTACTTCAAGGTTGCAGGATATGCGCCTATCTCTTCATTCTAGGTATACATTCAGGATTGAGAAACGTGAAGTCTTCCTCAGTCCTGCTTCAGGGCCACTGACTGCTAAGTAACCTGACACAGCAAACATGTGAAATCGAGAGAGTTCTACTAGCACCCTGCTGATCCAATTACAAGTCCAGCAGCACAGAGATATCCAATATGAGAGGGGATCAACTCCCTTTTTCCTGCTGGCAAGGTGGGCATGATATTGTACAGCAATATCATTCATTTCTTTATTATTGATTAGATGTCTATGCCACCCGTCCAACTATCGGGCTACTCTGGGCAGTGTATCGTGGCATTTTCTGGAGTTTTGCGTCTTGGGTACAGAAGCACAATTATCTCACATTCATTAACTGGAGGGTTTTTTGTTTTAATAATTGAATAAAGTCTGAGATAACTGTGGCTGAAGAGCAAATGCATGTGAGATGACATTAAACAAGAGGGCCCAGCGCCCCACCTGATTTAAGGGAATTTTTCTTATGGCAGGGTTTTTTTTCCTGTATTAATTTGCAAAGATTTATAAACTACTGTACTTTGATCTAGTGATCTCATCATCATAAACAAGACTTATTTATATTTATATATTTATTTAGCTGCCTAGATCTCGCCTGATTTTAGAAGCTAAGCAGGGTCAGCCCTGGTTAGTACTTGGATGGGAGACCACCAGAGAATACCAGGTGCTGTAGGCGCCTGGAGTGGGAAGTGGCAAACCATTTCAGTATTCCTGCCAAGAAAACTCTAAGGACATAGGGTCACGAAGAGTTGGTCACGACTATAACAACACAACACAACACGACACAACACAACACAATGCAACACACACACACACACTTGCATTTCTAGACCACTTGAATTCCCAGCAGGGACTCTTGGCAGTTCACACGAAAGCCAAATAAATAAAATACACAAAGCTCCAAATTAAAATGCACTGGCAGAGATCCCAATTTTTTTCTAATGCAGGTAGAAGGCTGATGATGTAGCAGTTATTTGTTTCCAGCCCGCAATTAAAGAGTCCTTGTTGGGATTTCTGAGCATCTACCAAACTAGGGTGCATGCGCACAGCGGAGAATTGCAGCTGCAGTCGTTTAAATTCATATAACCGCCACCACCATCGCATCACCATAACCTCAGAACTGCAGAAAGCTGGAAGGGACCCTGTGTGTGTGTGTGTGTGTGTGTGTGTGTGTGTGTGTGTGTGTGTGTGTGTGTGTGTGTGTGTGTGTGTGTGTGTGTGTGTGTGTGTGTGTGTGTGTGTGTGTGTGTGTGTGTGTCGTGTCGTGTCGTGTCGTTACAGTCGTGACCGACTCTTCATGACTCCATGTCCATGGAGTTTTCTTGGCAGGAATACTGGAGTGGCTTGCCAGTTCCTACTCCAGGCGCCTACAGCACCTGGTATTCCCTGGTGGTCTCCCATCCAAGTACTAACCAGGGCCGACCCTGCTTAGCTTCCAAAATCAGGCGAGATCGGATATGCTTAGGGCATCTAGGCAGCGGAAGGGACCCTATGGATCATTAAATCCAGACCGTGTCAAGGAGGCCCGGGGGGGATCGAACTCCCAACCCCTGGCTCCACAGCCAGAGAACTAAACCATTGAAATATCCAACAATTGTAGCATTTGACATCCAGGAGGACCTATCTGCAACTAGACAGAGCGACCTCTGCCCCTTCAGTTTCCTGGCTGACACTCCCCAGCCTTTCAACCTCACCTCCCCTGCCTACTTCCTTCCTGCCGACAGCAAACAGGCCCTCTTTTTCAAGTCCCTAGTCCTCCACGTCCTTCATTTAGCTTCCCTGCTTCTGAGCTTCCATGTTGGCCCAATTCCCTCATTTCTAGGGCTTCAGCACGGACCTGCAATGAGCAAGGTGGTTGCTGTTCCCTCCCGCTGAGTCTTCCCCGATTTCTGGCGACCCTATGAGTGAGCCATCCCTGCTCAGCTCTTGTAAACTCCAGCCTGTGGCTTCCTTCAGAGAGTCAATCCATTTGTATTTTGCCTTCCTCTCTTCCTGCTGCCTCCAAGGCTCGGACCACATCAACTAGGCCGCAGACTTTTGAATCAGATTTCTGAGAAGCTCGCCTGTCTGTCGAAGCGCCTTCTCCTGCTGCGGCAACCCTGGTTTCAAGAGTTTATCGCGGCCCCAATTGCAAGATAACAGAGAATTTCGGCTATCAGTCAAGCTCCGCTACACAGAGGATGCGGACAGGGGACTGTCCAAGACTCAGTGGTGGGCCCCATGTTTTGTGTCCAAGAACACCTCAGGAAGAGAGGACTACTACTCAGCCAAATGCTGCTGAACTGGAGAAATTAATTATCTGCATCACGCATGTCCCACCCGCCCTTTATATTCTACAAAGTTCAGCACACCTCCGGAGACGAGAGCTGCATCTCCTTATGCATTTCATGTAAAGGCTACCCAGAGGCTGGGCACCACAAAAGGAATCGGTTACACTCAGTTTGGGTTCCGTCATGCAACAACTGGATTTGAGATGGACATCCCCTGAGCGTGCACAAAGGGCCTTACAGACACTACAATAATCATCAAACCATTTCGTGCCCTCAGCAGCTAAAGAACAGAGAAGACAGCTTTCCCTGGACTGCTGCTAAGACACCGCTCAGAACAACAAGGGGAAACGTTCATTACAAAGGCGCCAATTTTCTTAAGTTCATCAGCACACTTCCAACTTGAAGTTCAGCTACGATGTCTGAACAGGCAAAGACCTTTCTCTTCAGGCAAGCTTTCCCTGAATCATGGACTACCTATTATGTATCTTTTTATATGACTTGATAGGATCACATAGACTTATAACCACTTACACTTTTTCGATGTTAGTTTCCATCACTCATACCTTTTACATGGAATTGTACTCTTTTTAACTGTCCCCTTTTTCTTGCAGCTTTAATGTCATGTTGTCTATTAATGCTGCAAGATGTCCCTCAGTTCCCTGTTCTCAATACTTGAACATGTCTTAATTGTACTGGACTGTATATTATCCCTCATTACTGTAAGCCGCCTTGGGTCCTTTTCCAAGGAGAAAGGTGGAGTAAAAAATACTCTAAAATAAAACACAGTGGTACCCCGACTTAAGAGCAGCTCGAATTAAGAGCAATTCGACTTAAGAGCGGAAAATTGTTGGCATTTTAAATGTCACCTGACAAATTTTAGATATGGCCTGCTCGACTTACATTTTTTTTTCATTTTTTCATTTTTTTAACTTATTTTTTTAATTTTTTTTAGATAGGTACCCCGACTTAAGAGTATGCATTCAGAACAGATTAAATTTGTAAGTCGAGGTACCACTGTACATAAAAATAAACACAAGACATTTCATAAAATCTGCATGCACACACGCGCACACGCACGCGCACACACACACACACACACACACACACACACACACACACACACACACACACACACACACACACACACACCAGTACAGCTAAGTTGCATTCAAGAGAGAGAGAGAGGTGCAGAGAATAGGCAGGTTATATGACAGTTTTGGAAGTTGCAGCTCAAAAGAATTTTGCAAAGGTTTACCTGGCAGGGCAGGAAGCCGCTCTTGGACCAGCCACCTTTATAATCCATAGTCAACCCACAAAAAGAGCTACGGAAATAACAGCAGCTGCTCCATGCAGGCCACAGGGTCAAGCCCAAACTGGTAATGGTGGGGTGAAGGGGAACGGCTCACAACAGCCAGCAAGGGGGGTGATGGTTGTGAGAACCAAGCCGACACCAAGGAACCAAAAAACGACTTTCACACCGCGATGCTTCTTGTGCAAAAGAGAGCATCAGGAAATGCCAAGTCACTAAACTCAACAACACTTCCTTTCGCTGCTGCAACACAGCCACCACAAGAACACACGGCCTCCACCAGACGGCTGCGTCGGTGACAGCAAACCACCACCTCCACCACCCAAAAAAGGCCTGGGCCAAATGAATACTAGAAACTTAAAGTGGGACCCTGCTCACAGCTGTTTGTCGCCAGTGGCAGAGATGTGCATGCATGGTTACAGGTTCAGGTCTTTAGCCTGCTGAAAGACAGAATTAAGGATATCTCAAGGGCCATCTTCAGAACTTCAATGGGTCTCCTGTCAAGCAAGATGGCAGGCTGGAGTAAGGATTCTACAAGAGTCCACCTGGCACGGAACAAACTGGGGCAGGTCTGGGGTTCTTGCCTTGAGGCCCTCCAGATGTTCTGAATTCCAACTCCCAACAGCCCCCATTGGGATAGGAAAAGGGTTGGGGATTCTGGGATCCGGAGTCCAAAAACACCAGAGGGCTGAGACCAACTGATATGCTTAATGGAGGCAGGGAGAACATGGAAGCAGATGGAAAATGTGTGTGTGTGTGTGTGTGTGTGTGTGTGTGTGTGTGTGTGTGTGTGTGTGTGTGTGTGTGTGTGTGTGTGTGTGTGTGTTGTGTCATTACAGTCATGGCCGACTCTCCGTGACCCCATGTCCATGGAGTTTCCTTGGCAGGAATCCTGGAGTAGTTTGCCAGTTCCTACTCCAGGTGCCTACAGCACCTGGTATTCCCTGGTGGTCTCCCATCCAAGTACAGTGGGCCCTTGTATAACAAACAGCTTGTATAACATAAAATTTGTACAACATAAAAAATTCTGGAGATAGGGGAAATTTGCTTAACATAATTGCCTATGGGGAGAATCCATACAACATAAAATGGGATCACTCCATTTTCAATGCATTCCTATGGGAATTTGTATAAAGGAAAATTTGCTTAACATAATTTTATTTGTAACAAATTAATTCCTTTGTACAAGGTACCACTGTACTAACCAGGGCCGACCCTGCTTAGCTTTCGAAATCAGGATGGTTAAAAGTGGAACAGGGTGACCATGTTCAAAGCCCCTGTAAAATTCTGCAAGTGAGCCAAACCAAATCAACACTACAAAAGATACCTGGTAGAGAGCCATCCTCCCTACCCCGCCCCACTAAGCCTATGACAAAAGGGCTATCTGGAGTAAAGCCAGAGTTTGGGAGTTCGATTCTCCACTGGGCCTCCCTGACAGGGGCTGGACTTCATGATCCAGAGGGCCCCTTCCAGCTCTCTGCTGTTCTAAGAGGAGGAGAATCCGTAACATACTACTGGATAGAGCTGTGGTTTAGGCATCTGGCTGCGGAACCAGACTTTGGCTCTGCAGGCCATGGTGCCTCCTTGACTCAAGGGTGTCAAGGGTCCCTTCCAGCTGTGCTGTTCTTCAACGATGATTACCAAAAAGAGATGGGGAGACACATGCCCTCGGCAACATGGAGGAAGGTATGATTTAAATGCAGCAAAATGTGCCCTTTGGAAAGACCTCCCCAAGGAGAAAACAGCCTTGTGGAATGGGCGTGAAGATGAGACAGACGACAAGGCGGGCCATCGAGGTGGAGCAGATCCGGACATTTTTCGCCTGGCGTTGTGCAACCCTGCTGCTGTCTCCTCCTCTGCTCCTCCTCATCCACCCCCACCTCAACACAAAGGGATTATTGGGCAACTAGGGCTTGAACAAGGGTGGCTGCTTCGAAAGGAAGGACCCGGCCAGAAAAGGCAGGTTGCTACTTGCCCGTTCTGTTGCAATTCTGCAAAAGCAATCTAAAAAAATATATATGGGAGAGCACGTTGCCAACAGCTGAGAGGATGGCAGATGAGACGGAAGGGTTGATCTTATTCATTCATTCATTCATTCATTCATTCATTCATTCATTGAAATAAAATGCCTTTCTCATTGAAAAAAAGGACCCAGGGCAGCTTACAACATTGAAGGACAATATGCAGAGCATGAGACAATGAGGGCAGAACACGTATCAAGAACATTCAAGACAACATTTAATGTTAAGAACAAACAAAAAATTGAGGACGCATCTTGCATCATTAAGAAGGCAATATTATACCCAACAACATTAGGCAGAAAAGAAAAGGGGGGGGGAGGAAACAGTGCCACTCTGAGAGATGGAACGCTAAAAGCGGAGTAACACAAACAGTGCTACAAATTTGGACCAAGCAGTTGCGCATAACAGGCCATCTAAAAGTCACATAACAGGTAGCCAGCTACTGTGGAAAAGCTTGCCTGAAGAGAAAGGCCTTTGCCTGCTTTCAGAAAGATACCAAAGATGGAGTCCAGCCTGGCCTCCAGTGGGAGGGAGTTCCAAAGTCTGGGAGCAGCCACATACAGTAGAAGACCCTCTCCTGTGTTCTTCTCATCACACGGACCTGTGAAGGTGCCAGGTCTGGAAGAAAGCCCTGAAGACTTTAGCACCTGAGCCGGCTCATAATGGGAGATGCTCTCTTACAGATAGTTTGGATCCAGTCCATTTAGAGTCCCTTCGCACCCTGGCCACCAATTTTTTGAACTGTTGCCGTCTGGCAGGAGATATAGGACTCGTAGGTCAACGACAAATAGACTAAACAACAGTTTTTATCCTAGAGCAGTATCTAAGTTAAATGCGACGGTTTTAGCATCATCTTAAGCAGTTTTCAAACAGTGTTTGTAAATGGTATTAAGAGTTTTTAATATTTTGTATGGTGTTTTATGTGTTTTGTATGGTGCCTTGTTGTTTTGAGTGTGTAGTGGAACAGCACTCTAATTTCATTGTGCATATCTTGCATATGCATGACAATAAAACTCTATTCTGTTCTATTCTTTGTAAGTTGATTCTTCCCAGAAAGTGATTGGCAGCCAGTGGAGCAGCATTAACAGAGTAGTTATATGTGATCCCTGTAACCAGACCCAGTCATCAATCTAGCAGCTGCGTTTTGGACCCTGACTTGCCCAAAAGTTTCCATGGGTGGCCCCACATAAAGCATCTTACAGTAATCCACCCGGGAAGGGGCTACTAGGTAGGTGTCACCGTGGCCAGGGCAGATCTCTCAAAAGTTTTTCCACTTAAGGGACCAAGGGGTGGGTGATGCTCGTCCTTTTCACAGGTATCACAAAGCCAACAATATTTAAAATGGCCCCGTCTCTTCAGTATGGCTTTTCCTTACTGACGGGTTGCCTGAGAAGAGGTTTCCAAGTGAGATTGTTGGCTTCTGTGGCTTTTCAGTGTGTTTTCAGTATTGGCTTTATTCACTGCTTTTAATATAATACTTGTTTGATTCTGCTTAGACATTTGCAATCTGATTGTTTTAAGCTTTTAAATATTGCCCTCTTAGTGATGTAAGCTGCCTTGGGTCCTTTGAAGCAGGGAGGTGGTGCAGGGGATATTTTCCACACCTACTTAATCAAGGCAGAACGAAAAAGAAGAATCATAGAATCCTAGAGTTGGAAGAGACCTCAAGGGCAATCCAGTCCAAACCCCTGCCAGGCACGAACCTCCATCAAAGGATTTTCACACACAAACATGTACACACACACACACACACACACACACACAGAGAGAGAGAGAGAGAGAGAGAGAGAGAGAGAGAGAGAGAGAGAGAGAGAGAGAGAGAGAGAGAGAGAGAGAAATATAGCTCAGTGGTTTAAGTGTTTGGCTGTGGGTTCAGGTTGGGAGTTCAGTTCCCCACTGGACCTCCGTGACAGAGGTTGGACTCAATGATCCAGAGCAGTGGTTCTCAACCTGTGGGTCTCCAGATGTTCCTGGACTGCAACTCCCAGAAATCCTGGCCAACTCAGCTAGTGATGAAGACTTCTGGGAGTTGCAGTCCAGGAACATCAGGGGACCCACAGGTTGAGGACCACTGATCCAGAGCATCATTTCTACCTCTACCGTTCTAAGATGACCATCTTCTTCTTCATCTTCATCATCGTCTTTTTCTTAGAACTGCAGTTGTATTAGTTCCACTCCCCAATGAGTTTCCATGGCTTGACCAGGGATTCAAACCCAGGACAACTGTGTTCTAGCTACAGTTCTACCCCATACAGCTCACAGTGGGCATCTAAACACACGTATAAATTACCTAGAAGGTTTAAGGGAAAGTTAGGTTTTCTTTTTAAAAAAAAATGGTGGGGAGGGGAAATAGGCCCTTTCCCCTCGAGCACAGGCTTACAAGAGAGTAAAGAGGAGTAAGAAGTTAAAATGAAAGTTTAACTGAGCATCCGCTCCTCACGATGCGCTCAGGCACCAAAGAGAAGCCACTGCCTCCACCCGCGTGTGAGGTTCAGGATGGGACCAAACACCTTTGTCATGACAGCCTTGTGGTGCAGGGGTTCAGTGCCTGTCCTGCAGCTACAACTGTGCTCACGACTTGGGGTTCGATCCCAGGTAGCAGGCTCAAGATTAACTCAACCTTCCATCCTTCCAAGGTAGGTAAAATGAGTACCCAGCTTTCGGGGGGGGGGGGCAATGTGTACCCTGCATATTGTAATTAAAACTATAAACCACCCAGAGCCTAATTGAAGTGGTATGGGGCGGTATACAAGCAGAAAACTTTTGCTTTTGGAATAAGAAGAGAAAGTCTCTTTCTGTAGCAAATCAGGATCTGAAAAGCCCAACAGCTGTTTCGACACAAGCATCGCTCCCCTCACCACTTCCTGTGCTCCGCTAACCCCACGCCTTCGGTCTACACAGAACACCGGGTTCCTGCTTTCATAAGCCTGGCGAGGATGTTCCCACGACACAGGATGCTTGGTCAGGTTTGCCTTGCCTGGGGAGAACAGGGCACGTTGTCCCTGACATTGCGGGCAGGTGTGGGGGAAGGTATTCCCCACCTCATGGGGACTGCACGTGGCCCCCCAGGACCCCTGGATGTCCCCACTGAAAATATGTGATAAAGGACATTTTTGGAAGCCTCTAAGCCGGAGAGACTTTGGAATAAAACTATAGAACTCCCACCTGCACTTGCCAAGCTGCAAAAATGAAACCAGAACTGAAATTGCCAAAGTGGGGTGCTGATATTTTTGTATATTTCGCGCTGGGGTTGTGAGGGGCTGATGTGGCCCCTGTGGAGTCCTAGTGGTGGACCTTATTTAAGGTGGCCCCCACCGCTGTTATAAAGCAAAACCCAAGGGCACTACCCTCTTCACCAAACCTTGGAGAGAGAGAGAGAGAGAGAGAGAGAGAGAGAGAGAGAGAGAGAGAGAGAGAGAGAGAGAGAGAGAGAGAGAGAGAGAGAGAGAGAGAGAGAGAGAGAGAGAGAGAGAATTAATCCATTCTCTGGGTCGTTTTATATTGCAAAAAATTTTTAAACCGAAACACAGTTCCCCATAGGAATGCACTGAAAACCAATTATTCTGTTCCGGAGATCAGAAAAAAGGCAAACCAGGACATTCTATTTAAAGTTTTCTTTAACTGAGGCATCCTGATTCTTTTGTCATGTGAACATCATACCAACTTTTAATGCTTTACCCAAAAAACAAACAAAACAAACAAAAAAACACGTAAACCAGGGCATTCCATTGGAAACTTTTTTTAAACAGAGGCATCCCCAATTCCAATAATTTCTTTTCTTAAACTAAGTTTTTCTTAAACTGAGACATTCTTAAACCAAAGTACCCCCCCTCTCTCTCTCCAAGTGTGTGTGTGTGTGTGTGTGTGTGTGTGTTTAATTTACTTTAAGCATCATAATCTCAAGAATAGCTGTGAGCTTTTCAGGCTGCTCGGCCGTGTTCTGGAACACAGCCAAACAGCCCAAAAAAACTCACAACAACTATCAGATCACAGCCGTGAAAGCCTTCGAGAATACATTAAATCTCAAGAATAGTTATGCTGGTTAGGGGATTCTGGGAGTTGTAGTCCAAAAAAGAGGAAACTTTGCCAATACTGGTAGTTCTGTTTGCCCTGACCCAGAAGTCCTCAGACCATGGGGTAAGCTGTCCTTTGGGGCTGAGGAGGGTGGACTGGGAACACCCAAAAGGAGACATAGATGGTCAGGATTCCTGTGCAGCCTGCATAATTACTGTATATATTCGAGTATAAGCCTAGTTTTTCAGCCCTAATTTTGGGCTGAAAAAAGGGGCCCTCGGCTTATATTCGGGTCAATACTTTTAGCTACTGAGGCAAGTCAACTGTGGCTAAAAGTCATTTTAAACATTGCGTGCCGCTTCTCATGACCCCCCTCTGCATCACAGGGGAGCGGCACACGATGTTTAAAATGGCTTTTAGCCACTGACCCAAGCACTTGCATCAGTGGCTAAATTTAAACATCACACACCACTCCCCCAGCTCACAAAGGAGGAGCTGCCAGGCCCTGCTGCATTTCCCACCCTAGACTTATACTCGAGTCAATACGTTTTAGGGGGTTAAATTAGGGGCCTCGACTTATACTCGGGTCGACTTATACTCGAGTATATACGGTAAATTGTAAACTGCCCAGAGAGTGCTTGATGTGCTGTTGGGGCGGTATATAAGCAGAACGCTCTGCTATTCCAATGCAGGCCAGGCTGTACTTGAACATGTCTCAATTGTACTGGGCTATATATTATCCCTGATTAATGTAAGCCGCCTTGGGTCCTTCTCCAAGGAGAAAGGTGGGGTATAAATACTCTAAAATAAAATAAATAAATAAATTTTGTTGTTGTCTTCCCCCCCCAAAAAAAACCATTCCTTCTCTAGCATGGGATCCTCACTGATTCATGCTAGGCAGATGGGTGTCTCAGGTGAGCCACGCCCTGATGTGGGAAATGCTTCAGCTTTGTTCCATTTCCTGGTGTGTGGTTTTAGGAAGGGCTCCGGAGTATATTTTCTCAGTTCCCCATTTTAACACCAGCCTGGATGACTTTGTGCCATGCCCAAATATTTGCGGGGAGCTGCCTGTTTTGATCCCTAGACAGTCTGCTTCAAAGACCATGGCAAGGGTTTGGGGCTAAATTTTAGATGGGGGAAAATGGGAGGCAAGGTTTAAATCCATAACCACCAGCCCCCCCCCCATCACAACAAGGAGGGAGGACTACACCTATCCAGAAAAAAAGAGGGGGGCAGAAGGGGAAACAAATTAAATCAAACTGGAAGGAGATGTTCCCAGTTCTGATCAGTATGGTTTGATCTTAACTTGTTCCGGCAAATCTTACATCAAAACCAACACTTCCTAACATGTTACTGTGCAGATGTGCTAGACTACAACAACCATCCTGCTCCTCAGGATGGCTATAAGTCAACAGATAAAGCAGCACCAAACCAGAGGCAGCTGGAGGGGAGTTTTAAGGAAATCATAATTCCTGGTTCAGACATGACGATAAACCATGGTTACTGATAAATCTGGAAAACACCTTTAAAAGAATCACTCCATATCTATTTCAGTGTGCACTTTTACAGATCACAATGCATTTTTGGAATAATGTGCCTCAGAAAGTGGACTGCGCTCTGCAAAAATAATCATAACGTTATCGCAATGAGATCAAAGCCAGTGATGTCTTTAAGGCACCCCAGTCTCTCTTTTCATTTTTTGCTCTTTTTTGCACCACAAGTCCCATAATGCCCTACTAATCATGACAGTCAAAGCAAAATTCAGACAGGATTGGTGCCTTCCATTGAGGATACTGGGAACATCTCATAATGGGAACAAAATGTGGGGGGAAAGCACTGCAGGACAACATAGGGGGAAATTTTATCCTCATTATGGTTATTTGCCATGTTATCTCTATTCTATTTGTATTTTTAATACCCTCATATTAGTATTATTGTATTTAGTCGTATTGTATTCTTTCTTTTCTCATTACTTGTACTGGGTTTGGGTATGTTAGGGGTTGTTGATCTGGGCAGTTGCTGTTTTTGTGTAATGTGCTGTACACTGCCCAGAGTTCCCATGGGAAAATCGGGCGGGCAATAAGCATAAAAATAAATAAATAAATAAAATAAAACGTGGAAGAAAATGAGGTAAGAAATTTATGTGGCACACCAAGCCAGATGGATCATGTGTAGGGTGTCATTTCAAAGGAGTCCATCTCCAGTTCAAAGACTTTCAGGGGTCAACTCCAAGCAAGACCAAAAAAATGGTCAAAACCCAAGCCATCATCATCATCATCATCATCATCATAGAACTGCAGGGCTGGAAGGGACCCACTGGATCATGGGGTCCAGCCCTTGTCAAGGAGGTCCAGTGGGGGAATCGAACTCCCAACCTCTGCCTCTGCATACCTAAACCACTGAGCTACTGAGGCAATACCAGATAGCGGTTAGAGCAATGGGGGACAGCCATGTTCAAATGCATAAAACATGATGGAAATTCAAAGGGTTTCACCTCAAACCAGTGGTTTTTCTTTAGAAACCGCAGGGTTGTTGTAAGGACGATGGCAGGAGAGGGAGAACTACATACCCTGCCTTGAGCCCCAAGGAAGGAAACGTGAGGCACAGACTCATAAAATCCCCAGAATATTCGGGGAGGCAAGTTTGGATCTCTCGTGCCAGTCGCCACCAAATTTTCTACCCTACCCAAGACATTTCAGAGGGACGGCAAATGGAGCCAGCGAGTGGCTATGAAATGCATCCGGCACAAGTCCGTGAGCAGCAACCTAAGATGGAGGCCTAAATGATGGACCAATACAGCAGTTACATTCTCAGGCCCTGATTGGCCAACCACGGTCTGCCCTCTCTCCTGATTGGTCTGGATCCCCTATATAAACCACCTCAGGTCCAGCCTGAGGAAGTCCACCTAGTAGGCTGAGGGATGTCTTGCTGCATTCTCCTAAATGAGGCCCCAAATGTCCTTCCTCCCAAAGAGTCCTCCCTCATTTCTGCCACAAGCTTACCAGCTTAGATAACAGACCCTCAAAGATCAAGCCATAACATTCACAATAAGCACTCTGGTTTGCTCAATTTGGGAAGATGGGCGGGATACAAATGCAATAAATAAATAAATACATACATTTGACAGCAGGCTAGCCCCGAATCCTGCCTAACGAGGACACACAAATAAATATTTCCAATAAATAAATAACTTTTGGACTGCAGAACGGGAAGGGACCCTCTGGACGATTGAGTCCACCCCCCCCCCCAAAAAAAAGAGGCAGAGTGGGGATTTGAACTCCCAACCTCCGGCTCCACAGCCAGGTGCCTAAGCCACTGACCTCTCCAGCACTTCTAGTAAAACCCAATATTCTATTCTATGGGCAGGATCTGGAAAGCGCACCTCAAACCAATGCCTGGCCCGCATCCTCAGGATCCACCTTCTTTGCCCCTTTTCCAAAAACGCCCCCCCCTTAAACAAACAATACCAAACCTTCAAGCCACCAACGGAGCTACGTGGAGCTGCATCTTACCGTGCGCCCAGCGTCCACGTGGCCAGGATCCATCGTCTCATCCTAGCTCCCCCCCAACACACACACACACGCCCGGCCCTTTGACCCTTGGCGTCCTCTTGACGCAGCCTGTCCAAAGAAGACCCCTTTGCCGGCTCAGGTCACCTCTTTCCTCCAAAAGACGGGGTGTGGCGTAGCGCTACGCCGCCGCGAACGGCGAGCGTGTGTGCAGCCGTCACAAGGGCATGTTCAGGCACCGCCACATGGCCCGGCCCCAGTTACACCTGTGGGATATTTGGATGTCCGCCTGAGCCCAGGGCGGAAAAGCACACCCTTCTCGGGAGTCCTTTTGAAGCTTTCGGTGGTGGGAAGGGGGAGAGTGTGTGTGTGAGAGAGAGAGCAATGTGGTAAAAAAAATACCCAGAAAACGCCTCCCTTTAGCTTTGGGGGGAAATCCTCCCATCCCAGCATGTTCGGGCAGGCAAAGGGGAAGACAGACAGACAGAGAGACAAAAGGGCAGCCCTCAAAAAATTCGATAGTTTCCTGCCCTTGAGTGCCGGAGCAGCTGCTGTTCTTTATACACCCTCGTTTTGCTTCCCAAACTGGGACCAAGCCTGGCTTGCCAAGCCTGTTTGGTCACTTCTAGGCTGGGCAGATATATTAAAACTGATTAATATTTCATTCAGGAGCACCATGTGCTCTGTGAGTGTGTGCATGTGTCAAGTTGAGCTCCAGCGGAAAGATAAAATCTTCATTCATTTAGTTGGAGAATCACATTTTCAAATCCGATCAGCTGTTGCCAGATTCTTTACCCGCATCACACTGTTTATGACCCTCTTCTCTCCAGAGTTTGTGTGTGCAAAGTGTGCAGTTACACAAACACCACAAAACCGGCACGAGTTGCGGGACTGCACCTCCACAGCTTCCATACCAGACCGCTTCCTAGCTCTTAAAAAGAGCAGACCCAAAGTGCAGAGGGGAGAAATCGGAGGCAGGGTCCGGAGGAGTTACTTTTTGAAAGACAGCTCCCAGAAATGTCTCTACAGCATAACCTCTAGGGGATTCTGGGCGTTGTAGTCCAATGGGTGGAACTTTCCCATGCCCAGGTTTCCCAGGGATCAAAAGGGGACAGGTAGCCCATCCTGTTTTATCTCGTCACTGCTTTCTGGAACCAGGAAATGCTGAAACCGGTTTAGCCCAATCAGGGCTTGGAAAAGTTACACCCCTTGGACTACAACTCCCAGAATCCCCTAGAAGTTATGCTGTGGAGACATTCTGGGAGCAGTGTTTCAAAAGGTAACGTCTCCAAGCCCTGAGCAAACTGAAAGCAAACTTGGCTGTCTTCCAGTTTATAAAAAAATCCTCATTACCCAACTGCAAAAATTAAAACACCCTTCTAAAATGTTAAATATACCGAGCCTTTCATACAATCCTAATCTCGTCCTTTATCCAGTGGTAGACAGTTCTCAAGACCTATTTATTATCTGGCAAAATCCTCTTTATCACCTATCATATCAGCTGAAACTCAGGTGGATAAAAATCAATGATTTTTTAAAAAAAAATCTCAATATAAATTTTAAAAATTGACTTTTTAAAAACGTCAAAAGAATCCAATTTGCAAAATTCAAATCATGACTTAAATCAAATCCACCCTGACAGAAACCATATTGTTGAGGTGACTACAAGCTTTTTTCATTTCTTTTTTCTTTTTCTTTCTCTGTTTCTTTTTCTTTTCTTTTTCTTTTTCTTTCTTTCTTTTTGCTATTGCAGCAAAAAAGTGGAGTTTCTCCTCTCAGCTGGTTTGTGCCTAATCTCTCATGAAGGCCATTCCACTTACTCAGTCCATTTTTACTTTCTTAACTGTTCTTGGCAATCTTTTGTATTCCAAACACTTGGGCTGAAATATTGGGAAAATATTTGGATTTGAACTACGGTATGTAACACGGCAACACACAAGCAATGTATTTATTTTAACTTGTTATGTTTAGAAAATCCAATAAAATATTATTTTTAAAAAATCAGGTAAGTATTTGTGTGCATCACCTTTGATGATGAACAGAACCTCTACTTAAGTGAGAAAATCTCTCTGCATGTCAATTTCACTTCAGTTTCTGATTTCTTATGAAGCTGACAAAAAACCAGAAATTTCATCCTGGAGAGGATGAAAAAAAAAGTTGAAGTTTAAAACATTCCACTGTGGAAAAGGGGGAAATTGGCAGGGTTTCCCTCTTACTCCTTTCCACGGGTATCTGGAAATCATAAAATCACTCTAGAATTCATCCTAGCCCAACCCTCAGCTGATGCACAACTCATCACAACCACACAGAAAAGGTCTCTTCAGGCAGCAATGCAACCCTCCGTGGCAGGGGCAGCTTGCAAACGGGAGAGGTACGATACTTTTTTTCAAAACAAATCTGGAGCACAATGCCCTTGCTTCTGCCATGAACCATCAAGGCCTATCAATTTACCGTTTGGGGCCATCAGTTAAGGATCACGTGTTTGAATACATCCCTATTTTTCAAAGCCCACTTAAACCTAGAAAACCAACATGTTGAGAGGGAAAGCGTTGGCTTGAACCTTGACTCAGATGATGATGATGATGATGATGATGATGATGATGATGATGATGATGATGATGATGATGGCAACAGGTTCTGCATCAGAAGGGAGGCGTCAGATCTTGGGATCGGTTCCAAGACTTTGGTTCGTAGTGATGGAAGCATTTGACTAAACACCTTCCAGGTACAAAGCGTGGGCTTAAGGCAGGCATGTCCAAACTTCGGCCCTCATGATCTTTTGGACCACAACTCCCAGAATTCTAAGCCTGTATTTCCAATGGCAAAGAACTGTGGGAGTTGTGGTCCAAAACATATGGAGGACTGAAGTTTGGACATGCCTGGCTTGAGAGCTAAAGAAATAGACACACCCCACAGATCTTATTCCTCTTTATACAAGGTGAAAGCACTTGATTCAGTTCCAGAAGACAGTCAGGATGCCAGCACAGAAATGTGTCTCTTATTTTCTCCCGCTCGCAAACAGATTAAATTCCTGCCACCTGGGAGGAAAACCTGAAAACAGCAGGTGACAAACTGAGCATTTTGGTCCACAGCAGAGAGAAATCAATTTCCTCTTTGGGGCACCGGAATAAGAGACCGTGAGCGGACAAGTGAAACCTCCTCTCGTCCTTGACGTTTCCACCAAGGCGAATAAATGGGGCAAGAGAAGGATGAGAGGTGTGAGGGTTTGTAGTTCTGGATTACAAATCCCAGAACTCCTCTGTGGTGTCTAAGGAACTCTGGGACTTTTGGTCCAAAATCTCATATCTGACAAAAATTAAGGGGAGGTACCAGCTCTTCCAAGGAAGAACACAAGCCATTTCATTAAATCAGAGATGGTCAGCTGTTCCCTGAGCTCCTTGCCCTCTGATGATGTCTGGCAAAACGTCAGGAAGAAAAACTTCCAGAACACGACCAAACAGCTTGAAAAACTCACAAGAACTAATGGTCAGCTTCCTTCTCTGTTTTCGAGGCTCTGCTTTCTCCACACCAAAACGGGTGAAATCAACCGCAAACGAGAGCTGCAATAAACAAGCATTGGTCCTTGAAAACTCAATCTGGCCTACCCAGAAGAAGGATGAAAATTCAGGGGAAAGTATCTTTTTGGAAAACTACAACTCCCATCACAATCCTGGGGCCACGCTAAATACCACACTAGTGCTTGCCTTCTGCAAGCATAGGAAGAAATATCACCAGAATTCTCGTAGAACCTCGGAACTGGAAGGGACCCTACAGGACACAAGAACATAAGAAAATAAGAAGAGCCATGCTGGATCAGGCCAAAGGCCCATCTAGTCCAGCTTCCTGTATCTCACAGTGGCCCCACCAGATTCGCCTGGGAGCGCATGAGACTAGATATCTGTCTCCTAATACTACTCCCCTGCATCTGGCCCTTAAAGGACCTGGTTTTAAGCCTGGAGGTTATACATCTCCCTCATGGTTTGTCACCTGGGATGGACTTTTCCTCCAGGAATCTGTCCAATCCCCTTTTGAAGGCATCCAGGCCAGATGCCATCACCACATCCTGTGGCAGGGAGTACCACAGACGAACAACGCGCTGGGTGAAAAAATATTTTCTGTTGTATGTTCTCACTCTCCCAACCCTCAGTTTGAGTGGATGTCCCCTAGTTCTGGTATTTCAGTTGCTCTCTTTTGCACCTTTTCCAGTTCTTTCTTGAGACATAGTGACCAGAATTGTACATAACACTCCAGGTGGAGGCCTTACTATCGTTTTGTACAATGGCATTATAATGTTGGCTGTTTTATTTTCAATCCCCTTTTTGATAATCCCTAGCATGGAATTGGCCTCTTTGGCCTGATCCAGCATGGCTCTTCTTATGTTCTTATGTTCTTATGTTCTTAAAAACCCAGAAAAAGGGAAAGGGAAAAAACAAACATCACCCCGGCCAACATGCAGAGATAAACCTGCTTCGCTCCTGCTCTCCCCCTCTGCTTAAACAAACATCCAAGCGAGGAAATGCAAACAATGTTAGTTCTGCTCTTTGGCCAGATACTTGGGGGGTGTGAGTTTCCAGCAGAGGAAAAAGGGACTGGGGGGGGCGTGCAGCAGGGGCACGGTTAAACCCAAAGAAGTGGAGAGAAACAGACAACAGGAAACAACAGAGGCGAATGACATCACAACTCACCCAGGGCCGAGTCTGGGTGCTTTTCTACTAAGAGCTTGGAAAGAGGTGTGTGTGTGTGTGTGTGTGTGTGTGTGTGTGTGTGTGTGTGTGTGTGTGTGTGTGTGTGTGTGTGTGTGTGTGTGTGTGTGTGTGTGTGTGTGTGTGTGTGTGTGTGTGTGTGTGTTTTTTGGGCTAGAACTATCAAAATCGCCCAGCCAGGCACCACAATTCCCAGAGAAGGTCAGCAGGCTGAGAAAAGCAGGTAGAAGCCCAAAGGTCATACCTGTCAAGTTTTGGATTTGAAACTAAGGGGCATTTTCCAACACCCACACCAAGCTATCCCACCACCACAACCAAGCTCCAGTATCTCTCAAATTTTAAGATAGGTCTACAAACTATCTGAATACTGTGTGTAAGTACATAAAGAATCAACAGGCAGCTGTAACTAAATTCTGCTTTTCTCCTTACAGGGCTTACAATGTTCTTATGCCCACATACATCATGCTATAATCTTTTATTCTTTCAGTCACAAACACGTGTCCACTTCATCTGTTGTTTCTCTCTAATAATATGTCTTAGTCTCTGAGCATAAGCAGAGTTTGATTCATCCTCCCATCCTTAGACAAAGAGGGAATTTCGCTCGCCCCTCCCTTCTCAGGTTCTTCCTTTTGTCACATAGGCAGGCTAACCAATAGCCCTTCTCTGGCACAGGCAGCCAGAGATCTGCATTTCTAAAGCTGTTTTCCAGGTTTTGGGAACTAATATTTACAACAACCAAAAGAATTAGTCTGCCAACTGTGAATGGCCTGCCTGGCGGGGTACCAGATTTTTTTTAAACTACAGGACATTTCCAGGAAAATAATAATCCGGGAAGACGGTGGGAAAGAGGGGTAAAAAAACAGGAGCTTGCCAGGCAATACGGGACACTTGACAGGTATGCCAAAGGTATGCTCTGTCTTGGCCACACAAATGCCAGTCTTCTATCCACTAACACCCCCATGAACCCCGGTCCCAACGAGGCTCTGTTAAAATAAAAGGAGAGGCCCGTGGTCAAAGCAAAATAAAATACGAATGCAACAGGCGAGTTTTTTATAAACCCCTTAAAACGCATCAGACAATTTGTGGATCCACAATAGCTCACATATTGTATATTGAGTTTTCACTGGTCTATAAAGGTCTCACCGATTACATCTGTCCCCAAAAGGTTTGAGAGAGTCACTGCCTGAGGAAAATGCATGTTAAAATATTTTTTCTAGGTTTCCTCCCTCTTTACCATAAAGTACATTTCGTGTACATTATTCCCTGTGGATTCCAGTATCTGCTGGGATGGGGGTGGGGCAGAACCAATATCTCATGGACACAAGCATCATCCTACTGTACAGCAGCTAGTCTTTAAGGTGTCACAGTGGTTTTGTCAACTTTTTTTGCCAGACATGCTAGCACAGACTAACATGCCACTAAAAAAATGGGGGGGGGGGGGGGTTGGGCACATCCTGTTCTTTTACTGTACAATTTTCTCCTGTTGATTTGGAAGCATTTAGAGCAAGAGAAGGGAAGGACAGCGAGAAGGAGGTTGTAGAAGAATGTATTATAAAGCCCAATCTTAATTAATTAATTAAGAGTATTTTTACCCCGCCTTTCTCCTTGGAAAAGGATCCAAGGCAGATTACAGTAATGAGGGACAATATACAGTCCAGCACATTTAAGACATGTTCAAGTATTGAGAACAGGGAATTGAGGGGCATCTTACAGCATTAAAAGACAACAATATAGCTATAAGAGATTGCGAGCAGTTGAAGAGAAGAGTAAAAATTCCACGTAATCATGCATGGTAGACCATCCAAAAGTTGTGAGGGATGAAAACATAGTGTCACACAAGGAGATATATGAACACAAAATTATAAGTGGTTATAATAAACACAAAGTCTATGTAATCATGTATGGTGTGTGTGTGTGTGTGTGTGTGTGTGTGTGTGTGTTGTGTTACAGTCGTGACCGACTCTTTGTGACTCCATGTCCATGGAGTTTCCTTGGCAGGAATCCTGGAGTGGTTTGTCAGTTCCTACTCCAGGCGCTGACAGCACTTGGTATTCCCTGGTGGTCTCCCATCCAAGGACTAACCAGGGCCGACCCTGCTTAGCTTCCGAAATCAGGCGAGATCGGATGTGCTCAGGGCATCTAGGCATCCATCATGTATGGTAGATTCATATAAAAGACACATAATAGGTAGTCTGTTATTCAGGGGAAGCTTTCCTGAAGAAAAAGGTCTTTCCCTGACAGCAGAGATGGGCAGTCCTGGCCTCTAGTGGGAGGGATGGCCTTCAAACAGGCAGTACTGTAAATAGAACTTTGAAAAAGAAAAGACTATATGCAACAGTTCAAAAAAAAAGTATGCAAAATAATGCCCTATATGGTTATGAGCATTTTTCACCTTTAATCTGATTCTTCAAGGCGCCTGACATCCAGAAAAGATGAACAACTGCTGAGGTGAGGTGTGATCAGACATAAGGCACAAACGCTCACTCTGAAATAGATGTGCTAGTCTTAAAGGACCCACGGTACTTTTTATTTCTGTTGCTAAGACAAGTCAGAGATGCTTCAGATTTCAATGTCTGTGGGCAGAATCAATAGGCTCATTTTTGTACAGTGGACCCTTGTATAACAAAGGGTTTGTATCACATAAAATCTGTCCAACATAAAAAATTCTGGAGATAGGGGAAATTTGCTTAACAGAATCACCTATGGGGCGAATCTGTAAACATAAAAATGGGATTACTCCATTTTCAATGCATTCCTATGGGAAATTTGTATAAAGGAAAATTTGCTTAACATAATTTCATTTGAAACGAATTAATTCCTTTATACGAGGTACCACTGTACCTGCAGAGAAGAATCTGTCTTGTGAGCATGAAGGGAAAATCTTTGCAAAATGGACTGGCAAGGCACCTTTGTTTTTACAATGAATTGGCCTATGGCCCAGGGCTTCTGAGCATGTGCCAAGTGACATAAACCACCTCCACAGCAAGTAAGAAACTGACACAAGGACGGATTCTCCTCCTCCAACACCACCTGCGGGCATTTGGGAGGTTGCCTCCTTAATGAGGGAGAAACAGAGAGGAAAATGTTGCTTATCTGGTCCTCGAGACAAGGAGTGAGGTGAACAATAAAACCCTGAACGCTTTGATCTTTCCCCTGCCTTCTTGTTCATATAGCTATTTGTTGTTCAGTCGTTCAGTCGTGTCCGACTCTTCGTGACCCCATGGACCAGAGCTTGCCAGGCCTTCCTATCTTCCACTGCCTCCTGGAGTTTGGTCAAATCCATATTGGTTGTATCGATGACACCATCCAACCATCTCATTCTCTGCCATCCTCTTTTCGTTTTGCCTTCAATCTTTCCCAACATCAGGGACTTTTCCAAGGACTCCTCTCTCCTCATGAGATGGCCAAAGTGCTGGACCCTCAGCTTCAAAATCTGTCCTTCCAGTGAACATTCGGGGTTGATTTCTTTCAGGATGGATAGGTTTGATCTCCTTGCAGTCCAGGGGACTCTCAAGACTCTCCTCCAGCACCACAGCTCAAAAGCATCAATTCTGCGGCGATCAGCCTTCTTTATAGTCCAGCTTTCACTTCCATACATCACTACTGGAAAAACCATAGCTTTGACTATCCTTTTTGACTATATTTGACCATATTTGACTATAGCTTTTTGACTATATTTGACATATAGCTAAGAGGTGGAATAAAGCTGAATGAGCAGTGCTTTGGGAGCGGCTCTCTGCAGGCAGGATCCGGGCACGGCATCCGTAACTCTCCAAGGGTCCTTTTCCTCCACCCGCTTTCCTGCCTCAACGTGTCTCTTGTCGAGGCAGATTTTCCGGCTGGTGTATCAAGCCCACAACCTCTCCGCCCTGAGGGGGCCCCACGTCATCCTTATCAGTGCTTGGAGTGTTTGGAGTGAGCTATATTTGCCCTCTGACTCACTCAGAGAGAGTCAACTGAAACCAAAAGCCCTTGCCAAGACGAATACACACATATTTCTCACCCCCCCCCACGTCGGAGGGCACACCGATGACTAGGGAACTGTGGGACAAAGGCCACGAAGCAGCCTTGACATCATGGACCATAAGCCACCTTTCAGCCCAAACACCCCCCAAGATGTGAAATCTTGTATGTGCAAAGCTGTAGAATAACCAAGGAGGGATGTAAGAAAAAGCCGCCCTGGAAATAAATGAAAGTAGCTTTACAAATGAGGCTTGAGCAGCAGTTGACTAAAAGTGCTGCCAAAGAATTAGCCCACTCTCCAGCTGAGCAAGGTCAAGGTACCATAACACTCCTGACAGCTGAATGTGCTTTACAAATGGTAACCAAGCAGAAACAGAGGAGAGAACTTAAAACATATCGAAATAATTGTTTTGTACTTGGCACACGGTTGCAATGTGTTGATATGACCACCGATGGCATTTGTGAGTCCTATAACCAGAACTTTCTAGCTACAATACTCTGCTTTTAGAAGACCTGCTGCACCGTATTCTTTACTTTAGAACAGTGTTGGCTAAACTTCAGCACTCCAGGTGTTTTGAACCACAACTCCCAGAATTCCAAGCCAGTATTGCCAATGGCAAAGGACTGTGGGGGTTGTGGTCCAAAACATCTGGAGGGCCAAAGCTTGGCCACCACTGTTTAGCAGCTTTTATTTCTCCAAGGATTGCAAAATTTCAGTCACAACAATGTTGGTTGTTATAGTGGCAGCTTGTTAGATTCTGAGTTACCAGCCCTTGGAGTAAGAGGAGATGTAACAACAAATACTCATTGTTTTTAATTCCTTGGTAATGATGGTTTTTGGGGCCATGAAGTCCACCTTGCAGGTACAAATGCTGTTCTGTTATTTCAGACAACATTGAGGACTAGAAACCTGTTAAAAAACAGATTCCCATTATGCAGCCTTAATTATGAAACTATGGAGAACCTAGCAACAGCGCATTCCTCTGGAACCTACATCAACTGCAGCAGTGGCATCTTTGTAAGAAATAATCATATTTCATATAATTTTCTCAATCATATTTCTTCCTTAACAGCTGCTAGGCAATAGATTTTTGTGGTAGCATGGGAGCATGATACTATAGTAACGGAAAAAAGGAACCAGATCTTCTACACATTTCACCAAACACCACCACCATCATCATCATCAACAACAACAACAACAGCAACAGCAACAACAACAACAACTCCAACTCCTTTCTTGCTGAAGGACCCAAGGTGGCTTACAACAATAATTGTGGGTGAATTTTCCAACAGCCAAAGGCAGATGTGGTGTTATTTCCATTTAGACATTTTGATGACCCTAATTACAAAACCGTTTAAGATATATATTTTCAACATTGCCATAAATTATGAATTCTTTAAAATTGCAGAAATATCTTCCTACCTACCTACCTATCACCTTTCCTGTTGGTGCACAGTAAAATAATAGATAAAACACATACAATTATGCTACTAACACCTAATAAGAGATTTAAAACATTAAGCAAATAAAACAGTGGTTCACTGCATGAAAAAAAGTCATTGCAACTTTCTAGATGTGATTACTTCATCCTTGGGGCAGACATTAAAGGGTTCTTTCTCCTAATTAACTGGCAGAGTAATTAAGGCGAAGAAAATATCAGCAGCACAGATTCCTGATGGAATCTGTGTGGCTTTTGTGATGCATGAAATTGTAACCGCACTGTGAAAATGGAACAAAAAAAAAAAGAGAGAAAGGTAAATCAGATGTTGTTCTGACATGGCTACCGCACAGGGTTAAAACAACCTTGATGGAGCCATATCTATCGCTAAGAGGGCATGTTAACCTAGAGACACCTGCTAAAGCAAATGCTGGAATAAACCACAGGTTTCACACTCTTTAGATGACTGATTTGCCGCCGACAATCATTTGTGCTTTATGCACAAAGAGAAGGAGCTGCCCTGCAGCAGTGTTGGCGAATCTATGGCACGGGTGCCAAAGGTGGCACACGGAGCCCATTCTGTGGGCACCAGACATTGCCCCCTCCCCGCACGGCACTTCCTACTCCGCTCAGAGCATGCCTTGGTAGCCCCAGTTTACTCTCCAGCCCCACTGCTTTTGGGATGCCCAGGGTGGCGAGGCTGGAGAGTAAACTGGGGCTAAAAACAAGCCCACAAATCGCTGTCCCCCCCCTCGCCCGGCTCTCTGCACGGAGCCATTTCGTCCTGTGGCAGGGGGAAATTAAAAAGCCTGCTCTTCAATTCTCGCTTTCACAAATGGTAGCACCCGAAGCATTTGTAACCCGGGATACCACTGTATTCAGGTTAAATTGCCGTATTGGGTTTTGCGTCGCAGTTTGGCTGATGGCAGGGGACGGCGCGGGGGGGGGGCGGGGGGCGACAGAAAGTAAAAGCAAAAGTGTTCTGCTTATATACTGCCGCATACCACTTCAAGTAGTTTCTGGGTGGTTTACAGTTTAATTACAGTATGCAGGCTACACATTGCCACCCCCCCCCCAGCAAGTGGGGTACTCATTTTACCAAACTCGGAAGGATGGAAGGCTGAGTCAACAATAAGCTGGTTACCTGGGATTGAACCCCAGGTCGTGAGCACAGCTATAGCTGCAGGACAGGCATTTAAGCACTGCGAACTGGGGGCCTCTCCCCTCCCCCTAAAACATTAAATGTTTAAACAGCAACCTCTGCCCATTTCCGGCTCAAGGATCAAGCTCCCTGTCTTATTCAGCTGTCGGAGTTTGGGCGCAGCCGGTTGCCCCAGGGCGAGGGCCAGAGAAACAAACGCTCCTGTCAGCCTTCCTGCCTGGTCACTCAGCTCCGACCAGGACGTGTGGGCTGTTTGCATTTGGCTGAAGTGGTGCTAAGAACCTCGCTTGTGATGCCATATCTCTTTGCAAGAGGAGTGTTTGCCCGAGAAGGTCACGGTGCTCGATAATTTTTCCACCTCCTGGACACCTTCAGGAAGAGGTCCAGTTAGGCTAGGGAATATGTCTAGGACAGGAATAAATTCATAAAGCAAAAACAAAAGCAAAGTGTTCTGCTTATATACCGTCCCATAGAACTTCACAAGCACTCTCTGGGCGGTTTACAGTTTAATTATACAGGCTACACACATTGCTCCCCCAGCAAGCTGGGTACTCATTTTACCGAACTCGGAAGGATGGAAGGCTGAGTCAACTTAGGAGCCGGTTACCTGGGACTGAACCCCAGGTCGTGAGCGCAGTTTTAGCTGCAGTACAGGCATTTAACCACCGTGCCACGAGGCTCCTAGCAAAGCTGAACACACTGTAGTGGCCACACTAATGGCTAAGCAGATTGACCTGCAAGTTGCCTTATATTTTTATGTCACTTCTGCTATTAACCTTGATCACTTCTCACAAAATGTGAGTTTACATTCTCCTACAAGAGAGACATATGCGACAAGTTCAAGCACAGGTCAAGGACACAAAAATCCTAACTGTACTTTAGCAAATGCCTCACCAACAACAGCACCAAAGCTAGATGGAAAGCAGAAGGGCCTACCGGCCAAGAGATTCTGAGACTTTTCATCCCAAAACCTTAAATTTGGTAGATGTTAACCACAGGGAACAAGGAACGAAGACTCTGAACAGGTGTCCAATTAAAAGGATAGTTGTCCTAAGAGGTCAAAGGGCAGTGAAGAAGGAATTAGACATGACTGTCAAGAGGAAGGAGATGTCCCTGGGGAACCCTTGGTTGCAATATACCAGTGGTGGTGGACTTCGGCACTCCAGATGTTTTGGATCACAACTCCCATAATTCCAAGCCTGTATTGCCAATGACAAAGGACTGTGGGAGTTGTGGTCCAAAACATCTGGAGTGCCACCCTTGGAGGACATGCAGATGACCAGACAATGGTGAAATCCTTGGTCCATATATGTAGTACGTATGTCGGTAAGTGTGTAACTATAGCTTGATTTATGTTTGTTTTGTCAGATTGACACATTTGTTATATATGTAATAAAAACATCTGAAGTGCTGAAAGTTTGTAACACTGCAATATGCAGATGTACAAGGTGGACAGAAGAGAAAGCTGGCAGAAGAAAAATCAGATTATTCAGAATGCATTGTTGGAGGTCTGATTTTATATCATGGACTCCTACCAAGACCACTCTGCGCACATCCTGAGAAGGCAGGATTCTCTGAAAAGACCATTGTGTGGGGAAAGACAGAAGGTGACAGGAAGTGAGGAAGACCCAATATAAGATGTCTTAACTCAAAACAGGAAGCCACGGCCTGAAGTTTGTTCAGGGCTGCGAATGAAAGGTCACGTGTTCAATGGGTGACAGTCAGAGGCAAACTGACATGATTTATCTACAAAATGTTAAAACGGAGGTGCATCCTCCCTGGCACACACATTATTTTGGGAGCAGAAAGCATGCTAACACCCAGTGTTGAATTAAGCCTGACTCAGAATTTCTCTGTTAACAAAGAAAACAAACTTCCAGGAAGCAGCCAGTACCCAGGACCTAAAGATTGCATTGCAGGGCTGAGCTTCGGTTTAGGCCTTTCCGGGAGAAAGCTTCTTGGATCTGAACCCCATTCCAAATACAGTCTCTTTAAAATATCTCATTTAAAACCTTAATTATCTTAGAACTGCAGGGTAAGTAGGGACCCTCTGGATCATCAAGTCCAGACCTAAACCACTGAGTTATCCATTTCTAGGACCTATTCTTTATTCTTATCCTTGATGACATTTTCACACACCAGTTCCACTAGGTCAGGCATGTCCCAACTTCGGCCCTCCTGATGTTTTGGACCACAACTCCAGAATTCTAAGCTTAGATTGCCAATGGCAAAGGACTGTGGGAGTTGTGGTCCAAAACATCTGGAGGGTGGAAGTTCGAACATGCCTGCACTAGGTCGTGGCTTTGAAGAATCATAGCCTAGACCATAAAAAGAAAACATCAAGAGGTTTGACACAAATTCAACCACAAGGTCATTAAAATCATGTAAAGCAAAGATTGCCATAAAACCTCCCCTGAACCAAAGAGTTAAAGCTTCACACAATAAATGACACATCACAGGCCAATTAAACAGAGAGAGGGGAAGTGATTGCAATCCTGCAACTGTGATAATTCTCCCCTCTGCATGGGATCTGCAAGTCTGGAGTGTGGGGGAGGGGGTTGTAAAAAAATTGAGCAAGGAGGAAAGACAAATGTCTAGCAGCAATTATACCAAACTAATAACCCTGTTCCCGAACCAGTGAAATCAGATGGGGCTATAATTCTTAGGAGTCTTCTTCTAAAAGAATGCTACTACTTATTGAGTGTTTGTTTGTTTGTTTGTGTTTGTTTGTTTGTTTATAATGTTTTGCCCCACTTCACAAGGACCGGAGGAGGCTTTCAACACTGAAGAATAGCCTTATTGACTGTTTTTATTTATTTATTTATTTAAATATTTATTTATTTATAATGTTCTACCCTACCTGACAAGGACCCAAGGAGGATTTCAACACTGAAGAACAGTCTACAAAGTTGTCGACAATCCGTGTGCAACAACCAAGAAACATTAAAGACAACATTCGAGGCTTACTGTACAATAATGAGTGTGCAGAGGCAGCTTGCGTCGTTACAAAGGCAATAATATTAAAGCTAGGAACCACAAGCCCACAAATGGAAGAGAATCAGGGCACGGAGGAGTGAGTTCAGATTTTACAGATCCTTTACAAAGGAAGAACGGATCACACAGAGAGCGCACAGGAAGAAAGACACCGAGTGACGGCTGCCTTGTTCACCAAGAATTGAAGTCATTACTTCCTGGGTGGTAAAAAAAACCTCCAGGTTTTGCAGGTCTGCCCACCTTCTTCCCCTTGGAAACTTTCGCCAGCCTTCTACGACATTGCCACACCAATCCAACCCACATACGCACCACTGTGCGTCGTCTGCAGCCACGCGGCTGGCTCTCGCTCTAAACCACCTGCTGATCTGGGCGTTAATCCAAACCTCGATGTTTCACGGGAAGAAAGCAACTACTGTACGCTTCTCTAGGGCTTCCTATACCCCCCACCCCCCCAGCTAGACGGAGAAAGAAGTCCTGCAAGCAGGCACCTCCAATTACTGGACGTGAAAAGCTCGTTCTCGGACTACAACCCCCCCCCAAATCCCCATCAACAATGGCCACGGTGGGCCTGTGGACTCTGGGACTTGTGACTTCCCCAAGCTTTGCTCTACTAGCCCAGGTAGAATCAAATCATTGGCTCTCCAAGGTCTTCTCCAGCAGAGAAAGTGTCTCGTACCAGCTGATGCCCAAGAACCTCCTAAGCGAAACCAGCCAGCCTTTCAATCCGGCATAGTGGAACTGGAAAAGGTGCAGAAGAGAGCAACTAAAATGATTACTGGGCTTGGGCACCTCCCTTATGAGGAAAGGCTAAAACATTTGGGGCACTTTAGTTTGGAAAAAAGGTGCCTGAGGGGGGATATGATGGAGACGTACAAAATAATGCAGGAATTGAGTCAAGTAGACAGAGAGATTCTCTTCTCCCTCTCACAAAATACCAGAACTAGGGGACATCCACTCAAATGAAGGGTTGGGAGAGTGAGAACAGACAAAAGATGTTTTCCCCCAGCACGTTGCTAGTCTGTGGAACTCCCTGCCACAGGATGTGGTGAGGGCATCTGGCCTGGATGCCTTCAAAAGGGGATTGGACAGATTCATGGAGGAAAAGTCCATCACAGGCTACAAACCCTAATGGAGATGTGTCATCTCCAGGCTTAAAACAAGAGTACTTCAAAGGCCAGATCCAGGGGAGTGGTATCCGGAGACAGATGTCTAGTCTCGTGCGCTCCCAGACGCATCTGGTGGGGCCACTGTGAGATACAGGAAGCTGGACTAGATGGGCCTTTGGCCTGATCCAGCAGGGCTCTTCTTATGTTCTTATGACTTGACAAACACACATTATTTTTATTTCATTTTTTGCCAGTGAGTTGTAGCTGCTACCGTACCAACCAGCCCATCCCGCTCTGTGACTGCCACAAAACATGCAAATACTCCATTTGCCTAAGTGGGCTAGGCTGCCTTATCTCTGGTTTTCCCAGAAACCAAATTCGGGTTAGGATAATTTACATACAGGTATGCATATATTTTTCCTTTCCATTTGTCCCAAAGCTGTGCCTTCAGGCTGCAAGGGATGTGTGTGCTGCCCCATCCAACGCCACCCCAGGCAAAGTAAACCCCTGAAGGTAGAAAACATAGCACGTTAGAAAGAGGGAGTGAAGGAGGTAGATTTCTGTGGGGAGTGTATTATGCAGGCAATCCCCATCCAGAGAGATTTAGAAGCATTCAAGTTCAGTAGGACCTCCCTATCCACAGAATCAACATACACTGAATTGACTTATCCTTTGGCTGAAAATACTAAATTAGAAAACCTCAGAAATACTGTGCGCGTGCACGCGTGCACGCGCGCACACACACACACACACAGTAGGACCCCCGTATCCACTGATTCATTATCCACTGATTCCATTATCCACGGTTGGCAGAGAAAAAAAATAAATAATTCAGCAGTTGCAAAGCAAGCTACTGTCACAAAGAGCCGCTGCAAAGCAAGCTGTTCTCATAAAACAGCAGCCGTAAAGCAAGCTACTGTTGTCAAAACATCAGCTGTAAAGCAAGTTACTATCACAAAACAGCAGTTTTTGGGACATTTTGGCGTTCTCTCTTATCCACGGTTTTCATTATCCACAGTAAGGGTTGGAACCAATCCCCAGCGGATGCTGGGGTCCTATATATATGCATGTCCAGGGTGTACTCATCAGAACTGGCCACTAGTAGGAAACAGAGACCATGCAATGTACTGTATAGCATTTGGTATTTCCACATTTTTCAGCATCCACAGGGGGTGTGTGGGGTTAATGCTTGGACACCATCCACCCCAGATACCACAGTCCTACCCATAAGTATGCAACTTCTCCCTGTCTCCCTTTGAAGCAGCCGGCTTCGGCAAAGCTTTCCGCCTTGTCCACTTCTCCTGCAAGCTAATCTTTTGAGTCCACAGCCTGACTCCTGATTATACCGAGAGAATTAAGACCTTCAGGACCAAAACACCCCAAGCCGTCTGCAAACTGCATTCCTTGACTAATCTTTACCAAGGGGAAGGCCAACCCATTGATAAGCTGCAATGTTAATCATTCTTTCAAGGAACGGAGGCTCAGGTCCTACCAAGAGACCGACATGGGGAGCCTTTACCTCCTTGAGGTGGCCACTGAGTTTCACCTGGGTCATTCCATGTCAAATCAACCAATGAAAGATCCATTTTGGAAGACCTGATGTCATGGATTTGGTTCATTTTTGCTACGTTTTTACCTTACCATGAGATTTTTTTTTAAAAAAAAACAACAACCCAGATTTTTTGGTCCACCTGTTTCTGAGATATTGGATTTTCAAAATTGCAAAAAAACAAAAACAAAAAACAAACAAAAAAACAAAATTCATTCGCCACCATAATTTCAAATGTCATTTAAAGAGACACCTGTGATAGCTACAGACCTGGGACAGGTATCATTTTAAAGCTTATGAATAGGGCTTTCATTTGATATACATTATATGATGCAATTGTACATTTTCAAAAAAATTACACATTTAAATAACTATAAAATTTGAATTTTTGGAAAAACGGATTTTTTTTTAAATTTTGAAAAAAATCACACTTAAAAGATACATATGATTTGACATGGAATGACGCACCTACTCTCCACCTGGTATCTGACCCAGAAATCTGGTTCCACGCCAAAGTTTCTTCCACACCTGTGTGACTTTATACCAAGAAGTCACATCTGATGCAGAGCTTGGAAAAGTTACTTTTTTAAAAAACAACTTTCACTCCCCGGACTCCCCAGTCAGAATGGGCAGCTGGTAATTTCCTCTGATAACTCTAGGGTTTGTAGAAATGCCCTTCCTTCAACTACATGCTAACTGGCCAACTAAACTGAGTTAATTTAAATCCAAACAAGCCAACAAGGCTCACAGGAATGTCAGGAACCTGAAGGCCACCTCTTAGCCAAGATTAAAATTCTTTGCCGCTCTGCCTAACTCAACACACTATGATGTCCCTTAAGAACCTAAGAAGAGCCATGCTGGATCAGGCCGAAGGCCCATCTAGTCCAGCTTCCTGTATCTCACAGTGGCCCCACCAGATGCCTCTGGGAACACACAAGACTAGATTTCTGTCTCCTGATCCCACTCCCCTGCATCTGGTCCTTGAAGTACCCCGGTTTTAAGCCTGGAGATGACACCTCGCTCATACCCTGAGAAACGGGTGGGGGTGCGCAAAAGGCGGCCGCAGCAGCGACAATACAATTTTGGGCTAGCCGAATTGAAGTAACACAAGGGAATGGGCATCCGTTTCCCTGCTTTGGATACAGCCCTGAGCATCACCCTTCTTCAGTCTGCCGTGCCAAGTTCTCTACCTTGCAGGATTTAAAAATAAAAATAAAAATGTGGAACACTGCAGCACATCAGCGTCCGTCTCTAAACTCTAATGAGGCACAGCCCAAACAACTAGGCATACTTTCTCCCCCGTCATTTTGGAAGTAGCAGGATTTAATTTCTCCGCCGTCTTAGGTGCAGAGGCTACTGAGTTAATGAAGTTAATAAACAGGGAACACGAGCAATGAAAAAGATCCCAGTGCACGCAGTGCTCACCGTCTATGCCAGGGGTCCTCAATCTAAGGCCCCCAGGGCCGGATGCGGCCCCCCCAAAGTCCTGAATCCGGCCCCTGGGACCAAATGCAACCCCCCCACCTACCCCCTGTTTTGTGAGCAAGCCAACCTCTGCAGCTGCTTTTGGACTGTGATCCGGCCCCCAGTGGTGTCTGGGTGGTGGTGGACCGGCCCGCTGGTTGAAAACTTTGAGGACCCCTGGTCTATGCACTACCTGCCACCGGCTGCTACTGCCCTGTAGGGTTGCTGTTAACAGCTACATCTAAGTGTTGAGTTTCACCTCCAAAATCTTTCACAGCTTAGAAACCTTCTTCTTCCACCCAAATCCTCCTTCTCCCAGAGACTTCCAGCCAGCAAACACGGTCATCTTAAAAAGAAACCTTTCCAAATTCCACAATCAATACACGACCAGCATTCTAATGGCTGCCCAGAGAGAAGGCATTTTCACTCCACCAAGCCTCGTGATTGGAAAAAAAAAAGATCTTAAATCCTCTGAGAGTGTATTAACAGAGAGTAGAATTATACAGTGGACCCTCGTATAACAAACGGTTTGTATAACATAAAATCTGTACAACATTAAAAAATTCCAGAGATATGGGAAATTTGCTTAACAGAATCGCCTATGGGGCGAATCTGTACAAAATAAAATATGGTTGCGATTATTTTATTTATTTATTTATTTATTTATTTATTTATTTATTTATTTATTTATTTAATTATTTAATTTATATACCGTTCCATCTAGCCACATGACTACTTTGGGCGGTTTACAAGCTGAACAGAAATCAAACCATAAGCATTAAAATACTATATAACAAATAAGCACAAGTATATAAATAAAAATACTGTCACTAGTAAATAATATATAACAACAGCATAAAACAGGAGCAAGATGGGCTACAGATAAAAGCAAATAAATATATAATAGCAATCATTATTAGAACAGATTAATATCCGGGGAAAGCCTTTTTAAATAGCCACGTCTTTAGATGCCTCTTAAAGACTTGGAGGGAAGGTGCCAGGCAGATCTCAGGAGGAAGTTGGTTCCAGAGCCGAGGGGCCACCACTGAGAAAGCCCAATTTCTCATCACATATTTACGGGCCTCCTTCAGTGATTGCACCCTCAAATGTCCTGCCTGACATGATCGGGTGTTATGGGCAAAGGCCCATAACACCCGATCATCCCTGTTTTCAATGCGTTCCGATGGGAAATTTGTACAAAGGAAAATTTGTTTAACAGAATTTCATTTGGGACTGATTAATTCCTTTATACAAGGTACCACTGTAGTTTCTTGTGTCAAATCCATGTGTCCAGAAGAGCTTAGAATAGATTCTGTCTCCCACACATTGATTGATTGATTGATTGATTGATTGATTGATTGATTGATTGATTGATTGATTGATTGATTGATTGATACTTTATACTGCTTACCTAGCTAATAGCTACTCTGAGCGGTACACGTATAGACATGCAGACATGCACAGTTCAGGCCAAAAAAAAAATTAATGTACAGTATTTCTTCCTACACTTCACAGCTACCCTGTGGAACCTTCAGCCACCAGATACAGCGATTGCCACCAGCGTAGAGAGCTCTCAGGCTGCCTACTAACATGACAGAAGCTGGCGAGAGGTGACGACGCCACGGATCTTAATGGCGGCAACCACGATGGAAGTCTAGTTTTACAACAGCAGAACGACAACACCACACCACCCACCGCTCTGAAGGCAAGGGGAGTGCAGGGGTTCAAGTCTGAAGCCATCTTTTACTGCTAGCTAGCATCCCCTGGGCAACTTCACCAACATCTGGGAGGCATAATAGATTAAGGTCCAACGCACCCAGCAGGGTGCTGCCGACGTTAAATCTGACAAGCGCTTCTATTCCTTACTTTCATGGGATCTTCGACATTTTTCTCCTTAACCTTTTTTCTGCCTTCACTCCATTTCTTTCATTGTCTTCTAAGTTTACGCGATAAAACTCCCGGTTCTCAGCTTGGGCTGAAGACTCTGCTGGACAGCAGCAGGAATGCCGTCCACACCATGCTTGACCAACACAGAAACTTAGGTGAAGGTAGATGCCCTAAGCACGTCTGATCTCGCCTGAAGCTAAGCAGGGTTGGGAACACCAACCACTCCAGTACAGTGGTACCTTGTATAAAGGAATTAGTTTGTTCCAAATGAAATTATGTTAAGCAAAATTTTCTTTATACAAATTTCCCATAGGAATGCATTGAAAATGGAGTAATCCCATTTTTATGTTGTACGGATTTGCCCCATAGGCGATTCTGTTAAGCAAATTCCCCCTATCTCTGGAATATTTTATGTTGTACAAATTTTATGTTATACAAACTGTTTTTTATACAAGGGTCCACTGTATTCCTGTCAAGAAAGAGTCGGTAACAACTGCAATGACACAACACACAAAAAGGGCCCAATTTTTAAAAAACAAGTAGCATAGAGAACTGGTTTATCCTTATAAGCCACTGCCAACCAGACAACGACGATGACAACAACAACAACAACAACAACAACAACAACAATGTCCTAGACACTTGGGAAGTGTTCAACTAGTGATATGTAATGAAAAATCCAGTGTAGTTATCTTATTTGCTGTGTGATGATGATAATGATGATGATAATGATGATGATGATGATAATGATAATGATAATGATAATGATTATTATTATTATTATTATTATTATTATTATTATTATTATTATTATTATTATTATTATTATTATTATTATTATTATTATTATTAAACCACACAGCTAACTATACTGGATTTTGTAATACAAATCACTAGCCGAACGCTTCCCAAGCGTTTAGGACTATGTGATGTATTGGCAAATTATGCAAGCAGATCCCATTATTATTATTATTATTATTATTATTATTATTATTATTATTATTATTATTATTATTATTATTATTATTATTATTATTATTGCAGACGCTCACTTGAAGCATATCCGATCTTGTTTATTTCCCTTAATTAGCTTTATTAGTATGCTGCAAGCCACGGCCTTGCCACAAACACAAGAAAAAGAGGCATCCCCCCCACCCCACCCCCGCTCTGCCTGGTGGTGCTTTTTTTGCAGAAGGAAAACAAAGACCTTGTTGTGGAAGGAAAAAAAAATTGCCTAGCACAGGGCCATTGGCCAAAAAAAGGAAGGATGCCAGGGCAAGGCAGAGAAAGTAGTATGTGTGTGTGTTTTGTCATTACAGTCGTGACGGACCCTTTATGACTCCATGTCCATGGAGTTTTCTTGTAGTAGGGATGGGGAAATCTATGGGCTGCCGCTAGACTATTCACTAAGGGGGGGGAGGGGTGACAGTGGTGGTTTGGGAACAAAACACCTTTCGCTCCTGTCCCGAGGACTGTGTTTGCAGGGAAGCAGGGCAAGCACTCGGGGGAAACTTGGGTTCAGAATGGCCTCAGAGAAGGGGCACCTTGGCCACCTGATCCCTGACATCTGCTAGCCGGAAGCAAGGAGAGTCAACGCTTGCAACAGCTTTGGAGGTCTCGGCATGCCAAGCAGAAGGCAGCCTGGCGTCCTGTCGAGGACCAGGGCTTTGAAAGCTAGACGCTGTGACCGCTTCCATTCCCGATTAACGGCCTCTCAGGCCACTTGGCGTGTCTAGCAATCCATTTGGCCCTGTTTTTTTGGGAGGCGGTTAGAAAACGAGCCGGTGACCCACTCTGCTTGAGAGACTGGCAAGGTGCCGGTCAAGAAGGACCAAGTCAGCAGGAGAAGAGGAAGGCCCCTATGTGAGATAGAGTGACTCCCTCAAGGAAACCACAGGCTTCTGTCTGCAAGCGCTGGATGGGACGTTTTGGAGGTGGCTCGTTCACGGGGTCACCCTGCATCGAAGGCAACCGGACAGCACAGTGCGGCAACAATATACTATTTATTTATTTTAGAGCATTTTATGTATTTTATTTATTTATTTATTAAATAAATAAATTTGTTTATTTTAGAGTACAGTGGTACCTTGTATAAAGGAATTAATTCGTTCCAAATGAAATTATGTTAAGCAAATTTTCTTTTCTACAAATTTCCCATAGAAATGCATTGAAAACAGTGTCATCCCTAATTGCAACCATTTTTATGTTGTACGGATTTGCCCCATAGGCGATTCTGAGAAGCAAATTTCCCCTCTCTCCGGAATTTTTTATGTTGTACAGATTTTATGTTATACAAACCATTTGTTATACAAGGGTCCACTGTATTTATTTTAGAGAACCAGACTGCTTGTACTACAAACCCCCTACCAAATATTTATTTATCTGCTTCGTCTCGGCACCTCCTGATTGGAAAAGTTCTCCAGGGCCACACAAATAAAGGAACAGGCATCACTTAAAAGTAAGGAGCAAAGGAGAGGCCCAGCACATCTGGGGTGGAGTGGGGCATAAGGTCAGGGCAGGACATTCTAACCATTAAACCATACTGCCTCTTTTACCTGACCAGCAGGTTGGCTCCCACTAGGAGGTGACCATCATTCGGGTAAGAACAAAAACACAGAACTTTTTGTACAGGTGTTAGAAATTTAGAGTTTGATAGACTGTGGGTGGCTTTTGTGTATTACCTGCCTCCTCACCTGCTCAGGGGAATGGGTATAAATACAAATACAGGTCACTAGAGATGGGCACGACTCAAAAAAATTGTGTTTCGTTTTTCGTTTGGTCGTTTGGGGATCCGTTTCAGTTCGTTTTCTTTTTGAAAAATTTTTCATTTTGTTTTCGGTTCGTAACGAAACGAAAAAACGAAAACGAAAACGAAAACTTGCTGTTTCTTTAGCATTCTTTTCATTTCAATGGATTTGCCGCAACGAAAACGAAAAACACGGCAAAATTGGTCGTTTCGTTTCCGTTCCTTGAAAAATTTTCGTTTTCGTTTTCGTTACGAAACGAAAACACGAAAACGAAAATTTCACTGAGTCGTGCCCATCTCTACAGGTCACGCATTTGACCCAGGAAGTGGATTTTTGACCTATGCCAACTCACACTGAACTAGAACTGTTAAGTCTTTAAAGTGCTGCAACATTTTGTGGGTCTTTACTGCAGGTATCAAAAAGGGAGATAAAATTCCTGAGACGTCTCTTTGGGCTTCTGTTGTAAAGACACAGTAAGCAGTGGCTGGGAGTAAGATAAAAATGTAGTTTTACATCACAAAGGCTTATTTTCCCCTTCCCACTACAAAGAAACAGATCTCTGCCTCCAGACACTCTTAAATCCACATGGCACAAGTCTGGATCCTTTTGCTTCTGCAATCCACAGATATTTCCAACCCATTTAAATCCTAAACCAAACAGGCACCCTATAATTCTTCTTTTTTTGTGGGGGGGAATCCCACAAGAATGCCTGTTTGGAAGAACAGAAAGGAAAACGAAATTTTCACTCCTTTTTTGAGGTGGCAGCTACAGGAATCACCACTCCCATTGATTAAAAATAAATCCCTGGCTGTTCAGGAAAAAACAGACTCCAGTTTCTTCTTTCTGATCCAGACTCCAAGATCACTTACCAAGTAGCCAGTTTTTTTGTACGGCGATACTCAGGTCTCAGAAATTCCAGGTTAACCAGACCCTAGGTTTTAAATTGTCTTTTAACAGGAAATGTTTTCATGAAATGTTTTGGAATTCTGCAAGTTTGTCAAGGTACATTATTTATTTATATATTTTGGTATGATAAGTGTATGGGCAGAAATAATAAACTACAGTGGACCCTTGTATAACAACAGACGGTTTGTATAACACAAAATCTGTACAACGTAAAAAATTCCGGAGATAGGGAAAATTTGCTTCACAGAATTGCCCATGGGGCGAATCCGTACAACATAAAAATGGTCGCGATTAGGGGTTACTCTGTTTTCAATGCATTCCTATGGGAAATTTGCTTAACATAATTTCATATGGAATGAATGAATTCCTTTGTACAAGGTACCACTGTACTTTCTCCCCTCAGGTTGGTTTGGAGTGCTTTTTGGAAAGCCAACTAATTTTAGCAGCACACCAAATGTACAAAAACAGTGTCAGTAGAATTTACGGAAATTTTCAGCAATGCTCCAGGCCTCCAGAGATGCTGAAGCAGAGCATCCTGCAACCCAACTGAGGGGTGTGTGTGTGTGTACCATATCACACACTAAAGCCCAACATATCATGAAATACACCGTCTGGATTCTCTGTGTTCATGCCTTCCAGTAAAATCTCCCACTCTCTTGGCAGAGAAGCAAAAGCTGTTTGGATGGGGCGTGGGGTGTACCTTAAAAACTTATAGCTAATGATAAAAAAAAACCTGTAAGCTTCCCAAATCAGCTTCATCAGATGACCAGCGCTGTTAATGTCGGCTGGCAGAACTGCACAAAAAGAATTCCAAACAAACTACAAAGCATCCGAAACATGAGACAATTCTAAGGGTTCCCGTCAGGGTACTGTGTATCCATCCTCCTGGTTCTCATCTGTAAACTACTGGTTGCTGAATCCCGTTGATACATTTAAAACGGCAAACACTGTCAATGTTTGCACCTCAGAAAAAGGAGGGGGAAAGAGGAAGAAACTGGCATTTTAAAAGGAAAACGCAAGGTGGAAACTGATACCTTCACAAAATGTGCTACTTTTGGGTTTTTCCAGAATTCTTCCTCAGGCCTCGCTGTCCTGTCCTAAAGCCTTGGCCAGGCGTTAAGAAAAAGCCTTCCTGAAGAGAGAGGTCTTGGCCTGCTTGCAGAAGGACAGCAAAGATGGAGCCTGCTGGGTCTCCAGTGGGAGGGAGTTCCAAAGTCTGGGAACAGCCATAGAGAACGCCCTCTCTTCTGAGTGCCCAGCAAGTGTACTGAGAGGAAGCTTTCCTTGGAAGCATTAAAAAATAGAGAGAGACACGGTGAAGATTCTCAGTCGCCCAGGTGAGGTTATCTGGAAGTTGAGTCATGGCAACTGGACTAGAGAGACATTAGTCCTCATGAAACACACCTGGAGATTAATTTTTAGTAGGCAAAATTGTTTGCATCTGCATTTGCATTTCCTTGAGACTGTATGTTCTTCATCATAGGAAGGTAAGATAAAACTCAAATAAATACAAACGGTAACTCTAATAAGGCCATTGTGGGAGAAAGTGAGAAAACACCCGTTTCTTCCCAATGCAGAGAAATATGGAATTTGCAACCACCACAAAATCTACCAACGTCCGTTAGATTTTGTTGGCTTTCAAAGCAGACCAAACAAATTTGAGGAAGTTAAGGCAGGGGACACCACGGTGGCACTCACGTCTTGTTGCCGTGTTTCATCCCATGAGGGCCGCTGGGTCCACAGACGGCTGGACGGCAGAGGTCCTGGGTCTCATCCAGCCACCATTTCCTCAGGCTTTTAGATGCAAGAGGGGGGATATTTGTTGGGTGTTGTGTAGCCCGTGTCGGGAACCCCAGGAAACTGGACTCTTTTTTTTTAACCAAACCAGCAGGACCGATTGGGGCTATGCCCACTTTCAGTTGGCAGGTAAGCTCTAACGACGCAATACACACATAAGAACATAGGAACCTAAGAACAGCCATGCTGGATCAGGCCAAAGGCCCATCTAGTCCAGCTTCCTGTATCTCACAGTGGCCCCACCAGATGCGTCTGGGAGCACACAAGACTAGATCTCTGTCTCCTGATCCCACTCCCCTGCATCTGGCCCTTGAAGTACCCCGGTTTTAAGCCTGGAGATGACATCTCCATCATGGTTTGTCACCTGTGATGGACTTTTCCTCCAGGAATCTGTCCAATCCCCTTTTGAAGGCATCCAGACTAGATGCCATCACCACCTCCTGTGGCAGGGAGTTCCACAGACTAACAACGCGCTGGGTTAAAAAAAAATATTTTGCCTGTTCTGACTCTCCCAGCCCTCAATTTGAGAGGATGTCCCCTAGTTCTGGTATTCTGTGAGAGGGAGAAGAGCGTCCCTCCCTCACACAAGCTCTTTACCTGCCCCCCAGGCTATGTCCCTCCCTCGGTCCTAGCTTTAACTGGCCATTCAGCCAGTGTTGGCAAGAAGGGCCCTCATTATGGTGCCATGACTGAAACTTCACTATAAGGGACCAAGGAACTTTGCACAGGTGGCCCAAGTGGCTGCTAAAAAAGAAAGAAAGAAAGAAAGAAAGAAAGAAAGAAAGAAAGAAAGAAAGAAAGAAAGAAAGAAAGAAAGAAAGAAAGAAAGAAAGAAAGAAAGAAAGAAAGAAAGAAAGAAAAGGAACAAAGCCCTTCGAAAGCTTTTTCTTTTCTTTCTCAACTGTATCTCTCCTTCCCCCTTTGTTTGCTCTTCACCGGACTGGTCTGTCCAAAGGTAAGCACTTTTTAAGATTTAACTGGACACAGGGCTCCCTGCCGCCTTTCAATTCCCTAGCATCACTCGGAAAAGTTTTAGACGACACTTTCCATCATCCCTGGCCAGCACACGGCTGAAACTCCCTGCAGTCAAAAGGATGTTTCCTCTCCACTTGCCCCCTCCCCCAATCATCTGATCCCAAAACATCTTGCCATATTATTCCCCTACTTTTTTCCAGCCAATGGACTCACAGCCACCCAATCCTCTGGAAGACGGCTCCCACTGCCGATCACACAGCAAACCGGATATCCTACGGACACCACACCTTGCTTGTTTTCCCCCAGTCTCCAAAAGTGTGTGTGTGTGCGCGTTTCCCCCCTGCATATATAAACACAACCATGGATCAGGCATGCAACTCCAAGAGGCAAAGGCAAAACTCTCCTTGCAAGGGTTGGGGGTGGGGCAGAGGGAGGAAGAACAGGGCAGGGAACAATGCCAAGAAGAAAAACAACAACACACACTAACACACATACAGATGTGCACAAAAAAGAACCCAAGAAGTTGAGCACCTGCCCAGTTGCCTATTTCAGGTCCCACACATTTCACCTGCCCCTCATCCCACCAACTCCTCAGCTGCCTGCCTCAGGTCCACAAGGGCAGGGACGGACACACACACACACACACACACACACACACACACACACACACACACACACACACACACACACACACACACACACACACACACACACACACACACACACACACACACAGAGGAAGCAAAGGAAAACACAGCAAACACCTGAGACTGCAAAAGAATAACCTGGACTCAGTAGAAAGGTGGAGGGGGGAAGGCATGACCTGAAGGTCATCCAGACTGACCCTCTTCCCCCCACCCCCACTGGAAGACACCACAGATCAGACTACCGCCCAGAGGTTCCTCTTTCCTTACCCAAATGCCAGGACCCGCTGGAGCATTCAACAGGTTGGAAACATGGCAGGGCACAAAGCTCCCTCTCCCTCCACCCTTCCAGCTCAGGCCTGCCCAACAGGTAGACCGTGGGCTACCGGTAGCCCACGAAGGATTCAAAAGTAGCCCGCCGGCCATCAATTAAAAAAGTGAGGAGATAAGTTTTCCACCCCTCCCCCCCATCCCAAGGACCACCACTACCCCAGCAAAGTTCTGGGTCTGCCAGCCCACTGTCTCAGCCGAGCGGGGCAGTTCAATGGCCATGGTGCAGTCCCCTGTCCCCCCCCCCCCCCGGCCAGATGATTGGTGTGCCACTGTCTTGTGACCAGCTGAGTCGATGGTGCGGAGTGGAGGGAGGAGAGGGGCGAGAGATGGGGTTGCAGGTGTGCCCATCTCCTTTGTGCAATGACATCTCCCTTCTTCTCCCCCCCGGAGAATTCCCTCCATAATGGATTAATTGATTTTCAATGCATTCCTATGGGAAGCCGCTGCTCTACTTACAAATTTTTACTTATGACCATGTGCTCGGAAGGAATGGATAAAATTCATAAGTAGAGATTTTAGTGTAGTAGCCCTCAGGCACTTTGGGCCGGAAAAAGTAGACCTCAGCCTGTTCAAAGTTGGATATCCCTGTTCTAGCTCAATTCAACCCTAACCGTCACCAGAAGGGGAGGGGGAGTGCAGGGCTCCCAATGAAAAAGTCAGAAACCATGCCAAGGTGAAACGGAAGAGCAAGGGATGTTACCCAAAGAGGGAACACCTGAGGCTGGGGTACTGGGACAGAGAGTCAAGGCTTCTCAGAGGGCTGGGGCACAGAAGATCTGGGTTCGAATCCTGACTTGGCCATCAAGCTCCCTGGGGAATCTTGGGCCAGGCACTGCTTTTCAGTCAAACCATTGAGTTGGCGCCAAAAGAGAATTTTAGGGCGGGGGTGGGGACAGAAATAAGAATAAATGGGAAGGAGCAGGCCATAAGTGGGTGAATTAATGACTATTATTATTATTATTATTATTATTATTATTATTATTATTATTATTATTATTATTATTATTACTAACTACTACTACTACTACTACTACTACTACTACTACTACTACTACTACTACTACTACTACTACTCATCTGGCTACCAAGGCCACTCTGGGTGATTTACAACAAAAGCAAAACAATAACCCACTATGTCAAATTATACAAAGCCCATCAAGTTGGTGAAATACAAAATAACTTAAATTCAAAAGTCCAACACAAAACAAAGCACTGGCATTTGGATGCACGTTAGAGAGCAAAAGCCCAACTACCTTTTGGGCCTACCCCTTTTTTTTTTAAATCTTTCTCCTTCTTTCCTAGGCGGGGCAGGGGGATCCTGCCTATGCATCAGATTCCCACTGGATGAGAGCTACTGCCCTGCTAGCCAAAATGGCTAGTTCTCTGAAGGCCAGAAAGAACAAGGGGGTGATAGGGGGTGGAATGAGTCCTAACCCAAAAGGGCAAAGCTGCAAGTGGGGAGGAAGAGGGGAGAGGATTTATTTATTTATTTATTTATTGGAAAGAGGCGGTACCCACCCTGCAAGAGCATGCAGCTGGGATGCGGACAGCTGGGGCATCCTTTTCTTTTTCAGGTGCTGGGTTCTAATTCATCCATGGGAGGGGGAAGGTGTGTTGGGCGGGGGGGGGGGGGGGGAAAGAGGAGGAGACGCAAAACAGGCCCGGAGCTTCCAGGAAAAGAGCGCGCGCTCTTTCCCTTCCCAGCAGTGCCAAGCGGAGGAAGGCAGGGCGAATCCGGGGGGGGGGGGGCACCTCCAAACCGGGCTGGTGTGTTGCACCTTGGGATGGGGGTGCATTACAGCCCGGGGGGTGTGTGCATTACAGTCCGGGGGGAGGGGAGAGATGCAAACAGCCCCCCCTCCTCAAAATAACAAAGAAGAAAAGGGGGAGATTGATTCTGGAGACACGACCCCTACCCGAAGGGAAAGCCCCTGCGCCCAGGAACAAGAGAGGGGGGGGACAGGGGTTCCAGAGCCGTCCAGGTGTGCTGAGTAGGGGGTGGGGGGTGGGGGGTCAGCGGCGCAGGTGCACCCCCACCCTCTCTTGTCCCAAGGCGTCTCAAGGCGAGGGGGTCCCAGGTGTGCGCGCGCCCCCCCTCCTCCTCCTCTTCCTCCTCGTGGGGCGCAGCCGATCCCTCCCCCCCCCCCAAGTGCCACGGATGGAGAAGGGACGCGATTCAACCCATCCAGGAGGGAAGGGGGGGAGAGAAGGGGGAGGCGGAGGGAGGGGGCTTTCCGGGGACCCCCCCCAAATAAAAAAAAATCGGGGTGGTGGTGGGGGGGGGCGGAGACGCCGGCTGACCTTGGCGAAGTAAAGCATCCACAGCTCGTAAAGGCGCTCCTTGGAAGCCATGGCGCGCCTGCCGCTTTGCCCGAGTCACACGCCCGGCGGCGAAGGAGGCGCCCCAGCCGGTCCTCCTCTTCCTCCGGGCTCCTCCATCCGCGCCGATCCGGGCGCCGGTGGTCCGTCGGTGGCTCAATGGGTCGCTGGAGCCGGAGCGCGGAGCTTTGCGCGCCCGGCTTAGCAAGGCGCGCGCCGGTGCGCTCCGGGGCCCGCGCCACCGCTGCGCACCGCCACCGCCATGCTGAGGACGGGGGAATGGGAAGGAAGGGTGGCCGCGGCTCCCGCCGCCTTGCCCGGGGCCCTTCGGGTGGCGGCGGCGGTGGCGGCAGCTCCTCCTCCTCCTCCTCCTCCTCCTCCGGCCGCACCTGATTCGCAGCCGCCGCTGCCGGGCTCCGCGGGAGAGGAAGGGAAGGAGGGAGGGAGGGAAGGAAGAAGGCGGATCTCTCGCCTCCACCCACCTTCCAACTCAATAACACACACACACACACACACACACGCGCCGGGGCCCCGATCCTCCCGCCCTTACTCCCGAGGAGACCCACCCGTCGCCGCCCAACCACCAACACCCCTTGTCCCCAGGGATTGGAACGCAACCTGCGCGCCTCCCCAATCCTTGGAGATCTCCCCCCGGCTCCTCCGAGGAGAACTTGGGGAGGGATTCGCCTTGGCGCGCCGGAGGGAGGGGTGGGGGGGGGGAACTATTTATTTATTTATTTATTTATTTATTTATTTATTTATGTATACCTTGTATGGTGTTTTATGTGTTTTGTATGGTTCCTTGTTTAGAGTGTGTAGTGGAACAGCACTGTAATTTCGTTGTGCACATCTTGCATATGCATGACAATAAAAAAACTTTATTCTCTATTCTCTTATTTATTGATTTATTAGACTTATATACCGCCCCATCTAGCAACAAGGCCACTCTGGGCGGTGTAGGACTAATTCAACAAACAAAACCAGAACAACATACAATATACAATGTAAAAAAAATGCGGCTAGTGAATAAAGTCAACAATGGCATCATAAAAGTCAACAATCCCATCATAAAAATCACTCAGAGAACAGAGTGTCTGTGAAGATTCTCAGTCATCCAGGCGAGTTTATCTGGAAGTTGAGTCATGGCTACTGGAGTTCTTTTTGAGAAGTAGAAACGTTTCGCTGTTCATCCAAGCACATTCAATGAACAGAGAAACGTTTCTATCTCTCAAAAAGAAGTCCAGTAGCCATGACTCAGAGAACAGAGGGATAACTAAAACAGAAAGGACCGATGAAAGGGCGGACTACAACGCCCACGCGCCCCTAGGCGCCGGATTCTGGGAGGTGTCGTCCAGCCTTGGGAACTGCCGCCGCCGCCGTTCTGCTTTGAAAGAGGGAGGGAAGGACTTTTCGCACCAAGTCGGGCTTTTAAAAGTGAGTTGGTGAGTTGAATTTTGCTGAGAAAGTTTGGAGGCCGCAGGAGAAGAGGATGAGCGAATACCAGGGGACGGACCTTCTAAAGGAAGCCACGATTTTTGAAGGGGGTCCTTTCATTTAAAATATTTCTTCCCCACCTTTCTCCTTGGAAAAAGCTGGAGGAGACATAGAACACTGGCAGAAAAGATTTAAAGCGGTAAAAAAGGAACATAAAGAGGCAATTTACCACATGAAAAGTTTCAGAAGGCTGCTAGCGATCAACTTGCTCCCTGGATCCTCTTAACTTGGGAGTGACTTTATGGCACATTAGACATCATTTTACTTTGCCTTGTAAATTCACAGTGGCATTATTTTCTAAGGTGCTTGAAATGTATTCTGGGAGATACAACATGCATATTTTTATTGTCTGTTACCGTGTAATTACATGAGTTCCATTTGGTAAGAATGGATTATGGTTTTAAATGTGCTCTTTTTAAAGTTGGTTTTGAGATTGATCTTAGAACGATTTTAACATACTTGAGTTCTTTTTAAATATTTCTATATATCTCTTGTTTTTAGCTTTTAAATACTGGTTGTTATGCAATCTGCCTTGGGCCGTCCTTTCAGGGAGAAAGGCATGATAAAAATGTTTTAAATACAGTAAATAAGAATAAATAGTTGAAGCATTTGGTCTCTCTGTTTTTGTTTGCTTTCTTTTTAAATGAGCCCGGATCCCTCCAAAATGCTGGGCTCCCTTTCTATGGCCTTAAATTACTTGGAAGATGGGAGCGGGGAGTGGGGAGATTGAGATTAGAGAGATGTCTCCAAGTTGAACAGGTAGCTGTGTTTGGAAGAGGATCAAATGAGACTGAGTAGAACTGGGCAGGATCACAGGACAGCCAACAATAGGGGAAAGAGATACAGTAGGACCCCAGTATCTGCTGGGGATTGCTTCCAGGCCTACCTGTGGATAATGAAATCCGTGGATAAGAGAGAATGCCAAACCCTTCCCCCCCAACTGCTGCTTCATGACAGTAGCTTGCTTTCTGGCTGCTGTTTGTGACAGTAGCTTGCTTTACACTGCTGTTTTATGAGAGCAGTTTGCTTTACAGCTGCTGCCTGTGACAGTAGCTTGCTTTGCGGCTGCTCAATTATTTATTTAATGTTTTCTGCAAACCGTGGATAACTGAATCAGTGGATAATGAATCAGTGGATAGGGGGTCCTATTGTACACGCTCAATTCCGAAAGCTATGAGTAAGTGCCATTGATCCAGCCATGGAAGAGGAGGAGTATGTTCTCCATCCTGAGACTTGAGTTTTAACTGCAAATTTCTATGGCTTTAAATTGCCTGGCCAGATTTGGGCGCTTCCCTGCCTTCTCATCCCTTCCTAACTGATATTGGTGGTGGTATTTTTAAAAAAAATCCATTCTAGACTCATGATGAGTTCTTGTAACTCAAACGTTTTCACATGTTTTGACTTTACAGTGGATTGCAGTGGAGATAATTGCCCACCTGTGAGTTTGGCATGCATTTTAGGTCTGTATGTCTGTGAAGATTCTCAGTCATCCAGGTGAGTTTATCTGGAAGTTGAGTCAGGGCAACTGGACTTCTTTTTCTTGAGAGATTAAATCTCTCAAGAGAAAAGAAGCCCAGTGACCCTGGCTCAACTTCCAGATTTAAGGCTGTAGTTCAGCAGGCATATTTTGAGCACTTGAAGGGTGGAAGCCTTGTATGAACGAGACCCTGCGCCTGAGGTTGTGATAAATCTGGATAAAACTGCAGGGGCTTGCCCCGACTCTCCCTGTAGCCACCCCACCCAGCCCATGAGACTTCTGGGTTGATACATATCAATAAAGGAGGAGCAGTCTTTTTGTAAAGCTAAGAGCTCTTGATTGCCATTTCAGGGCAAAAAACACCTCTCACATTTTTTTTTGCATTAGCTGTCGCTTCCAATAGTATATTACCCATGTGTTCCAATGTGCCTGCCTACTTAGAATTAAATCTCTCCTGTGTAATTTATTCTCAAATAATTACACATAGCTGGAACCCTTTGCCCACTGATTAGAAAGTGACAGTGAGCTTTGTACACCTTAATTGGGAGTTAAGGTGGATCTGAATTAACTCAAGAGTTCACTGTGACCAGCCTGTGATTAAGTGGTTTTTAAATCCTGCTGTGTGATCCTGCACAAATCAACTGTGTGTGTTGGGTTTTAAATGTTTCAAAGATTAGCAGAGTTATACAGTACATGGAAAGATCATTGCTAAGCACAGATTTGAAGCTGGGAGACAGAAGTAAACTTTACCATAAAAGCCTGTATTACAAAAAACATACACAGATACACAAGGAGATAAAACACACAGCATAAATATTACAGAGTAGTGGGGAACCTGCTCATCTCACCAAAAAGCAAATGTATAAAAGGCAGGATTGTAACCCCAAAGCAAAATGGGTTACAATCCTGCCTTTTATACATATGGCAGACATCATAATAAACTAATCACATGAGTACACATAGGCAGACAATGTTCAGCAGTTATCCACAACACCTGGATATAATTATTCTGACCTTTTCATGTGATTATTACACTATTCACCTGTGTCTTGGCAAATGACTATGCATTTATACACAGAAACCATTTTGAATCTGTTAAATATTATATTACATACATTCAGATAAAAGTTACATTACCTGACATGTCTGGTCAAAAGAAGGTCTCACTCCTGCCACCCTTGCAGGCGTGTCCAAACTTCAGCCCTCCAGATGTTTTGGACCACAACTCCCACGGTCCTTTGTCATTGGCAATCTAAGCTTAGAATTCTGGGAATTGTGGTTCAAAACATCAGGAGGGCTGAAGTTTGGACATGCCTCCTTTAGTTAATGCTCAATAGCTGGGATTGTGCCAGACCCTGGAATGAATCAGAAGTAGCAAAGAGCAGATTCCCCCCCCACACACACACACCTGCAGGAGTGATAGGCTCAAAAGAGGTCTAAGAAGTGGCCTTTTTACTTCCCAGTTACGACAGTGTTGTCTGTGATCTTGCCCTCTTCTCTTACTGCTCTTTCAGTGAATGTGAAGTCTTCCCAAGAGCAGGTTGGGGAAGTTATTCCATTTTTGCCCCCTCCCCAGCAAAAGCATGCTGGAGAACTGTCCCAGTTGTAACCGACTGCCAACCCCGGAGGCATTCAAGAGACATGCAGACAGCCGCCTGGTAGCTATCCTTGTGATCGGTGGACTTGCCTTCAGCAGAGGTCTGGACGAGATGGCCTTGGACGCCCCTTCCCTCTGTTTTTGATCCTAGGATTCTGTGATAAGGTATTTGAGGGTGTTTTGGTATGGACTGCATTTTGTAAGAGCATACGAACATAAGAAGAGCCCTGCTGGATCAGGCCAAAGGCTCATCTAGTCCAGCTTCCTGTATCTCACAGTGGCCCCACCAGCTACCTCTGGGAGCACACGAGGCTAGATCTCTGTCTCCTGATACCACTCCCCTGCATCTGGCCCTTGAAGTACCCCGGTTTTAAGCCTGGAGATGACACATCTCCTCCATCATGGTTTGTAACCTGGGATGGACTTTTCCTCCAGGAATCGGTCCAATCGCCTTTTGAAGGCATCCAGGCCAGATGCCATCATCACATCCTGTGGCAGGGAGTTCCACAGACTAACAACACGCTGAGTAAAGAAGTATTTTCTTTTGTCTGTTCTCACTCTCCCAGCCCTCAATTTGAGTGGATGTCCCCCTTGTTCTGGTATTTTGTGACAGGGAGAAGATTCGTCCCTCTCTCCACTTCACTCATGCCCTGCATTATTTTGTAGTTCTCATTGAGAGCATGATGAGGGGGATTGCCTTGATGCACTCCAAAACTTGCCCCCCCCCCCCGTTGAACTGCTTGGAACAATGAGGTGTATTATTTTTCCTGGAATGGAATTTATCTCCTCTTCTCCTCCACCCCCACCAGTTGTCTCACATCACAAAAGGAAAATATCTTGTCCTCAGACTTCGTTTATGTTTTGGAGTTTCACCCCCTGCCGGTGGATGTAAGGCTGCAATTAGAGGCCCCATCCTGGAGAATCAATGCTTTTTACACCCAGGTCTCTGGTTGTAAAAAGGTAACAAGGTAATCAATGCTTTCAAACAGTTGATGAGTTTTTATTTTATGAAATTTAGAAGAGTCATCATCAAATAAGGTAGAAATCTGGGGGGATTAATTTAAATAGCAGGTGGTTAACAGACAAGCCAGTTTAATAATGTAGCCATTCTGACAAAAGTTCTATGTAGGACTTTTAATACATGTATTTGCTGGGGAGGGAGCAGCTCTTTTGTAATGCTAATAGATCCTAATTGCCCATTCAAGACCAAGGCTCCCTCAGACTCCTTCCATTACAACCACCTCTTGCTGGGGAGGGAATCAAATACTGTAATAATTTCCCCAATAATAATAATTTCCCCAATCAGCTAGCTAGATATGCCTAATTTCCCCCTGTTCATATGGTTAGAGGTGCTTACACTAGGAAGGAATACAATTGTTTTGTGCTCCAAATTGTGAGGCACCAGGTTGTCTCCAATCTTTTCACCATTTATTGAAAATTATCTCTGCAACCAGTAGTTGAAGAAGAAAGGGTTTTGCCCTTGAAATATTAGAAAGGTATTAAGCACATCTGATCTCGCAGCAAGGTCGGTGCCGGTTAGTACTTGGATGGGAGACCACCAGGGAATACCAGATGCTGTAGGCGCCTGGAGTAGGAACTGGCAAGCCACTCCAGTATTCCTGCCAAGAAAACTCCATGGACATGGAGTCATGAAGAGTTGGTCATGACTGTAACAACATAACACACAAACATCACCTGTTCCACTTTTGTATATGGTTTTTGTGATGGCTACCCGGCTCTTCAACTTGTTTTGCTTCAATAATGAAATAATTCTTGAGCTATTTTTGCTACATCTGGAAAATTCATCCCTAACTTTATGTCCATCAGGGATTCTTCACCTGTCAGCCAGCATGAGCTTTAAAATGGCCCAGCCTGCCACCTTTGCCTCTACACAGAGGGATGGAGAACTTAGAAAAGTTACTTTTTTTCAGAACTATACAAATTTGGGAAACTTAGCTCTGGGCTACAAAGGCCAGGATTCGCCAGCCAGGGGAGCTGTGCTGCCTGAGGCATTATGGCAGGCATGTCCAAACTTCTGCCCTCCAGATGTTTTGGCCTACAACTCCCACAGTCCTTTGCCATTGGAAATACAGGCTTGGAATTCTGGGACTTATAGTCCAAAACATCAGGAGGGCTGAAGTTTGGACATGCCTGCATTATGGCAACTTTGGGATATCCCCGTAAGATTTGGGTAGGTATTTGGAACTTTCCGGCTGCCCTTGAAAATCTGTAGCCTCCTCGAAGAGCGAGGCCTGGGTGTAAAAAGGTAACAAGGCTTCCAAACCTCGTGGGCTTTGTTCATGAGAGCCAACTCCTTGGATCAAGATCAGAAGGGAACAGGAAACCAGTGCTATTGATAAGCTATGAATATGATTTTCCAAGGTGCTGGATCATTTCCTGATTCATACCGAGGGAAGATTCAACAGGTGGTACAGTTAGATTTGAGGGATGGTGTGCCCGTAGGCAGAGCAGGTGGGAAACCAGTCCATCATGTCATCATCTCTAATGCTCTTTTGGGATTTTTAAAATATCCCTTGGTCATTAGATAGATAGATAGGGAAGGAAGGAAGGGATAGATAGATAGATAGATAGATAGATAGATAGATAGATAGATAGATAGATAGATAGATAGATAGATAGATAGATAGATTAGAACTAGAAAGAAAGAAAGGAAGGAAGGAAGGAAGGAAGGAAAGAAAGAAAAAGAACATAAGAACATAAGAACATAAGAAGAGCCATGCTGGATCAGGCCAAAAGCCCATCTAGTCCAGCTTCCTGTATCTCACAGTGGCCCCACCAGATGTGTTTGGGAGCACATGAGACTAGATATCTGTCTCTGTCCCCTGCATCTGGCCCTTGAAGTACCCCAGTTTTAAGCCTGGGGATTACACATCTCCCTCATGGTTTGTCACCTGTGATGGACTTTTCCTCCAGGAATCTGTCCAATTCCCTTTGAAGGCATCCAGGTCAGATGCCATCACCACATCCTGTGGCAGGGAGTTCCACAGACTAACAACACACTGGGTTAAAAAAAAACCTTTTGTCTGTTCTCCCTCTCCCAGCCCTCAATTTGAGTGTATGTCCCCTAGTTCTGCTATTTTGTGAGAGGGAAAAGAGCTTCCCTCTATCCACTTTACTCATGCCCTGCATTATTTTGTACGTCTCAATCATATCTCCCCTCAGGCGCCTCTTTTCCAGACTAAAGAGCCCCAAATGTTTTAGCCTTTCCTCGTAAGGGAGGTGCCCCAGCCCAGTAATCATAAGGGAGGTGCCCCAGCTCAGTAAAGAAAGAAAGAAAGAAAGAAAGAAAGAAAGAAAGAAAGAAAGAAAGAAAGAAAGAAAGAAAGAAAGAAAGAAAGAAAGAAAGAAAGAAAGAAAGAAAGAAAGAAAGAAAGAAAGAAAAAGAACTGGGTGGTGGTGGAATCCTTTCCATATATCTTATTTTACTTGCCTTTCATACACACATTCTCTTTTTATGATCTTTTTCTGTAAATCAGGCAACGTTGTCACACCGCCAAAGCCTTGTTCGCAAGGGCAAAATTTCGTATTCATTTGTCTCTTCGTACCAAACCTCTCTGAAATTGCCTTTGAAAGATCAAGTAATTTATTCTAGGCAGAAGCATTAATCTCTGCCCTTCATCCTCTCTGACACTTCAACATGGAGCCAGATACCTTTGTCCGACACCCCCCCCCGCCCCGGTGGTTATGCCACTTCTCGGAGTTGACTTTGCTACTCCCATATGTTTGCTTTGAAGTCTGCTTTACAGAAGAGCTTCTGAATTATTTAATATGCAAACATCTGGGTGAAATATACCAGTTAGTATCGGAGCTGGCTGCTTTGTGCCTGCATCCATGCTGAGCTGCATCGGGATTACTGGAAGAACAGCAAAATCTGGTCAACTGATATTATTGAAATATTTAATTCTTACATTGGCTTACCGTCTCGAAGTGAACAAATACCAAGTTTCGATTGCCCCTATCTCAGGGCCTTTTTACACAACCCCTAAGATCCACTGGCCACTTAAATTCGGACCAGAGATCTTAGGGGTTCCTCGCTCTTCCTTTGTCCCCACCCCCCTCCGCACGTCCTGGTTGCTGGCTGCGTGAGGGAGGGAGAAAAAAGAAAGAAAAGAATGCCGGTTTACCTCCGTTTTGTTCCCGGCAGCATTCAGATCTCTTAAAGGGGCGGGGCGCAAAAAAAGAACAAACGGAAGCCAGGAGAGCCCCGCACTCACTATCCTTACACCGGATCAAATATTTGTCACCTCCAAAAAGCAGGTACAAGAAAACTGCTGTTTGGTCTTGCTAAAGTGGGCGGGGTCGCACTTAATTGTCTGCAAAGTCCGGAGCTGGTGGGTAAACATTTTTAAGGTCCGGACCTTGCAGCCATTTGCGGCGGAGCTTAGGGGTCGTGTATAAACGCCCTCATTTTCTCATCAGGTGTATATTGAAAACCCCTCTCTCAACAGAGGTGAGGGGCTCAGGCAAAATCTGTCTGCCACTTATCATGCTGCCCTTTCACCCATCCCCAGACTTCACACCTCCACCAGCAAGACCACAGCTAAGGACCCATGCTTAGTGGGTGTTGGGAAGGGTTGAATAGGTGGGATTTTTCCGACACACCAGGCCATTGTACTGTGGAGTTACAGAAGGAGACACTGTGAGGAAGCGTGGACAGCATGGTCACAAAGCACTGTAAAACAATATTTCGTGTGTAATAAACGGTAAATAATAATCCTACAACACCAGCCCGGTCTTCCCCCAGAGAGAGGTTTCAGGAGCGAAGCATCCGTCCTGGTCTAATTAACCAAGTTGGTCTGGCCCTGCAGAGTGGGAAAATTTAAAAATTCAGGAAAAACCACTTTTGGCTGGAGAGAAAAACTAGCCACTCAGGGAAATGTTTTATACACACACACACACACTTGGGCTTTGTCCCCTTAATCCCTTCCCTTCCTCATCTGATCCACGGGCTGATAACAGGAAGCAAGATCTGGACAACCTGGATCTCTAATTTGCATATGTAAATGTTTTCCTAACTGAGACCCAGACATCCCCCTGAGGGCATCCTTCAGCTGTAGGACCTTTGTTGAATGTACTGTTTCCCATCCTTTGTGTACATATCGCCCCATTGTGTAAACCATTGTGTTTCCCCTCCTGCCTTGGTGTACAAAGCTTATAAAGTATCCTGACTCTCATTAATGGGCAGAGGACCCTACCTTTGCCTTCTCAATATGGGGTTGTGTCAACTTAACTGGGAGTTGAGTCATGGCTACTGGACTTCTTTTTTGAGAGATAGAAACGTTTTGCTGTTCATCCAAACAGCTTCATCGATGAAGCTGTTTGGATGAACAGCGAAACGTTTCTATCTCTCAAAAAAGAAGTCCAGTAGCCATGACTCAACTCCCAGTTAAACGAACCTGGATGACTGAGAATCTTCACAGACGTTGTGTCAACTTATTTATTTGGATCCAAATAAACGGGCGCAACTGGGCTCTCTCGCATCAGATCTTTTAGTGGCAAAGTCAGATCTGGTGTACCTTTTCCTGGGAGCTAGACATTCAACAGTATGTCTAAGGAGCCAATTCAGACCAGGGTGCTGTGAAAGCAAGGTGAACTATATACATTGGAAGTCTCACACCAACTCTCCTCAGACTGACGAAGCTGCTTGGATGAGCAGCGGAGCGTTTTGATGTCACAAGAAGTCCAGTAGCCATGACTCAACTTTCAGATATCCTCCTTCAATGTTGTATCTGGGTCTTTTCCAGGGAGAAAGGTGGGGCTGTATGTATGTATGTATGTATGTATGTATGTATGTATGTATGTATGTATGTATGTATGTATGTATGTATGTATGTATGTATGTATGTATGTTGTGAGAATGGCTGATGGTCAGATTCCGAAAGATCTTTTTGTATGGAGAATTAGGGCAGGGAAAGCGCCCCAAAGGGAGACCACAGCTGCCATATAAGGATATCTGCAAGAAGGATCTGAAGGCTTTGGGAATGGACCTCAACAGATGGGAAAACTTGACCTGCAATTGTTCAGTCTGAAGGGAAAAGATATAGCATGGGCATGTACAATTTGAGGGGGACTCTTGTCTAACAGGCTGAGGAAAACAGGCAGTCCCAGAAATGGCAAAATCTGGGGGCCGGGAAAGGGACCAACTGTATCTGTCCTCAACCTGGAATTTGCCACTCTCAAAATGGCCTTTCTAGGCACACTAGATGCTGCTTTAGGACTTCTATACAGAGTGCAATACCATAGTCTCTTGGGACTGAAGGATGCCAATGTATGTATGTATGTATGTATGTATGTATGTATGTATGTATGTATGTATGTATGTATGTATGTATAAATAAATAAATAAATAAATAAATAAATAAAGTGTGTGCTGTGTTGTGACAGTCATGACCAACTCTTTGACCCCATGTCCATGGAGTTTTCTTGGAAGGAATACTGGAGTGGCTTGCCAGTTCCTACTCCAGGCGCCTACAGCACCTGGTTATGTATTTATGTGTATAAACCAACAGAACAAAAAGTCTTATGGCCAGTGTTGGGGCGAGGTTTGCTTCTTCAGCTGTTCAGTCTTTAGGTTTCTGTCTTTCTTAACTCTTTATTTGGATCCTTAATTTTCCTTCGGGCTTTGCCTGTGTACCCCCTTGCATAGGGAGGCTGGCCCTCCCGAAGCCCCGCCCTTCTCCTCCTCATTAATATTCATGCCCCGCCTCCGCCCGCCGCTCTGTGTCTTTCTCCCTCCCCCTCCCTCCTTTTCTGTCTCCTCCGAGCGATGAGCTCCGCGATCTACTCGTTTCCCTTTAGGCGGGCGATCGGCGGCTCGGGCTGTACCTCCCGCGTCCCTATGGGCTGCGGCTGCGCGCGCATGCGCATGCGCATGCGCGGTGGGCGCCAAAGATGGCGGCGGCGGCGGGGCCTGGTCGGCTGCAGGAGGAAGCGCTGAAGCGGAAGGAGCGGCTCAAGGCTTTGCGGGCGCGCACGGGGGCCAAGCAGGTGCGCGAGCGCTCGCGAGGGGTGTGTGTGTGTGTGTGTGTGTGTGAGAGGACGAGGGCCTTTGGAGCCAGGAAGGGCGCCGCGGGGCACGAGCTGGCGTCATCGTGTCGTCATCGTGTGACGTCATCCCTCGGCAGGGCCTGCTGGGGGGGAGCGTGACGTCATCCCTAGACAGGGCCTCCTTGGTGGTGGTTTGGGGGGGGGAAGAGGGTTGGATTCACGGCTCCCTGTTTCATGGAGCGCCAGGTGGTGTGTGTGTGGGGAAAACAAGTGATGGACTACAGTTCCCATCATGCCTCGCGCTCGACCCGTCCCGCCGGGGCTGATGGGAGTCGTAGTTTTTCGGGTCTTCCCTAGGCGGGCGAGTCGGGTGGGCGGGGTCCTCGGTGGCTCCCCTCGGAAATGTCGGGTTGTTCTGACTACAACTCCCAGAATTCCCCAGGCAGCCAGCCTCCAGGGGGAATTCTGGGAGTTGTAGTGCGAAGCGCACACTTTTAGTCTCAGCCTTTGACTGGAGGGCAGTTTGGGACTTCCAGTTCCGGCAGCAGCAGGGATTCTGGGAGTTTGTTTGTTTATTTATTTTAGAGTATTTTTACCCCGCCTTTCTCCTTGGAAAAAGGACCCAAGGCGGCTTACAGTAATGAGGGATAATATACAGTTGTAGTTCAGAGCACATGGGGGGCCAAAATGAGAACTGGTCGCCTGAGCCGAGGTGGTTAGTGGTGCTACTCCCCCCCCCATAGATCAGTGGTACAAACTTAATGAAGTGGTAATTCATCTGTAAAAGCTTGTTTATTGTACGGTTTTTAAATGGTCTATAAAGGTGTCGCCTGTTTTTGCATTTGTATTCCAGCCTTGAGTAACTCAGGTGTTCATGGACCGCAGAAGGCTACCCAGCTGCCTTCTCCACCAGCTGTGTTGGCCAAGGTTGATGGGAGTTGTAATCCAAGAATAGCTGAGTTACCCAAGATTGGGAACCCCTGGTGTAGATGATAGAGGTAGTGATATCAGGCGGAGCACCCACTCTGAGAAAGGGAACATTCCAGAGCTCCTTGTCAGGGGCAACATTTGAATGTGGGTCTTTTCCTGGATCACATTTTGCTTGGTCTCTTTGATGGCCTAGGACGCCTGCTATGCTGGGTCTGGTCAAGAGCACACATCCTCCTCCAGGAAAGCTTCATCTGGTATGGAAAGATAGCTCCCTCTCCATTTTTATCGTCCACCCAAATGTCATCTCTCGGTGTGAAAACTTGGCAACTTTGATGACTAATGAGCAATGATTTAATGGTTCAGCTTCAGACGAGAGACATTTCTTATCTGCCGTTTTGCTTCCAAGAGCAGCAGATGGTATAATCACCTTAAGAGCTATCATTCCCCCATTCTGTTGCTCTCTGTGGCTGAAATTTAGAGGTATATCATCCCAAAACATGAGAGTTGTATTCCAAAGGAAATTCTGGGCTCTGGAACATGTAGTTCAAAACAGCAGAACTTGTTTATGTTCTGGTAGCCATTATCTTTCTTTTTTTGGGGGGGGGGGGGCTCCTACCTTAAAGATCTCTGCTCCTTGTGGATTTAATGATCACTGTATTTGCATGTTGACGGGTGATGCCAAGGTACAGCATTCAATGGAAGCATCCTGGTCAGTGATTGGAACAAGAGAATCCACCACAGGATTGCTGATCCACTGCTCGTTAGCTACCCATTCTGATAAGAAATGTTTAGATGTGTGGACAACCCCCTGTACCAGTGGTGGTGAACCTTTGGCACTCCAGATGCTTTGGACCAAAACATCTGGAGTGCCAAAGGTTTGCCACCACTGCCCTAGATGTTATCAAATTACAATTCACAGGAGCCCCAATTGGGAAGGGATCCAGAGAGTTGCAGTCATTCAACATCTGGAGGACCAGAAATTGCCCAGCCCATTGCAGGAATAGGGGATAAATTAAAACTTGCTCTCAGAATTCCCCAGGCACCTAGCTTCCACGGAAAACTCCCAAGAATTCTAATGGGAAAAACGTAACTCTAGTCACAGCAAGGCTGGTCTGAATGTGGTTCTTTGGGCCATACTGAACTGCAGATTCATAAGCCTTAGTGGTACTGCTAAAGGCACACCTTCACGATCTGACATACCCTGGAAACCCAGTTAAGTGTAACCTTTGGTTCGATGGTATGGTATATAAATCAAATAAATAAATATGTTGAATGCTTCTATCAGCCTTCACCATTGACTGTGTTGGCTAGTGCCAACTGTGTGGGCACTAGCAGCTGCCGGTGTAAACCACCTTTCCATTGCAGGATGGCGGATTGTAAGGATCTAAGGCATGTGAAGCACTTGGAGTGCTTTAATGCTGTATATAAGCACAACATTTATTTATTTATTTATTTATTATTGCATTTATATCCCGCCTATCTTCGAGAACGAACTCTAGGCGGCTAACAGCCAAAGTCAATACAATAAAATAACAAATCAATAACATGGCACACATTCAGGATTTTCTTTGTAAATAAGCATTTGATATTTATCTTTTGCAAAACATGGTTTGAGAACCGCAAGACGACAGGCACTGAAGAAAGTGACGACAATTTATCTGCCATTTATTGAACGGTAGAGTGAGCCGTTATGGGAAACGAATCAATAGCGAGAGCCAAGATGCTCCTGGAAAACACATGAATGACGTGCGTACATAATCTACGTATCACTATTGCCACTGGTTGCAAGTAGCTCTAGAAAAGGCTTACTGCAATCCAAGGAGGCATAAATTAGCCCCGTGGCACAGTGGTTAAATGCCTTTTCTGCAGGTAAAATGGTGCTCACGCCCTGGGGTTCAATCCCAGGTAGCCGGCTTATGGGTGACTCAGCCTTCCATCCTTCCGAAGTCAGTAAAATGAGTACCCAGCTTGCTAAGGGGGAGGAGGGCAATGTGTAGCCTGCATACTGTAGTTAAAAACTGTAAACCGCCCAGAGACTGCTTGAAGTGGTATGGGGCGGTATATAAGCAGAACACTTTGCTTTTAAAATGTGTTAGTGGCTGCGAGCTTCCTCAGTGGTTTAGGTCTTGGGCTCCTTGATTCGACCCACGGCGTCCCTTCCAGCTATGCATAACCAGGCACTGGAGATGAATAAGGGATGGCTTTCTCTGCAGGTCCCCTTGCTTCTCAATTTCCAGCAGGTTATTTTTTATTATTATTACTGGCCTGGAATATAACCAGGCAGTTCCTTTGTTTTTAAGCAAAAGCAAAGCAAAGTGTTCTGCTTATATACCGCCCCATACCACTATAAGTCGTCTCTGGGCGGTTTACAATTTTTTAATTACAGTGTGCAGGCTACACATTGCCCCCCCCCCAGCAAGCTGGGTACTCATTTTACCGACCTCGGAAGGATGGAAGGCTGAGTGAACCTTGAGCCTGCTACCGGGGATTGAACCCAGGTCGTGAGCACAGTTTTATCTGCAGTACAGGCATTTAACCACTGCGCCACGAGGCTCTCTTTTTACCAATTCCTTTGTTTTTACCAGTAGTTTTTCAAGGCCTCCTGGCTGCTAAATGGAAGTCGATTTAAGAATTAGCGATCCCTGCCCATCCAGTGTTCCATGTTAAAAATTCCCATGAAATCTGAGAGAATTGGAGAAGCGTGACCTGCCTCGGCAGTGACACCGAGTTGGCCCATCCTGGCGGAGGCCATTCGAAGCGTTGGCCTCTGGAGGGCTGTTTCTTACTTCAAACAAGCCCCTGCCGTTAAAACTGTTGGCTTTTATCCCTCTGAAGCCCTTTGTCTCTTAATTAGAATGGAAGATGATAGCGGACGGCTTGCCGACGTGCTCCTTGCCGCTGGTGCCCCCGAGAAGCTGCGGTTCCATGAATTATCCATGTTCAGAATAATCCATCTGGCCTGCCTGGCAAGATCAGCCACCTGCCCCCCCCCTCCCCCAGCTCATGGTTTATTAATAGGTTCGCTAATAAAGTTTTCCGACAGATCGTTTTAGAATCAGTGAGGCTCGTTTCTGCGGTGTTGTTGTAATTTTGTGGCAGAGGACTTTGATAACATCTCAGGTGACCTTTGAAGCCCAAGTAGACACAGAACTGGTGAGGAGCTGCAGCCCCCCCCCCACAGTTCCTTGTACAAGTCTCATGTGACAAGATTCCCGCAAGTATTCGTTAGTTAATTATGTGCCATCAAGTCAGAACAGACTTACAGCAAACCTAATAGGGCTTTGTAGGTAAGTGAGATATTTAAGGAGTGGTTTTTGCTGCTATAATAGTGTTTGCTATAATCCACATTTTTCAGTATTGACAGGCGGGGCATGAAATATATCCCCCTTGGATGAAGACATGTAGTTGTGCTGTGATTAAATCTTTCTTGAGCAGTCCCTGGTGTCTTGTTTACCTGCCTTTCCTAAACCCATGGGGAGATTTAAATAATGGTTCCAGCCCTGGTATTCCTGAGATATGCTTTAGGTCTTTATTCCTCTCAAAACTTCTAAAAATTAAAAAAAGCAACTATTTTTCATTACACTGCAAGGAGAGTAGTTAGTTACGTAGTTACATGGGTTGTTACTTTTCTGATATTTTGCACTGAGAATAAAAACAGCCTTAGAACTGCCAAGGCAAGGGCTTAAGAACTAGAAGGACATCCCATCTAAAAAGCAATTAAAAGCAAGCTTTAAAAGTAACTGCAGATATTATTTGATACACAAGAGGAATTCTTACTCATTTCTTGACTTTCAGTCTGTGACCACGTTATGTCTTCATTGCTTGATTGTTGGACAGTAACTGTCCTCTTATTTGCCATTCTTTTGCTTCCAAGTTCTGTGCAGCTGCCAAGCAATGGATGCCCATTATCTGGATTTCATATTTTTGATTTCCTGGAAGTGCGTCCCTAGAAAATTGGACCTTTGTTCTGAGACATCCAGCTGCTTCTGGTCTCCCCACGTAATTATTGAATACGATCATGTTGTGGACTAAGAGAGTGTGTGATGCCCCTGCACAGCTGATCTCTGGCTTTATTGATCGACTCAGTCCAGTCTGGGTGTTTGCAAAACCTAGTACAGTGGACCCTCGTTTAACAAGCGGTTTGTTTAACAGAACAAAATGAGACACAGAAAGGGACCGTGGTGCTAATACTCCTGGTTATGAACTTACACTGGCTAAGCTGGTTAACATAAGCATCCTGGCAACCCAGAGCTCAGGTATCGGAGTCTGTTAACCTCCAAGGGACTAACACGTCAATATCTGCTTTTTAAACGAGTAACTTTTAGTTGAACCTAGAAGTGGCCTGGTTTTCCTGTTGGATGATTCTTGCCATTTTTCTTACACTTGGTGGAGACATAATATTGCAAAACCTGCATGGATGTGCCGATTAATAAATTTTAAAGCCCTCATCTTTGGTCAGCCCAAGGGAAGTAGATGTGGTTTGCTTGCATTGATGGAATCTTGATCAGCATTTTTCTTTGGCACCTGCCTGCAAAATTCTCCATTTCAACGTGAGACCCCTTTGGGGAATGACAGGTTGAGAAGGCTTAGCTAACTGGTTGGAATTCTCTGCAGTGAAATTTTCCACCATGCGTTGCTCTTTTGTGAATTGTTTAAGAGTCTCCTCTGCCTCTTCTCAAAGACCCCCCCCCCTTCTCTCCCATCAGTTGCACACCTTATTCCTTGAAGTAATCAAAAGCCAGGATGCAAATGGACTCCTCTGTCCCCACCGACCATGCAAATGCCGCTTCTTGGAAATGGAACACAACTTGGAGTGGAGAAATCGAAGTTCTTTTAGTGCTAGCAAAGGGTGGAGAGGGTGTTGACATCACTTGGGTTTGGCACAGAGGATGTGGCAGCTATGAAAGCGTGCGGTCTTATTTTTAAACCTGTGGCGCCAGTCCGCATGCAGGTCTAAATCACGAAGTAGAAGGGCATTAATTGTAAACAAAGAATGCAAAGCAAGCAGGCAAGACTCTTAAGAGAGTTTCTAAACACATTTTACAACTGTTTGGGAAATGAGGATCTTCCCACCACCACCACCACCACCAAATGCCTTTCTCACTACACCATCTCCCTGACCTTCTATTCACCTCTGCCTTTCCTCTCTTGGCTGTCTTCCGATCTTTGTATTTACCTTTTAGCAATTAGCCTGGGGATCAGGCGTGGGGGCGAACGTCGAATCATAGAATCATGAAGTTGGAAGCGGGCTAAAAGTTTGGGCTCGATGGGCTTCTTTCAGGCCCCGTCCAACTTCATGATTGTGTGATTCAATAATTTTCTCCTTTGGGGCAGACGAGGTGGCCCCAGTGATGATGCTCCACATCCACAGCTCAAGCTCCCTCTGCGGTTCTCCAGCAGAAAAGTCAAGAAATAAAACGTTCTACATAACCACAGTGGGGCTGGCTATCTTGCTGCAGGGAACAGAATCTCGTCTGGAGGATGAAAGTTTGCGTTTTACATATACAGTTGGATCCCGGTATCCACTGGGGATCAGTTCCAGGCTTTCCCGTGGATAACAAAAACTGTGGATAGAGAACACCCCCCCCCCAAAAAAAAACCCTGCTGTTTTGTGACAGTAGCTTTCTTTACGGCTGCTGTTTGCGACAGTAGCTTGCTTTGCAGCTGCTGAACTATTTATTTAATATTTTCATCTGCCACCCATGGATAATTGAATAAGGTTAATGAATCTGTGGATATGAGGGTCATACTGTGCTGATGGGAGGGGCCAGGACGTCCCTGTCTTGATCTAATGGGAGAGCCTGCCAACTGTAGTCTAGAAAAGTAACTTTTCCAAGCTCCTTTCTCACTCCTCTCCCCACTCGACAAGCTGGTCAGTTGGATCCCTTGAAGCCTTGTTGCAGGGTGTGCTGTGGTCTTGCCACTGGTGAGCCGTGGACTTTGCCGTCTGAGGTGCCCAGCTGGCTGACCCCCCCCATCAAGGCAGTCTTGACTGACCCTTTCCCCTTGTCGGAAGGTGAAATATTGGGCCAACGAGGTGGCCCTTAATGGGGCGCGGGTTCTTGGCCTCGTGGACCTGCCGTTCTGGGCATCAGCCTTGTTTGAAAACTTGGCCTTTTCGTATTCCTGGTCTGCCTTTGCCGTTATCTCTGAGTTTGCATTGGGACATCTTTTTGTGTCTTTGGCTAGGAAGGAGTTACTTGGCTTCAAGGTCGTCTTTAATTGTTCCGATTCCCAAGCCAAGTGAGTTGTTTCCATGCTTACCCCCCAAAGATAACAGCAGGGACGGGGGGGGGGCACAACCCTTTTCATGAAGAAGGGAGGGTTCCCCCCCTCCCCCAGGGCCTTCCGGTCTTGCAAGTACAAAATCAAACCCGAGTGCCCAGAAGTCCAGCTTTGCCTTTGTTTGTTTTGAAGGGGGGGGGGACACAATGCCTCGCTTGACCAACCATCCCTTGTCAAACAGCGTGGCCTCTTCTCCCTTCTTCTTTTAGCTTATAAAAGGACGAGAGAGTCTGGGAAACTAGGTTAATGATCAACTCCAAAAAATGCACAGCTCGATCTGCCTTGCACTCCCACCTCCCGGGAGTGCTTAATTAATATGTTCCAGAGCATGTGGTTCACATCTACAAACGGTCTCTCTTGTTGTTTAAAATTAACCTGTAATGTGCATTCGCAAGCATGCCTCTAGAAAAGAGCTACAACGGAGTCAACTAGGCTTAATGAAAGAGCAATAGCATAGTTGACGGCGTGGAGGATAGCGAACTGATTGAGACTATTATCAAAACTACTTATAATCTTATGTGATTACATTGACACTATGTTTTCAATGTTACTTTCCATAAGGCAATACAGTACTTTACATGGAACTTTCCTCTCCTTTTGATTGCTCACATTCTCTTATACCTTTAATGTAATGTTGTCTATTAATGCTGTAAGATGTCCCTCAATTCCTTGTTTTCAATTACTTGTAGTGGACGGTATATTATCCCTCATTACTGTAAGCCGCCCTGGTCCTTTTCCAAGGAGAAAGGCGGGGCAAAAAATACTCTAAATACTCTAAATAAATAAATAAATAAATAAATAAATAAATAAATAAATAAATAAATAAATAAATAAATAAATAGAGCAGCTTTTGGAGGTGGCTGAAGCACAGAGGTGGGGGGAGTCTATCTCGTTGGATGAATGAGGAGCGTCTTCTCATCATCCTCATCAAAGTGCAGTGTTGGAAGGGGCACTGCAAGACCTCGAACCCGGTCCAGTGTGTGTGTGGGGGAATCGAAACTCCCAACCTCTGTTTCTGCACCCAGGTGGCTGAACCACTGATCTATCCTGCGGTTCCTGCACCAATAGTTATGTCCAAGTGTGGACCATCTTCTCTTCAGGATGAGTAATGTGGAAATAGTCAATGTGGGTTGATGGCAGTGGTTCTCGACCTGTGCGTCCCCAGATGTTCCTGGACTGCAACTCCCAGAAACCCCTTCCAGCGCAGCGAGTGGTGGAGGCTTCTGAGAGTTGCAGTCCAGGTGGAGAACCACTGGTTTATGGGTTCAGGAGAGAACGAGCAGGCATTTGAATCTGTGGTTTCACCTCAGGGGCTTCCCTTGGCTCCTTTTAAATCTTTCCAAATGTCATTTCCCCACCACGTATCTGGTATCTGGGCCAATATCTATCATCCAGATTAGATTTGGCAGGTAAATTTTAACAGGGGCTTTTTTGGATTTTCTCAATGTGGGGGGGGGGCACTAGCTCTCCCCATTTTGAGCAACAGTTTCTGTGGGAATGTTCATAAATGTGCCTTGGAGAGCTTCTGCAAAGACACCCCTTCCACTTTTCTCTCGGGGTCTGGAAGACGGTGCAGGTTGCATTTAATTTCAAAAATGGGTAGCAAGAGCAGTTGTGTGCCGAATGTGACCCACGGCAAGCGAGAGGTCACCAGAACTGACCACTTGTCACAGTTACTTATTGGCTAGACTAGAGCATTGTGGCTGTAACTCGGGACACAGGGATCCAGAGCCAGAAGGAGGCTGGTGGGCTGTCAAGTCAATTTAGGTTTATGGGGACTCCCTGTGGCACAGTGGTTAAATTGCAGTACTCCAGCGCAGGTGGTTCAGTCCTAGGTAGCCAGCTTGAGGTTGACTTCTGTCCTTCCGAGGTGGGCGAAATGGTTGCCCAGCTTGCTTGGGTGGGTGGGTGGGTGAGTGTGTAGCCCGCATCGTTAACTTGTAAGCCAACCCGAGAGTGCTTTAAGTGCTATGGGGTGGGACGTAAGCGACGCGATTTGCTTTTGCTTTGCATATTCTAAGACAGCGACTAAAATGATTACTGGGCTGGGGCACCTCCTTTATGAGGAAATGCTAAAACATTTGGGGCTCTTTAGTCTGGAAAAAAGGCGCCTGAGGGGGGATATGATTGAGACGTACAAAATAATGCAGGGCATGAGTCAAGTGGATAGAGGGACGCTCTTCTCCCTCTCACAAAATACCAGAACTAGGGGACATCCACTCAAACTGAGGGCTGGGAGAGTAAGAACAGACAAAAGAAAATATTTTTTCACCCAGCGTGTTGTTAGTCTGTGGAACTCCCTGCCACAGGAGGTGGTGATGGCATCTAGCCTGGAGGCCTTCAAAAGGGGATTGGACAGATTCCTGGAGGAAAAGTCCATCCCAGGTGACAAACCAGGATGGAGATGTGTCACCTCCAGGCTTAAAACCGGGGTACTTCAAGGGCCAGATGCAGGGGAGTGGTATCAGGAGACAGAGATCTAGTCTCATGCACTCCCAGATGCATTTGGTGGGACCCCTGTGAGATACAAGAAGCTGGACTAGATGGGCCTTTGGCCTGATCCAGCTGCAGGGCTCTTCTTAGGTTCTTATGCTCATTCCTAGTTTCTCAACCTGCGCTAGCTCACAGGGTTGTTGAAAGCAGTTTGTGCGTGATGCTGGAAGGAGCTGTGTTGGAAACAACAACAGCAACAAAAACAAGAACACGCACGCACTCACCCCCCCCCCACACCATCATCTTTCAGTACTGAGAGCTACCAAATTGCCTTGCGAGACGAGACGGTAGCCGTCGGACTGCATGAGTGGCAACCACCACACTGTGAAAAGCACACTGAAAATTAGGGTGTTGTGGATTCCCGTTCCCATCCTCATGACTCAGGAATCCACAAGGATCCATCCTTCTCGGCAATTCTAAGATTTATTTATTTATTTATTTATTTATTTATTTATTTATTTATTTATTAAGCTTATATACCGCCCGTCTTCCTGAGAGGAACTCCGGGCGGTTTACAACAAGGGGACAACAAAACAATAGATTAAAATAACAGCAAATTAACTGACTAACTAAATAATAAAACAAGATGATGATGATGATGATGATGATGATGATGATGATGATGATGATGATGATGATGATGATGATGAAACGGTTCTTCCTTGTCCCTCACTCCCACACCCTAGAGACGCCTACTACACTTTGCTTTTGCTTTGCTTTTGCTCGATTCTGTTTTTGCAAAAATCACCCAAGGATATTTAGGTGTTGGGACCCATCGTTTCCCCCTGTGGCTGCCCCGATGTTTGTTTCTCTTGTTTGCTGCGGGTATGACTTTTCTCGTCTCCATAGCAACCCCCTGCCACTTGAGCAAGGATTAGGACACCAAGAAGGAATAAGCAGCCCAAGTCCCGAGGGGCTTTAAAAGGTGCTCCTGGAAACCGGTCAAGGGAGATAAGCAGTTTTTCCCCATGGAGATGAAAGGAGAATTTCCGAATGGCATTTGAATCCTACATCCTCCTAAACAGGAGGACTGGGAGAAGGGGGGAGCGGAGAAAACAGAGGCAAAATTTCATGTAATTTCATGCAACGTGGCATCTTCCTTGCGAAGTTTGAGAAGAAGCATTTTCTACTTCAGAACTGTAAACATCCAGGTACCTAGAATATTTTTAGCCGGTCTGACAGCTGATTTCCTGCCCATGCCTCTACCGCAGAGAAGAGCTTCGGAAGAACTTTTTTGGGTGGGTGGGTGGGGGGAGTTTCAAGGCTCTGCCCCACAGCCCTCTCTATATACATTTCTTTTATGTATTGTCCGATGCTTTGTATGCTGTATGCCTATCTGTCCTTTTTGTGGTGATCCCCATGGGGATATACATCCTTTCAGGGCAGAGTGGAACTTTGAACCCATGCTCCTGTTGGCCTTGTCCAAATGTGAATGGGACGAGGTCAGAATCAGCCAGGGAGATGTTCTGCTCTGTGCCTTCTTCGTTGCAGGAGTCCCACTTACAGAGAGGAATGCTTAGTGGGACCCCCCTGTATCCCCAGGGGATAGGTCCCAAGCCGTACCCTCCCACAGATGCTGGAAAAGGCTGTTTTAATCAAGAATGCTTTTCATCGCATGGTCTCTGGCTCCCTCTTGTGGCTATTTCTGGTAACCTTGCCTTTAAATGCCTATTTCTAGGGTTTTTCTTCTAATATCTTTAATGTTCTAAATCTGTTGATAAATGAACCAGTGGATGTTGATTCTGGGGTCCTGCTGTAACGCACTGGACTAGAAACGGATTGAAAGAGTGTTGGAGGAGAGTCTCTTTGTTTGGGAATTGGGCAGAGGCAGGAGGGAAGGAGCTGAGGGTTTAGGAATGGGCCGCCTGTTTGGCTCGCGGCAGGTTGCCAAGAAAGTATGGGCGAGAAGAGCGGCATGGATGCAGAAGCACGTGCAGGGCTCCCAGTCGGGCGATATGGCTCTTTCCCCAGCGGTTTCCCAAACCAGGCGTAACCCTGACTAGCTTTCGTAACCAGGCGAGCTTGGTGTGTGTTCACTGTGGCCAGGTTGGCAAGTCGCTTGTGATAGGCAGCCCAGAGAAATTCCCTAAGAAAGCAAGGTTGGATGTTCCCCTGGCTTCCCTGGCCCTGTGCGTGCTGGCATATGGCTCACCCAGTTAAAGGCCAATGCTTCAGCTACATTGCTCTGGTCCGTGGGCCTGTTTCCTCATATGTGACACCTTTTTAGCTTAAAACTCTGTGCTCTGTGCTTTGGCTCCAGTGCTGCTTTTGTTATTGTTGTTCAGTCGTTCAGTTGTGTCCGACTCTTCATGACTCCATGGACCAGAGCTCGCCAGGCCTTCCTATCTTCCACTGCCTCCTGGAGTTTGGTCAAATCCATATTGGTTGCATCGATGACACCATCCAACCATCTCATTTGTGCCATCCTCTTCTCCTTTTGCCTTCAATCTTTCCCAACATCAGGGACTTTTCCAAGGAGTCCTCTCCCCTCATGAGGTGGCCAAAGTATTGGAGCCTCAGCTTCAAAATCTGTCCTTCCAGTGAACATTTCGGGGTTGATTTCTTTCAGGATGGATAGGTTTGATCTCCTTGCAGTCCAGGGGGACTCTCAAGACTCTCCTCCAGCACCACACTTCAAAAGCATCGATTCTGCAGTGATCAGCCTTCTTTATAGTCCAGCTCTCACTTCCAGACATCACTACTGGGAAAACCATAGCTTTGACTATCCTGACCTTAGTTGGCAAAATGATGTCTCTGCTCTTTAAGATGCTGCCTAGGTTTGCCATTGCTTTCCTCCCAAGAAGCAGGCATCTTTTAATTACGCTGCTGCAGTCGCCATCTGCAGTGATCAAGGAGCCCAAGAAAATAAACTCTGTCATTGCCTCCATTTCTTCCCCTTTTATTTGCCAAGAGGTGTTGGGACCGATGGCCATGATCTTAGTTTTTTTGATGTTGAGCTTCAGCCCATTTTTTTCACTCGCCTCTTTCACCTTCATTAAGAGTGCTGCTAGGCAGACACAAAATAAGAGACACATTTTATGCTTAAATACAGGCAGTGGCTTCCCGTATTTCTGGAGCCAGGCTTGATTTGGGCATCTGTCATGTCCCAGGAAATGGCGGTAGCCTTTGATTTATTTGAGTCATTTTGTCCTCACGGTGCAGGCAGCCCCCTGGGAGACTCAGTTCCACTGTCCTTAAGATTTTCCCTGACCAAAATGTCCCACCTGGAGGGGGTCTCTCTTTGGTGGCTCCCTCCCTCCCCTGCCTCCAGCTTTCTCTGACTTCCAGCCATTTTGAGCAAAGCCAGGCATGAAAGCATCCTGGAGTTCCTTTCCCCCACCCTGCCGCCATTTGCCTCTGTCACCTAGGCGAGTCACAGGGGAAAATTTCAGGGGCATGGAGCCATTTGGAGTAGAAACAGGATGACAACCCTCAAATGGATGGCGTCTCAGATACGGAGTTGTCCAGTAGCTGGTGATGGGAGGGCCTTGATCCTCCTCTTTCCTCACTGGGTCCTGATTCTGTCCCAATGGCTGTTCTTCTTGACCCAGATTGCTTTTCATCTTCTGCCTCTCTCTTTCTCTAGAACACCGAGGAAGGCTCCCCTGAGGTCAAGCAGTTCAGAGAGGATGCCGGAGAGGAAGGCACAGCAAAACACAAGTGAGCTTCTGGTCCTTATCTCAGCCCTTATCTCGGTGTGTGTGTGTGTGTGTGTGTGTGTGTGTGTGTGTGTGTGTGTGTGTGTGTGTGTGTGTGTGTGTGTGTGTGTGTGCTGTCGTGTCATTACAGTCGTGACCGACGCTTCGTGACACCATGTCCATGGAGTTTTCTTGGCAGGAATACTGGAGTGGCTTGCCAGTTCCTACTCCAGGCGCCTACAGCACCTGGTATTCCCTGGTGGTCATAGAATCATAGAATCCTAGAGTTGGACGAGACCTCCAGGGCCATCCAGTCCAACCCCCTGCCATGCAGGAACCCTCCATCACAGGACGCCCGACAGGTGGCCATCCAGCCTCCGCTTAAAAACCTCCAAAGAAGGAGACTCCACCACCCTCCTTTGGGGCAGCATATCCCACTGCCGAACAGCTCTAACCGTCATGAAGTTCTTCCTAATGTTCAAATGGAATCTCCTTTCCTGTAGTTTGAGACCATCGTTCTGAGTCCTAGTCTCTGAACCCATGGAAAACAAACCAACCCCTTCTTCAATGTGACATCCTTTCAAATATTTAAACATAGCCATCATATCCCCTCTCAGTCTTCTTTTTGCAAATGCTAAACATTCCCCATCCACATACTAGCCAGGGCCGACCCTGCTTAGCTTCCGAAATCAGGCGAGATTGGGTGTGCTCAGGGCATCTAGCCAGCTATTATCTCCGTGTCATCACCCTTGTTAGCTCCTTGCTAGTTGCTGCCTGGGGAGGAGTGACCAGCTGGGGTACGTGCGGCACACATGCTCTTTCCTGCTCGGAAAAGAACAGGGGTGGCTTGTTTGGATCATGGAAACCTGTCTTTCAGGTTAACCATCGACCAGGTTGTCGTGGTACCCAGTCCTGGATGTGCATGTCAATAATAGTGGATGGCTTTGAAATTGCACTCCCTGCCTTTGCTGAATAAGAAGAGCTGGTGGAACATCTCGTGTACGGCACAGGTTCCCTTTCACCCCTACCCCAAGCAGCAGTCGGGGGGGGGAGCGTCCCCTGCACAGAACCTGAGAAACAATGCACTCTCAGGGAAGGAAAGCCACAACCCTTGGGTGGCCTACACAATCCCCCTAAGCAGAGGGGGAGAGCATGAGAATGGCCTGGCCTGCTGCTTGGTTGTGGCCGATCGTTTTGCAAGTGTCCAGCGATGTGTTAAGAGACTGTACAGTGTTTACAGGAAGAAATGCTGTCCTGCTACCATTTGAACACAGACCTCCAATTCAGGTAAAACCCAGATATCTACTCTGCCTGATGTCGGAAGATGCTGGCTGTTTGAAATATCTCAGTACCCACAGATGTGACGAGTTATTCTAATCCGGCACGATCAGTTCTACATGCATTCTTTTCATCGTGCAAGGTGCAAAACACGGCGTGTTTCTAATATCCGTACCCTGAGCCCTGTGTCTGAATAGTCACCTACCAAAAGCCAAGCTCTCCTCTCTTCCTTTGTTGCCTGGGGTTTGATGAGCCCCCCCCCCTCCAAAAGGGGGAGGTTTTCAATGTCGTTTCCCCTCTGATCCTCCTCCACGGCATGCTCTCTGTCTCAAGAACTCCCTCGGGGGACCTCTTGCCAGTAGCAGCCACAGCAGCTAATTGCATGGGACACATCTGTCCAAAACAGCCTGGTGTCAAATGGATAATGGAAGAGGTTGAGATCTGCTCATTTAAACAGGCTTGGGAAATGTAATAACCCACCAAGCTTGGGGGCGGATTTAGGCTGCAGCTCTCCCATTAACCTTTCATTCCCGGGGGCCCTAGAATCAGAAGGAACCAGGGCTAAGTCTGCTTAAGGGCACCCCCCCCAAAAAAAATTGAAGCCCTGTGGGTCAGCTAAGAAATCAAGAGGTGTGCCCCCTGCCTCCTTTCCGCTGGTGCAGAATGCTTCCCCTCGCGGAAGATGGACCTGCGGTTCTGTCCCCTCTTACCTGGTAGGAAGCCCCACGGAGCTTGGCAGGTCCTTCCGTGTGCCTGCCTCTTATTCTCCTTTTCCTTTGTTTTTGGGAAGCAATTAAGAAAGCGGTTCTGCTAATCTCCAGGTGATCTTCTGCGGTGCAGGCTAGCCAATTATACGGGCAAAAGCCACAGCTCCTGAGAGCAGGCATGTGTGCGAAAGGATTAATAGGTGGGCACAGAGGACGGCTGCAACTCTACAAGAACAGCTTGTGGATAGAGCCTCATTTATATCTATAAATGCCGCGCGGACTCATATTACGCCAGTTCTAAAAAATTTACACTGGCTGCCAGTTGCTGCCTGCCCGGGCCCAATTCAGAGTGCTCATGCTTACATATAAAGCCCTAAACGGCTTAGGACTGGTTACCTAAAGGACGGCCTTCTTCCCTATGAGCCTGTCCGTACCTTAAGATCAGGCCAGGAGGCCCTGCTGAAGGTGCCATCCTGGCCTGGCGGCATGTCAAAGCAGGGCCTTCTCGGCGGTTGCCCCCCAACTCTGGAATGCCCTCCCTATGGAGATACCCCTGTCACCAACACTTTTGGCTTTTCGGTGCCAGGCAAAGGCTTTCCTGTTCAGCCAGCATTTCAGTTAGATTTTTTTTTACGGGGGCTGGACTCATGAGCAGCAGGGTTTTGAACTGTACTGCATTTTATAGTTTTAATATTGTTTTATAGTTTTTAATACATTGTTGTATGCTGCCCAGAGACCTCTTGGTAGTGAGGCGGCTACATTTTTTTGTAAATAAATAAAATAAATATACCCCTACTCCTAAGAATTTGCCCGGCCTTCCTGATCTAATCTAAAATGCTTGCTGTTGTTGGAAGCTGCCGTTTTCCCTGCTGTTTGTTTTAGAACCAGGCCGGTCCATCCTTCCTGAAAGAGGTCAAATGCAGACGCAGGCCCTTGTTGGCCCCTTGCCATCTCCTGGCCTTTTTTTGGGGGGGGGGGTTGATCTTAATTCTGCCTTGAGTCAGGCAGAGAGTGATGTTGAATTAGCCCCATGCAAGCCAGGAAATCTGGAATGGGCAATCATGTGTACAAGTGGAAGAGATTCAGTTTTGCCTTTTGCCCGTTCCAGGGAGCTCCGGTTGCGGAATTACACCCCGGAAGATGAGGAGCTGAAGGAGCGGGTGGTGCCTCCAGCCAAGCCTGCCTCGGGTGAGTTCCCCTCTGGGCCTGAGAAGGAAATCGGAGGTCCACTGAAGTTGGCCAGGACTGTGTCGCGGCAAAACAACCAACAAATTATTATTTTTTGGGGGGGGACATGGCTTCCTAGAATCCCTCATTCAGGTCCGTGGCAACGTCTTGAGAAAAGTCATAGAATCCTAGAGTTGGAAGAGACCTCGAGGGCCATCCAGTCCAACCCCCTGCCATGCAGGAACCCCCATCACAGGACTCCCGACAGATGGCCATCCAGCCTCTGCTTAAGAACCTCCAAAGGAGGAGACTCCACCACCCTCCTATGGGGCAGCATCTTCCACTGCTGAACAGCTCCAACCGTCATGAAGTTCTTCCTAATGTTCAAATGGAATCTCTTTTCCTGCAGTTTGAAACCATTGCCCCACGTCCTAGTCTCTGAAGCCTTGGAAAACAAACCAGTCCCTTCTTCAATTTGACATTCTTTCAAATATTTAAATATGGCTATCATATCCCCTTCTCAGCCTCCTTCTTGTAAGGCTAAACATTCCTGGCTCCCTAAGCCGCTCCTCGTAGGACATTTCCTCCACACCCTCAATCGTCTTGGTCGCCCTCCTCTGGACCTGCTCGAGGTTGTCAACATCCTTTTTAAATTGAGGTGCTCAGAACTGGACACAGGGCTCCAGGTGGGGTCTGACCGGAGTCACCGTGGTTCCTGTGATGCTGCCCAGTACCAGGTCCTCAGCCTTTGGCTGGCCGGACGCCGGGGCTCCTGGAAGTCAAAGCCCAAGGGACCTGGTGGAGCCAAGGCTGAGATCAGCTTTGGTTTGCATGCTTTTAAACGGGGTACCATGGAGGGGAGCCTTGCCTTGCCTTTTGCACTTCCTCCTGAGTGGTGGAAGCCTGAGAGTGGTGGAAGTGTCGGTTTCTGGACCACCAGCCCAGAGCCCAAAGTTGCCTAGGCAGCACTGTCGCCGTAACAAAAGACCAGAGGCTCCCCCGTCTGTTCCAGGCACCCGGAATTTCCATTTTGCCTTTCAGGGGAGCTCATTCTCCCTTGTTGGTGCCTCTCCTAATTGTCTGCCGTCTCCTTCCTTCCTTCTAGTGGAAGACAAGGTGAAGGATCAGCTGGAGGCCGCCAGGCCCGAGCCCATCATTGAGGAAGTGGTACGTCTGGCCCTTGACGCTCTTCCCCCACCAATGGGGCACGTGGGCACCCTTGGCAGTGGCCCTTCTTGCAGGAGTCTAACACCTCTTTGTATTCCCCCCCCCCGTTCTTTCTTCCCTTCCTTTTCTAGGACTTGGCAAATCTTGCACCCAGAAAACCTGACTGGTGAGTGGGAAAAGTTTGGAGCACCTTTTGGGGGAATGCTATTGTTGGATTTGGTTTACCGGTATCTCCCTCATCAGACGTACAAGAAGTGATTTTTTGACTTAGCTGCCCCTTGTCGTTCTCAAAATGTCTTTCATTCCTGCCAGCTCTTGGACAGAGCTTTGGACTTTGTCCTGGTTTCTTTTTGCCCCGGAGTGTTGTTTTTTTTAACGCCACACTCCTCTTAGAGGACTTCTAGCAAGGGAGTGGAGCATCCAGTTGACAAGCCATTCAACTGCCCCCCCACCTTTACCTGTGCCTTTTATACCCCTCTGAGGAGGTTTTCTGTCCCTGTAGCCACTGCTCCATCCCTTGCCTGCTCCATCCCTTGGGCTCCCCCCAGCCCGACTCCTGCGGAGGACCGGCCCTCTGGGCTGGGTTGGGGTCCTGCGGAGGACCGGCCCTTGGTGGCTGGGTTGGGGTCCATGGCCTGGGTCCCCTCGGCCTCCCTCTGCCCGTGCGGACCTGGGGCTTCTTTCCTCCCGGTTTCCTCTTTTTTGCTTCCTAGGGACTTAAAGCGGGACGTCGCCAAGAAGCTAGAGAAGTTGGAGAAGCGGACGCAGAGGGCCATTGCGGAGCTGATAAGTGAGTTTGCCACTGGCAGGTGGTCCTTCTCCCGGGTGGGGTACCGGTTGAATGTCAGGAGAAACTTCTTATCTGTTAGAGCAGTACCACAATGGAAGCTATTACTTCGGGAGGTGGTAAGGCAGTGGTTCCCAACCTTCCTAATGCCGTGACTAGTGTTTCGTTTGTCGTTTAGGGGGTCTGTTTCGTTTTCGTTTTCCGTGAATTTTTTGCAAAAATTTTTGTTTTCGTTTCGTTACGTAACGAAACGAAAACGAAAAATTGCTGTTTCGTTAGCATTCATTACAGTTCAATGTATTTGCCGCAACGAAAACGAAACACACGACAACATTTCTGTTGTTTCGGTTCGTTTAGTTTCATTTTGGAGACAAAATTCATTTTTCGTTTCGTTATGTAACGAAAATGAAAAATTGCTCGTTTCGTGCCCATCTCTAGCCGTGACCCTTTAATACACTTCCTCATGTTGCGGCGACCCCCTTGCCCTGCTTGGAAGAGGCCACCAGCCCCCTTTGGCAGGCCACTGCCGCAGGGTGCCTTAGAGAACCTCCCTCTATACAGGCACCCTCAGCCAATTGCAGCCTCCGGTGCCATTGACTGACAACCCCTCCAACCTATCAAGCTGTAACTCACTCGCCCTCCTCCTCCAGACCCAAGCTGTTTGTGCCTTTTTCTTCACTGTCCCATGGCGACCCCTGTGAAATGGTCGTTCGACCCCCCAAAGGGGTCCCGGCCCCCAGGTTGACAACCACTGTGATCAGAGCTCCAGCTGCCGACATCCAGGATAACACTGGACAACTGTTGGCCATTTCTGTTTTGATTTGTATTCCTGCCCTGAGCCAGGGGTTGAACTTGATGGCTTTGGAGGCCCCTTCCAACTCCAGGACTCTAGCACTCTGCTTTGTGTTTCTGTCCCCCTTGTAGGAGAGAGACTGAGGGGCCAGGAGGAGGACTTGGCATCGGCGGTTGACTCAGCCAAGCAGGATGGGAGTGATTCGGACTGAGGCCGCCTCTCCAGCTGACCTGGGGAATTCCTCCCCTTCATGCCACTCGGGCAAGGTTTTGTCCCAAATGATCTGTTAAGGAACTTCTGAACTGTTATGTGAACCCAGGACTAGGGTGGATCTAAGGGCCCCAAAATGTTTTTGTCTCAAGGACAAGGAAAGGGGACGTGGCTGGGAATGTACAGTGGGGGTTCTTTCCAGGCAGGTGATTAACCAGCAAGATAAGGGTGTGCAGACTTAATATGTCAGGTGGCTTTTCCCATGGAGAGAGACCCGGGATGAAGATGGCTACAGGCAGGCTTGGACCCCTGGCTGAACTGTGTCCCAGGCAGAGAGCTTTGATGCACCAGAAGGAAGGAAAAGAGGGCAAAACAACATACGGGGACAAGACGGGAATACCTGGTTTCCACTCCTTATCAGCTCTCCCTCCCACCTTGAAGCACCAGGAGGCCATGCCTTTCTCCTCCATTGCTCTCATTTGGATATTCTTCTCCTCTGATCAAATTGTGCTGCGTTGCACGGAGTTGCTTTTCTAATAAAAGACTGTGAAAATGATCTGCAGAGCCCAGCCTGTACTTGGGAGTTTACAGAGATGGGAGAGTTTGCCTCTCGATGCATTGCATGGAGACGCTCACAGCTGAAGAATATCTTGGTGGCTCTCTATACCATCCATGGGTTCTCCACCCCAAGGAGATATGGACTATTCCTCCTGGGTCCTAGTTAGAGATGGGTATGGACGGGTTCTTCCCAGTTCATTAAGCAAGTGCCATAAGATGATCCTCCTCCTCTGGCTTCTCTGCCTCAACCACTCACCAGGCCCAGCGTGCTTGCTTCCTCCACCTCCTCGGTGGATCTTCCAGTCCTGGCAACAGCTCAGGCTTCTCTGCCCCATCCTGTGGGTTGATCTCCCACTCAGATAACCGGGCAGGGCAGAGAAGTCTGTGCTCCTACTCGTGACTGGGAGATTAGCCCCAGAGGTGGAAAGAAAGGAAGCACGCTGAGCTTGGTGAGGGGCTGGTCATCTGAGGAGGGAAGGGAGGGGAGCAGCAGTCCCCGTGCTGCCCCCTTTATGAAGTGGGACAAACCAGTTCACACCCATCTCTAGTCCTGGTCATTGTATTAATCTACAGTACTTTGAGACAGGCATTCATACAGAAAAAATACATACTGTAACCTGAAATATACATCAAGAGGTATCTGTGCAGGGGAGGGGAGGTGTCGTTTACAGTGTTGGTGTCTCATTTGATGGGAATATATCCATCTAAAGTTTCCCTCAAATGAAATCCAGAGGGGGTGAAATTAAGAACATAAGAAGAGCCATACTGGATCAGGCCAAGGGCCCATCTAGTCCAGCTTCCTGTCTTTCACAGTGGCCCCGCCAAATGCCTCTGGGAGCGCAAGAGACTAGAATTCGGTCTCCTGATACCACTCCCCTGCATCTGGCCCTTGAAGTACCCCGGTTTTAAGCCTGGAGATGACACATCTCCATCATGGTTTGTAACCTGGGATGGACTTTTCCTCCAGGAATCTGTCCAATCCCCTTTTGAAGGCATCCAGGTGAGATGCCATCACCACATCCTGTGGCAAGGAGTTCCACAGACTAACAACACGCTGGGTAAAAAAAAATATTTTCTTTAGTCTGTTCTCACTCTCCCAGCCCTCCATTTGAGTGCATGTCCCCTAGTTCTGGTATTTTGTGAGAGGGAGAAGAGAATCTCTCTGTCTACTTGACCCATGCTCTGCATTATTTTGTACATCTCAATCATATCCCCCCTCAGGCACCTTTTTTCCAGACTAAAGAGCCCCAAATGTTTTAGCCTTTCCTCACAAGGGAGGTGCCCCAGCCCAGTAATCATTTTAGTCGCTCTCTTTTGCACCTTTTCTAGTTCCGCTATGTCTTTTTTGAGATGTGGTGACCAGAATTGTACACAATACTCCAGGTGTGGACTTACCTCTATAAATTTTTTTGCTAGCTGCAATTCTGTCCCCAAGCACTCGCTTTGCCTAACCCCCATTTTTGAAAGCTATGCCTTGCATGCAAAAAAGATGTTTGCCAACTGTCTGGTTGGTCTGAATCCAAAACCGGAATAATAAGTAATTTACCACATCGTTAAAACCTTGCGGTCCAGAGTCGGACTTGCAGCTGCATCTCTCAGGAGGAGCACGAAAAAGCTTTTCGCCTTGATCGCCAAAGCTTGTGATGTGGCCTTTGCATTTACTAGGAGCTTTCTCACAAGGGTTCGAAACTTCTTTGAGAACAGGTGGTGGGTACCTGTTTTTTTTTAAATCTTACTTATTTATTTAAACACAAGCTTGGTTTTAAAGCTGCTGGGTTCCCAGAGCTCGGGAAAGTTGCTTTACTGGAACAACACCCAGAATTCCCCACTAGTCATGCTAGCTGGGGGATCCGAGGAGCCACAGCCTTAAGAAAGGAAGTTACCTAAGTTTGTTCTGAATTACAGTTACCACTTCTGGCCAACTGTGGTTTCTTTTCTCACTTATCTAAAAAAAAGGACATGCTCTCATCAGTGTTGTTTCTGAGTTGAGACCAGTAAGCTGTGCTTTGAGCAATTCTGGCTGTGATGAAACGCAGACACACGGAACTTCTGTTGCAGCAAAATTGCAGAAATTGCTCCTTCTTTCACCAACCACCTCTCAGACTCCCTCTCGAGGTGATGTTCGCCACCGTTCGCCACGAGAAGTGCAACCAGAGAAGCCGAAGAGTCATAGAATCGTAGAGTTGGAAGAGACCTGAAGGGCCATCCAGTCCAACCCCCTGCCATGAGAAATCCTTATCACAGTACTCTTGACAGATGGCCATCCAACCTCTGCTTAAAACCTCCAAAGAAGGAGACTCCACCACCCTCCCTTGTGGCATCATCTTCCACTGTGGACAGCTCTAGCCATCAGGAGGTTCTTCCTAATGTTTAAATGGAATCTCTTTTCCTGTAATTTGAAACCATTGCCCCAAGTCCTAGTCTCTGAACCCATGGAAAACAAGCCAGTCCCCTCTTCAATATGACATCCTTTCAAACATTTAAACATAGCCATCATATCCCCTCTCAGCCTTGTTTTTGTAAGACTAAACGTTCCCAGTTTCCTAAGCCATTCCTCCCAAGACATTTCTTTGAGACCTTCAACCATCCTGGTCGCCCTCTGGAAGATGAAGAACTTGTATGGCCACTGCCTTTGACTAATCAATCTACTCTCTATTCCTTCATCCAAGTAATTAATAAAGATGTTGAATAGCACTGGTCCCCAAACAGAACCCTGGGGCACCTCACTGCTTACCCCTCTCCATGCTGAGGAGAAGCCATTTATTATTTGCATACAGTCAACCAATTACAGATCCAGTTAACAATTGTCTATCCCACATTCTACCACCTTCTTTGCAAAGATGACATGGGGAACCATATTGAAGGCCTTACTGAAATCTAGATAAGCAATATCCACAGCATTCCCCTCATCTACCAGGCCTGTAACTCTTATCAAAGAAAGAGATCAAATTAGTCTGGCGTGACTTGTTTTTGAGAAACCTGTGTTGACTTCCAGTAAGGACAGCATTGCTTGTTTAATAATTGCAGCCTGTCTGCTTAATAATTTGTTCTAGGATCTTTCCAGAAATAGATTCAAGCTGACAGGGCAGTAATTATTTGGGTCCTCTTCCCCCCCCTTTTTTTTTGAAGATGGGGGCAACCTTTGCCCTCCTCCAAGCTGTGGGGATTTCCCTGGTTCTCCAGGACTTCTCAATGATGATTGCCAATGGTTCTGAAGGTCCCTGCACATCACAGACTGCGGCTTCCCGTGTGTCTTGGGCATAGGTCCAGGACCCAAATGGCAGCCATTGTGGCCGTGCTTGTTAAATCCACACCTGGGCAGAAGATGGCTGGAGTCCTACGTGCCTGTGAAATGCTTGCTGGGAAAGACAAAAATAGGAATTAGGGGGGGAAAGTACTGTATATTTTCATTGCAGGCAGTGGTATTGGATGCTCACTGGAGCAAAGGAACAGGAACCCATGCTGCCTGTAAGAAAGAAATGTAAGACACGGTGATGATTAACCAGGTTGCATCTTAGACACATAATAACAATAATCATGTGCCCTCAAGTCAATTCTGAGTTATGGCCGTCTTTTGGGGAGGTTTTCCTGTTAAAAAGTGTTTTAAATGTTTCAAAGATTAGCAGAGTTATACGGTGGCGTGGAAAGATAATTGCTAAGGACAGATTTGAAGGTGGGAGACAGAAGTAAAAGCCTGTATTACAAAAACATACACAGATACACAAGGAGATAAAACACACAGCATAAATATTACAGACAGAGTAGTGGGGAAACTGCTCATCTCACCAAAAAGCAAATGTATAAATGGCAGGATTGTCACCCCAGCGCAAAATGGGTTACAATCCTGCCTTTGATACATATGGCAGACATCATAATAAACCAATCACATGAGTACACATAGGCAGATAATGTTAAGCAGTTATCCACGGCACCTGGATATTATCATTCTGACTTTTTCATGTGATTATTACGCTATTCACCTGTGTCTTGGCAAATGACTATGCATTTATACACAGAAACCATTTTGAATCTGTTAAATATTATATTACGTACATTTTGTTAAAAGTTACATTATTTGACATTTCCAGGTAGAGAAAGCTCAGTGGTGGGTTCCCATTCCCTTCCTCTGGGGGTGTCCTGGGAACACATTTCCCCCCAGGGCTACACAGGTGCGGATCTTAAGAAGGCCCAGTGAGGGAATCGAACTCCCAACCTCTGGCTGCACAGCTGGAGTGGTAAATCGCTGAGCTAGACACCTAAAATAGGACATCACCCTGTTACTCTGCTCTGTCCCCGGATTTCTGTGAAAATGCCCAGGTTTTCTTGAGAGGGAGAAAATGGACCGTCTTGGCTGCTGGGGTTAGCACTCATTCAAAGACGAGGATGTACACATACAGTATTTAGGCAGAGAAGAGAGGAGGTTTGAGAGAGGAGTCAGAGAAGCCATTCATGTGAGCATTGAAACTCCCTCCCTCAACAGAGGTGGGGGTCCCTCAGGCGCAGTCTATCTGCTACTTAGCAGGCTGTGCTTTCAAAAATACACAGACAAATAAAAAAGCCTTCACCACCCAGGACATAGCTAATGACCCATACTTTATGGGTTTCAGCACCTTAGGCCATTCTTCACCTTAAGGCTATGGATACTATTGTCTCCCTAACAAGCCTATTCAGGCCATTGTTCATCTTATGAGCCTAATTCAGACCAGGGTGACTATAGCTCAAGCTGACTGACTATAGGATGGAGGACTTGCACTAGCTGTATTCAGACTGATGAAGCTGTTTGGATGAGCAGCGAAACGTTTGTGTCTCTCAAGAAAAAGAAGTCCAGTAGCCATGACTCAAATTCCAGATAAACTCACCTGGATGACTGAGAATCTTCGCAAGACATACAGTCAGGCAGGAGGCTTTCACTGTGGGGTTGTGCACGTGGCAACTTGAGGTTAATTCCAGGTCCCCAAAAAGGATCAGAGAGGGAGGATCCATAGTGACCCAGTTGGCGAGTCAAAGGGTGTCACCACATCTTGCATGCAAAGAAGCTTCCTGCTTGTCTTGGCAAGGCACAGGGCGATTGTGATAAAAGCTTTCCCAAGGAGGCAGACGCCGACGGAGACGCCCGAGGGAGCCGTCATGAGAAGCCTAGGTCTGCTGCTGTTGCTGCTCTTGGTAGCCACCGTCTCTGGGACTGTGGCTTTGAACGCAGGGGCTACAAACCTAACCCCAGCTTCTGCGGGAACCAGAGACGCCAAGGGGACCAAATCTCTACATCCAGAGGTGAGTCTTTAGCTTGGGAGGCCCTGGCTTGGTTTTCATCTTCCAGTCCCAGGACTCAATTCTTGGGCTGTGAATAGTACAGAATTCTTCAGAGCCATGAACAGAAAGGTGCTTTTGGCCATTGTCCCAAAAAACCAGGGCTCTGTGTTGATCATCAAGAGGGGAGACTGGGGGGGGGGGAATGGAGGGCTAAGGTGAGGCAGGCGTGGTGGCTCTGCGGGCTAGAGTGCTGAAACTGTCGGCTGCAAAGTTGGCATCTCAGCGGTTCGAATCCCGGGTGCCACGCAGCGGACCGAGCTCCCGCTGATGACCCCAGCTCGTAGCAGAAATGCGCTCAGACGTGCATTCTGAAGAACTTGGTGAGAAAGGGACATGGAATAGCAGAACTGGCCTCGGAGGGTCTGAGCACTTGACGGTTTTTAAGGGATAAAGTTATTAGACATCTCCCCTTCGTTCTGCTGAACTTTGCTGCAATCTTCACAGTAGCAGGAAGTGAAAAGGATTTCCTCAGCGACAATGGATTGTCAACCATTAAGAGTTGTTGGCCTTACAAAGATCTACCCCTGACTTGGTAAGAATGCAGGCAGCTGCCTGTGGATTCTCCTGGGGGCCATCATTAAGGGGACCATAAGGAAAAGGGCCTGTGGTTTGAAATCAGCTACGATCCCACTAGTTTGAAATGTTTAAATAGCATTAAGCCAGCCACCTCTAAAGGATGCTGTGACTACCTTCCGCTTGCTAGCGCCTGCCTTGGGTGGGAATTGGACGAGATCACCTCCACGGTGTCTTTCAGGTCTATGATCTATGAACAATGCTTGCATTATGGGTTGTGGGGGACAGGGTACTTGCAAAGGGGAGTTCGGCCAGAGAACTGGCTTTATTGCTTTTGCTGGTGACATGTTAGTAGACGTAATTAAACTTGTCGGAAGTGGACTTCAACTCCCTCCAAAATATAGCAATTAGCTTTTAAGTTCCCATTAAAATTGGTTTTTAAGCTCACATCAAGATATAGCAATTAGATTTCAAGGGGCCACAGCATTGTCATCTTCTCTTCTGTTTTTCTTTTTGGCCTGATCTGCTGGCACAGACCAACACGGCGACCCCTTTTAAAACCAGGAGGGCTCTTTCAGCCCTCCTGAAAGAGCCATCCCTTAAGGAGGTGAAGGGGATGGCTTGCAGGAATAGGGCTTTTTCAGCAACTGCCCCCAGACTATGGAATACCCTCCCATATGAGACTCGCCTGGCACCGACGTTGCTAACATTTCGGCGCCAGGTAAAAACCGTCCTATTCCAAAAGTTTTTTAACTAATGATTGTGGGCCCTGATGGCAATTTTAGTGGTGTGTTTTTAATGTATCGTATTTATTGCATCTACATGTTTTATTGTTCTAATTTTATTGTATTTTGATGTTTTAACTGTTCATTCTGATTGTGAGCCGCCCAGAGACCTTTGGGTAGTGGGCGGCATACAAGCTAAATAAATAAATAAATAAATAAATAAGTACACCAATGATCAGAAAAATGGCAAGTGGTCAGTTATTAGGGGTCTCCACTGGGTTTCCGTGGCAAGCAAGGCGGTCTTGGCATGTAGTAGCACTGAGACCTAAAAGTCTTAACAACGTCTCCGCTTCAACTCTTCACAGAACACGATCCGGTCCCATCCTTACCTCTCTGGCATTTTGTCATCTTTGTGTGCGTTTGTATTTCAGGTTAACCCCACCGGGCCAGCTGGCGCCTGGTGGACGAAGAGGATCCTAGAAAGCAGAACGGCAAAGCACACCAAAAGACCTCCGAGGCCTCCGAGGCCTGGCCGTTTTAGTCCCATGTCTGAAGATAGACAACATTCGAAGGAGTAAGAATTCCTGGCAGATTTCAAAGGACTGTTGCTTCTGCCCTGTCGCCTTTTTACAGGCAGGGCCAAGAGACCCCTGTGTGGCCCCTTTCCGCTGAAGAATTTGTCGTCATCACCCTTGATCGATTGATTGCACCCCGTGCATGCATTATTGTGCCATGTTTTAAACATCTGTTGCACTTACTACAGCTGGACTGCGATGACCAGGAAAATGTTGTCTGGAATTCTCCAGGCCTTTGCTTCCTTCTAGTGTCAAATGGAGACTCTGTCTTGCCTGCATTTTATCCTAGCAATAAATACAATGTTCTTTTGAAGTGGTGTTTTGTGTTTATGCGCTTACGTTTCATAAAGCAAAAAGCCAAGTGTGCTGCTTACATTTAAAGTCCTCTCTGGGTGGTTTACAATTCAGTTACCTTAACAATCGGGTGTTAAGGTCATCAGGAGAGCCCTTTCTGTCCATCCCGCCACCCTCGGGTATGTCTCGTGGGAAGCCATGAAAGGGCTTTCTTGGCTGTGGCACCCAGACTCTGGAACTCCCTCCCACTAGAGGCCAGGACTGCCTCATCTCTGTTGTCTTTCTGGAAACAGGGAAAGATCTTAATCTTCAGGCAAGCTTTCCCTGAATGATGGTCTCCCTATTATGTGTCTTTCATATGAATTAGAGATGGGCACGAAACGAACAATTTTTCGTTTCCATTTTCGTTTTTTCGTTTCGTTACGTAATGAAACAACAAACGAATTTTGTCTCCAAAATGAAACTAAACGAACAGAAACACCAGAAATTTTGTTGTCCGTTTCGTTTTCGTTACGGCAATACATTGAACTGCTTTAAATGCTAAAAAAAAATCACAAAAAATGAAATAAATGGTAATGAAACGGTAATGAAACAAACGAAAACAAAAATGAATTTTTTGCAAAAATTCGCGAAAAACGGAAACAAACCGAAACAGACTCCCTAAATGACAAACGAGAAACAAAACACCATTTTTTTTATTCGTGCCCATCTCTAATATGAATATATAGGATCACATAGACTTTGTGTTTATAACAAGTTACAACCTTATGGGTTTACATTGACACTATATGTTTTCAGTGTTAGTTTCCATTACTCATAACTTTACATGGAACTTTACTCTCCTTTTAACTGCTCATGTTCTCTTGTAACTTTAATGTAACCTTGCCTATTACAGTAAGATGTCCCTCAATTCCCTGTTCTCAATACTTGAACATTTTTAATGGTACTGGACTGTATACTGGACTCATTACTGTAAGCCGCCTTGGGTCCATTTCCAAGGAGAAAGGGTAAAAATACTCTAGCATAAATAAATAAACTTACACATTGCCCTCCCCTATACCCCAGTGAGCTTGGGTACTCAATTTACTGACCTCAGAATTCTGGAAGTCTGGGTCGATCTCATACTGGCTACCTGAGCTCACTGGGATAGAATTCAGCTCCTGAGCAGAGTCTTGACTGCAATACTGCAGTTAAACCACAGCGCCATGAGGCACATTCCATCTTTGGTCATCCTTGCCAACCTGGGGAAGGATAACCAGACACAACCCATTGTAGGGACACTAGTGAGCTATGTAGCCAGCGGAACACAGGAGGGGACATTTCAAAAGTCCAAGGGTTCTGCTCTTGAATTTTGCATGTCCATCTTTTATAGAAACCTTCTCTGCTGAGAGAGGCAAGCTGGGAATGGAGGCAACTGAAAGAAAGACGCCACCATAATAAAAATTCTTCCTTTTCTTGGTTTAAAAGAGTAGATAAAACAGAAGGAAGAGTTAGGTTATAGTAGTATAAAGTATGTAAGACATAAAGGTCACAAAGGGGAAAGGAGCCCTAAGATCTTGAGTTTGTGTGTTATGAGGAAAGGCTACAGCATTTGGGGCTCTTTAATCTGGAAAAAGGCGCTTGAGGGGGATATGATAGAGATGTACAAAATAATGCAGGGCATGAGTAAAGTGGATAGAAGGATGCTCTTCTCCCTCTCACGAAACACCAGAACTAGGGGACATCCACTCAAATTGAGGGCTGGGAGAGTAAGAACAGACCAAAGAAAATATTTTTTCACCCAGCGTGGTGTTAGTCTGTGGAACTCCCTGTCCCAGGAGGTGGTGATGGCACCTGGCCTGGATGCCTTCAAAAGGGGATTGGACAGATTCCTGGAGGAAAAGTCCATGCCAGGTTACAAACCACGATGGAGATGTGTCATCTCCAGGCTTAAAACCGGGGTACTTCAAGGACCAGAGGCAGGGGAGTGGTATCTGGAGACAGAGATCTAGTCTCGTGTGCTCCCAGAGGCATCTGGTGGGGCCACTGTGAGATACAGGAAGCTGGACTAGATGGGCCTTTGGCCTGATCCAGCAGGGCTCTTCTCTTATGTTATGTTTTCTGTGTCAGCAGTACAGTACATGAATTTCAAAAACAAAAAACAAAACAGAAAACAAATAAAACTTTCTTGTGATTAATTTATCTTTGGCTAACTCAAGTCAACAGCGCTCTCTCCCTCCTTCTCTGTTGTGTTGTGTTTCCGCGTGAAGCTGTTCAATGAAGCTAAAGCAGGTGAAACATGTGAGAACAGGTCTGTCACAAGCAGAAAACAACGCTTGTAGAAGTTGGCATCCTAGTAGGAGTTTTGAGGAACTGAAGTCCCCCCAGCTCCTCAACCGCCCCTTCCAGGATCAATACACACAGACAACTGTAAAGCTACCCATGACATGCTCTGTGGAAACCCTCAAGAACCAACGGCTGTGGGGTGGTTTCGTGTTCCCCATTTGGTTGCCCACGGGCACAGGTGGCCGTTGGGGGAACTTCCTTCCACCTGGAGAAATACAGATACTAACTCTCCGATCTCTCCATGAAGGTCCATTCTTCCTAGGTTGAGTAGCAGGTGCTTCATCTTCGGAGCCAGCACGGAAACGTTGTGTGGCCCCCACCATCGTCCCCAGACCATGGGTTCCTTCTGGCAGCTGGCCCTGTTGTTGGGATTAGTGCTGACCGGAGCAATGGCCCTGCCTGAGGCGCCAAATACAGGAGATCGTGCCTTGCCAGAAGCAGAAGGTCCAGCAGGTGGAAGAGTTAGACTAAGGGTGAGTCCGATTTTCCCACCCACCCAACCCCCTTGCATTGTCGATGGGAATTACTCCAGGCATCCCAGTTGGTGAGGGAGAGTCCTCATCTGCAAACAATCCCTTGCGAATCATTACTGTCTTCGTCTGAGTTGGAGAGATTTGGGATGAGTTCTTCCAACAACGTTGCTGGACAGCCAGAGGATCGCTCAGTGGTTGAGGTCTCTGGCTGTGGAGCTAGATTGTTAGGGGTTCAATTCCTCCGCTGTGCACAAAATTCCCACAGCATCTCCAGAAAAAAGGGAATAATAAACCACTTCTGAGTATTCTCTACCTGGAAAACCCTGAAATAGGTTAGAACCTAAGAACCTAAGAAGAGCCCCGCTGGATTAATCCAAAGGCCCATCTAGTCCAGCTTCCTGTATCTCACATTGTGGCCCTACCAGATGCGCCTGGGAGTGCACGAGACTAGATCTCTCTCCTGATCCCACTCCCCTGCATCTGGCCCTTGAAGGACCCCGGTTTTAAGCCTGGAGATGGCACATCTCCATCATGGTTTGTCACCTGTGATGGACTCTTCCTCCAGGAATCAGTCCGATCCCCTTTTGTAGGCATCCAGGCCAGATGCCATCCCCACCACATCCTGCGGCAGGGAGTTCCACAGATTAACAACGTGCTGGGTGAAAAAATATTTTCTTTGGTCTGTTCTCACTCTCCCAACCCTCATTTTGAGTGGTTGCCATAAATCAGAATTGACTTGCTTGCCCATGTTTATTATTATTATAACAAAAGAACTCCCCCACTTTTGTTGAGCAAGGGATTGGACTTGGTGGCCTTCGCGTCCCCTTCCAACTCTAGAAAATGGTTCTACGTTTCAATGATTCTATGTATCCATTTACATTGACAGAGGCTGGACTTGGCAGTTTATGAAATCCATTCCAGCACTGCAGTTGTAAAATGATGATGATGATGATGATGATGATGATGATGATGATGATGATGATGATGATGATGATGATGATGATGATTCGAAAATGCCTAATACAGTCCACCAGAATTATAAAAACATTGACTGGCATGATATAACAGATAAACGTTTTAACCGAATAATCTGAGCATCTGTTAAAAGGATGTGTGCTGTTCCCAATATTGCCATTTTTTGCAGTTCTGGTGGTGTTATTTCTGAGATCTACAACTGCTTGTACTATTGTAGAGGGCACTCCATGAAACTGTTGGGTGCTAAATCTCAAACAAACAAGAGGAAGTACTTTTTCACCCAGAGGATCACTGGTCTGTGGAACTCCCTGCCAGAAGAAGTGGTGACAGCTGTCAGCCTTGACAGCTTTAAGAAAGGATTGGACACGTTCATGGAGAACAAGGGTCTCCATGGCTATCATGATGGATGCCTAAGGACAACCTCCTGGTTGGAGAGAGAGGCAGGAGATCTCTCGCCATTTGCGGGAAATTGTAAGCAGGTGAAGACATCTGCTTGGGAATACCCTGAAGCCAAATGGTGAGCCCCTGTGTGAGACAGAATGCTGGACTGGATGGGCTGGTGCCTGTTCCAGCAAGGCTGTTCTTATGTGTGAAATTCTGTGATATTGTTTCCAAAGCCCCGATGATGACAGAGACCACTGAAGTGTGCTTCATCCACAAGTGAGATGTTTCAGTTGCCAGATTACTGTATTTTGTGACTTAAAAATCATCATCATTATCATCATCACATTTGGCCTTAGGAAGTGAGAAGCAGGCAAGGAATCTGGAATTTGGCACACCAAAAATAAAATAAAATAAAATAAAATAAAAAACACCCCAACTTTGGCTAAAGTTTCACTTAAAAATAAAGTTCCCAACAGTGTTTGAATTCCAGCACCCCACATCTTTACACGATCTCAGAGGGAGGTGCCTGGTTATTTGATTTCCTTCCCCTTCTGGATCTGGGGCAGCGGGGCAGCTGGGTCTCCCTGGCCTTCCTGTTTGGACCCTCTGGTTCTCCTCGGGTCCTCACGGTTTCCCCTGAATCTCCTTTCCGCAGGCGCGGAGACGGCCTTGTGGCAGGATCCTCCGGGGAGGCGGCAGAAGGACGCCTAGATTTCGACCGGGATGTTTCACCTTTGTCTCGGTGAAACCGCAAAAAAGGCCTGGGGCTGATGGTAAATCTCCTTTCGTTGCTGTTCTGCAAAACCGAGCCTGGGCCGTGTGATGGAGGCCACCGGCTTCAGAAAAGCATTTCTCCGGCTGTGCTATGGCTACCTACGAATCTGTCACCATCATCTCGCTTTCGGGAAAGAACAGGGAGGAACAGCGTCCCTGGCCGTCCCTGGCAACGCACCCTCCGCCCTCTGCTTGTACTGCTTTGTCCTGAATAAAGCTTTGTTTTTTTTAAAAAAAACCCTCATCATGATGTCTTTGGGGTGGTGGTGGTCTTTGCTCAGCCGTCAGGGAGATTATTCAGAATACCAGAGCGCAAGATGTCATCACTGCTCCAGATGTTTCAGACTACAATTCCCACATGCCTTTTGTTTTGGTTGAATTGTTTTAAAAATCTTGGCTGCTCCAGATGCTTCAGACTGCTGTTCTGCGCAGAGCGGGGGGAGGGGGGGTTGGATCTGATGGCCTGAGAGGCCCTGTTCAGCTTCACTGTTCTAGAATTCTAGAACACTCTTTCGGTTGTTTAATAATTTTTTAAAAAAGAGTCTGACCACTAGATGTCAGGATGAGACCACCTTGCAATGGGACACGGCCATTTTTTTGCAACAGTGGAATAATGCAAGATCTGTGCTTGCGGGAATGGACTTTGGATTACAGCTCCCATCAGCCCCTGACAACATGACCAGGAATTTGTAGTTAAAAAAAACACATCACGGTTGGGGAACAAGCTGAGATCCATCTCCCTCGGCCCCTTCTTCCAAGGAGTTCCCGCTGTCCCACAGGGCTATCTTCTTTCCACTCCGTTCTCACAACAACCCTATGAGGTAGACCAGGCTTCTTTTTCTTCGTTCGTACAGGAGTGTTGCACAATTTAAAATTACGGACGTATAAGAAATACAGGTAAAAATGAAAAACAAATGACAATGTTAAAATAACGAGGCTATTTTTGACCAACAGAATTAACCCAGGCAACAGGGCATCACCTCTTCCTCTGTGACGTCAACCCTGGGTTCTTTTCCAGCTTTTTTACATGCTTTGCTCCCCTGCCCTAATATTTGGAAGGGCTTTTTGGACCTTGTGTTTGGCCCTTGGAACTGCCAACCACTGGAAGGTAGCCCTCCAAACCAGAGGTGTAGCCAGGATTTGGAGCACCTGGGGACAACGTTCGTTTTTTGCGCCCTTGCTGCTGCCCCCCCCCACATTGCACCCACCCAGAAACGGGGGCCGAACCCTGTGGGTGTGGGACGGGTGCGTGTGCATGCGTGCGGATGGTCACATGTGTGTGTGTGTCTCTGTGTGTGCGCGCACGTGTCTCACACCTCTCCCACGAAGGCGAGGAGGAGGAGGAGGAGGAGGGCACTGTGGCCACCACGCTCCTGCCTCATCACTTGAGCGGCGGTGGCGGTGGTGGAGGAGGTGCCGCTGCCAGGCCTTAGGGAAAGGAGGACTACTGGGTGGCGGGAGGGTGCACGGCTTCCTTCTCCTGCTCCCCCTCCAGGCGCCCCCAGATTGCTATGCCTGGGGCAGATGTACCCTTTTGTCCCCCCAGATATGCCCCTGCTCCAAACTGAAAGATGGCTCCCCACCCTTGTCGTAGAGGTTGGAAAGCGGGTCCTGGCAAATTTTTTAGCAAAGTGAGCTCCCAAAACAGCTCATTGGTGGAGCGACTCTGCGGCTCTAGTAATAGAACCGCTCTTTTCTTGGGCTTAATCTTGTGTTTAATTACCTCTCCAAAGAGCACTTGCCATTAAATTTAATGAGCCTGATTCTTCCTCTAAGGCAGATTTACCAACACCCTGCTAAGAACATGGTAGCGGGAAAGGACCATCTTGGTTTTGTATGGAGGCCTCCAAGAAGCTCTTTCTTGATCCTCTTCTCACTGTGTTTCAAAAAGCAAAACAAAAAAAACCCACTTCATCCTCAGATGCTTCCCTTTGATTTGGTGACTCCTGTGGAAAAACGGTAAAAATACAGGAAATTAGAACCTCAGCTAAGAAATGGAAGCGTATCACTAGATTATCATCAAGCGGAGCTGGGAGCCAAGTTGAGACAGAAACATCTGCAACTTGCCTTCTTATACAAAGTGGCTTAATTTGCAGTCCCCAAATTAAGATCCAAAGCGAATTGCAATTATCTTTTAATGTCTGCACATCCCTGAAGCGGGTAATGCTTTTTTCTGATCCAGATATCCAGGCAGGTGTGCAAAATAAAATCTATAACGTTGAGAGGGAAACTGCCTGATTTTTTCCCCTGCAGTTCCGTCCCATCAAAAAACTGAACCTCTATTTTTAGAGTTCAAAAGTTGTTGGATTTAGAACTGGGATGAATATCCATAATTAGCGGTGTCCATAATTTGAAGAATCTGCTTCTCACGCTGAATCATCCGAACCCTAAAATAAAATATCATTTCAATTGCATATACTGTACATGAATTCACTATGCAGATTCATTCCTCCGCAATCATACGAATTATACCTGAACCAAGCAGGCAAATGTCTCAGCAGTCCAAGTGGTGGCAGCAGCAGCTCCGGCGACTTCCGCTCTCTGGCTCTTTCTGATTCAAACCTCTGACTCCCAGCCCTGCTCTTTCTTAGTCTCAACGCTTTGGGCTGAGCCAATATTTCATAGGTGTTACACTAGGACAGGCAGACACTAGCGGTGGGCACGAAATGGAAAAATACGGCTTCATTTCGTTTCGTTTTGTTCTTTTTTACATTTCATTTCATTTTGTAATTAACGATTTTTTTTAAAAAATATCATAATGAATTGAAATGAAACGAAACAATTTTGGAAGTTTCCCAGCTGGTTTTGACAGCCCCCCTCCACACAGCCCGGCCCATCAAAACCAGCTGGGTGCCATTAATGGGAGAGCAGAACAGGGTTTTTGAATTTCGTTGGTGCCCCCACTTCCCACTGCCTGATCTGAAAAAAAAACATCTGGGAGGCGAGAGCAGATGGTAAACCCTGCTCCCTTCTGCCTTGTCACCCCTCTCCCACCTCCCAGGTGGATTTTTCTGACTGGTAGGACTATGGGGGTGGGGGTGGTGCTCCCCTTCCCTGCAGCTCAACCTGCCAGAGTCAGCTGAGAGGCGGTGGCAATGAGAAAGGAGGGCAGAGCAAGCGGTGCCAAATTCAAAATCCTGCTCGGCTCTCCCTTCTCATTGTCATACCCTTTGGTGGTGACAGGGGGTAGAGCGGAGCAATCCCTGCTCATTCTCACCACCACCACTCAGCTGATTTTGACAGATGGAGCTGTCAAAACCACCTGGGTGGCGGTGGCAAGAATTTTACTCCAGCCGCTGGATCTTGCCACAGCTTCTTGCCTGAAGACAGATTTAGTGGTTGGAAACTGAAACAAAAAAAAGGGGGTTTGCTTCGTTTCGTCATGACACCTTGCCTGCCGTTTTGTAATGTTATAGATTGTTTCATATTAACATTATCAAATGATGAAACAGTGTGTTGTTTTGCATTTTGTGCCCATCTCTAGCTAACACCTTTAGCGAACTCTTCAGCTCCATGGATTAGTAGTTATCACAAAACATCTGGAAAGACTGAGATTGGCAGAAGTACACAGAAGGGGGCAGCCTTGCTTGGTCATCCCAGCCATCTTGTTCATCATCACCTGCGCTCCACCCATTCCACCAGTCTGATGCTGGTGGTTCTCACTGAATGGATCCCTCTGGTACTTTCTACCCATCAAATGTCAGGACAGCTGAGTGCCAATCAGGAAGTGCTAGAGCCCACGTGAGGACGTAAGAGAAGGCGGCCAAGAAGCTGCTATGATGATGATGATCTCTCTACATGGGGCTCCCCTTGAACCTTGTCCGGCGATTGCAGCGGGTCCAGAATGCGGCGGCCAGGCTGGTGGTTGGTGCGCGTCGTTATGACCGCGCCACCCCCATCCTGGCCCGCCTACACTGGTTACCCTTTGCCTCCCGGATAAGGTTCAAGGTGTTGGTTTTGGTTTACAAAACCCCCCATGGCTTGGCCCCTGCTTATTTGGCGGAGCGTCTCCCCCGACAATTAGATCCGGCCCGACCCACCCGATCCTCGTTGGCCCTTTCGCTGCGGACCGTTACTCCGAGGGAGGCCCGTAAAACGAGTACTCGTGGACGGGCCTTCTCGGTAGTGGCGCCAACCATCTGGAATAAGCTTCCCAGTGAATTACGGCAGGCTCCGTCGTTGGCATCGTTTAAGAAAAATCTTAAGACTCTTCTATTTTGGGACGCCTTCAGCGATGTCTAGGGATCCAGTTCGTTGTTTTTTTTGTCACTCCCGCAAATCTATTCTTGGATACCACTGTTTTAGCTGCTTTTATTGACTTTATCTGTTTTACCTTTATTGTTGTGAACCGCCCTGAGTCCCCCATGTGGGAAATAGGCGCGGTATATAAGTGTGAAAATAAATAAATAAATAAATAAATAAATAGATGATGATGATGATGATGATGATGATGATGATGATGATGATGATGATGATGATGATGATGAGTTGACTACCCTGCTATTGGGCCTACTGGGCTGGGAAGATTTTACCTGCTCTGGCTTCTGTGTAAAGGTCATTCTATTGTGTTACATTTGTTTTTGTGTGCATGTTTTTTAATTGCTTTTTATATGCTTTTATTTTGGGTTTTATGTGAAATCTATTTTGTATTTTGTCTGGTCAGTGACCAAAATAAAGATCTACTACTACTACTACTACTACTTATTGTTAATGATTGTTTTATTTTATTTGTTTAAGAATACAAGAAAAACTGGAATCAAACTTTAACAAGCAAACAAGTCCCTCCCAAAGGAACAAAAAACAGACAAAAACAAAACAAAACAAAACTACTACAACAAAAGGGTTAGTTAACACAATACATCACAGTAGAGTGATGTTGAAATCTCCTGAGGAGACGCCTTATTCATTTGCAACGAGTCCATGCAAGCCTTCCAAATATCCTTGTTAGATACCTTCATGGAATGGTCTCCTCTGTGTTATTAATTCAGAGGAGGCCAAGTGATGCGATTCTTTGGCCGCTGTGTAGGAGACGGAGAGGGTTTTGTCTTTCCGTGCTTTTAACAGAAGTCGTTTTGCCACCAGGGAGCAGTTCTTAAAGTGTCTGTGGACTGATCCTTCAAGATGGAAGACCTTCGGAAAGTCACCTGGTCAGTTACCAGAGTTTTAAGCAAGCAGGACCAGGACCACGCTGGAGGCCGGATTCCGGGTGGTGGAGTCCAGGATGCTCTGAAAGGGAACTTGGGCTGCCAGGTTGCAAGTCTATTTTGCAAAACTCCTTCCACCTGTTTCTGCTGCTTCTCTCTCTGCTGCTGGCACCACGGGGGCGATGTTCTTTTTCCCTGGTGTTGCTGGCACGCTCCTTCCATGGGTGGCTTCTAGTAAATGCCGGCTGTCGCTGCACCACTCCAAATCACACTTTCAATCAGGTGCATCTGTAGCTCCATCAGCTTCTCTGGGTGGCTTTGCACTTTGTTGGCTTTTTCTTCACATCCCACAACTTTCGCCGAAGGGTGGGCGGAAAGAGGGCACCAAGAAGAGCTGAATAGTAGCTGGCACAAGGAAACACAGCTGACGGTTCCTGACTGATTTCAGCATCTTCATATACGATTCTCCATTTCTCATCTGCTGGATCCTCCCTCCCCCACCACCACCACTCCACTTCTGCTCTGGTTATTAATCTCATTCCCTACCAGTGTGGGCATCGAGGTCAGCAGCTAGCTGCCAACGGGCCAAATCAGGGCCTCTTGGCTGAGTAACACAGCTACCAATATTCTGATCTCGAAACAAAACAAAACAAAACAAAACAAAAAAACCCAAAACCCACGAAATTCAAGGGCCAGGCAGGTGAAGACAGTAAGTAGAGCTGAGTGAAGAATTGGAAACACATGAGATATGTGGACATGATGGCCATGTCCCCTGTTTTAGGCATGGCTCCCTTCCATAGGAAGCTGAACTCAGTGGTTTCGGCACCTGTTTGTGGAGCCAGAGGTCAGGAGTTCGATTCCCCCACTGGGACTCCTTGAGAGACGCTGGACTCCATAATCCACAGGGTCCCTTCCAGGTCTCTGCAGTTTCAAGATGATGATGGCAATGATTATCCTTAATGAACAGCTGGAGAGCTCAGTGGGTTGGGCCCAGCAATTCCTAATTCCAATCTTAGAACTGCAGAGCTGGACCTTAGGGACCATCCAGTCCAGCCCCTCTCAAAGTGGGGGAATCAAACTCACAATCTCTGCCACAGGATGTCATGATGGCACCTGGCCCGGTTGCCTTCAAAAGGGGATTGGACAGATTCCTGGAGGAGAAGTCCATCACAGGTTACAAACCAGGATGGAGATGTGTCATCTCCAGGTTTAAAACCAGGGTCCTTCAAGGGCCAGATGCAGGGGAGTGGGATCAGGAGACAGAGATCTAGTCTTGTGAGCTCCCAGACTCATATGGTGGGGCCACAATGTGAAATACAGGAAGCTGGACTAGATGGGCCTTTGGCCTGATCCAGCAAGGCTCTTCTCTTATGTTCTTATGTGTTGGAGGTGTGGAGGTATCCCAGTCAATCCAAACCCACCCATCTTCTCCCTCTGGTGCTGTTTTTATGGCTGTCTTCCCAGATGATAAATAATGTGCATCTTTGGGCCTTTTTACATGACCCCTAAGATCCTCTGGCCACTTAAATTCGGACCAGAGATCTTAGGGGTTCGTTGCTCTTCCTCTGTCCCCACCCCCCTCCGCACTTCCTGGCTGCTGGCTGCGTGAGGGGAGGGAGAAAAAAGAAAGAAAAGAATGCCGGTTTACCTCCGTTTTGTTCCCGGCAGCATTCAGATCTCTTAAAGCGGGGGGGGGGGGGCAGAAAACCAACAAACAGAAGCCAGGAGAGCCCCGCACTCACTATCGTTACACCGGATCAAATTATTTTCACCTCCAAAAAGCAGGTACCTGAAAGCTGCGCTGGGACGCGCTAAAGTGGGTGGGGTCGCACTTAATTTCCTCTTCACTCCGGAGCTGCTGGGTAAACATTTTTAAGCTCCGGAGCTGGGAGCCATTTGCCCCGGAGTTTAGGGGTCGTGTATAAACGCCCTTTATCGGGTTATGTTCCACATGTTATCTGGTGGTAGTGGGGAAGCCAGAAGACAGGGAAGAAAAGTTATGTGATGGAAATCAGAGGAAAAAATAGCCTATCCTACTGTGTAAATCGGCAGTGCAGGGTTTAGTCATTGCTTTGTGTTGTTTGTTTTGCAAAGTGCTGTTTATTTATTTATTTATTTATTTATTTATTTATTTATTTATTTATTTATTTATTTATTTATTTATTTTTGCATTTGCATACCACAAATAAACCAGGCTTTGGGGATATTAATGTTTGGACTACACATTCCGGTCTCCTTGTATAGGATAACCATTAACACCAGTCACAAGTGGGATCTGCAAACCTCCTGTCTGACCTTGCCAACAGTCCTGGTTCAAGAGCTGTCAGCATCCCATCTGGCCCAGTGGCAGGATATTTTCCTGGGTGGATATCTCTGGGGTTTATGTCTCTGGGAGCAGAACTAGAGCTTGGGAGTTTGATCGTGCCCCCACCCCATGATGCGTTTCCAAGGAGAAGACCCTTTGTCGCCTTGGACAAGCTGCACAGTGCCGGGGCAACCCCGGAAGAAGGGAAAGGGGAAGTAAGTATTCTCTCCTTGGAAAAATCCTGAAAAGTTTTGCCCTAAGTCAGGATCGACTTGATGGGACATTATCATTATTACGAGAGCCACCATTATTTGATTTCTATATACAGTGGTTCCTTGTATAAAGGAATTAATTTGTTCCAAATGAAATCATGTTAAGCAAATTTTCCTTTATACAAATTTCCAACAGGAATGCATTGAAAACAGAGTAATCCCTAATCATGACCATATTTATGTTGCATGGATTTGCCCCATAGGCGATTCTGTTAAGCAAATTTCCCCTATCTTTGAAATTTATATATATTTCTGCCTGATGCAGTTCTGAAAAGCATGGATGCTCACTTTATTTATAACTTTTTTTTTAAAAAGTACAGGAACCACCTCCTCCTGAAAAGTATTTCTACGCATGAATCACATGCCGGGTTATTTGGTTCTCTGAGCTTTGCTCCAGATGAGATTCCGTTTCCTTGCCTCGGCCTCGTTTCATTTCAAAACCATCACGCCTTGGTTCCATTCTAATTATTATGGTTGTCGGGGCAGATTAATACTTATTATTTTTATACCTGCTTCCGTGCGAATGCCAAGTCGAAAAATTGTTCCTCTCCCCTCTCCGCAATCCTCAGATCTGTATTCCAAGACAAGAGCGGCTACGATGGATTGGTGTGCATTCTTTTCGATGGTATTCCTTATCTTGAGACACAGATTTGGAAAATGAAATAATTCTGCCCCCTGTTCCAATCGTAAGAGTGCTTCTTCCAATGGGGACTACTCGATTTCATTATTCTAGGAAATAATGAAAATGTAGTGGATTCAGTTTGCTGACAGGCTGAAACCTGACATCCTGATCTTCATCCTCACAGGAATGCAGTTCCCAGAAGTCTTCATCACTAGGATTTCTGGGAGTTGTAGTCCAGGAACATCTGGGGACCCACCGGTTGAGAACCACTGGACTGAATGATCCGTGGGGTCCCATCCAGCTCTGCATTCCTGTGAGGATGAAGACGAGGATGTCACGCTTCAGCCTGTCAGCAAACTGAATCCACTACAGAACCACTGATCCAGTCCACCCAGTGTCAAGGAGGCACCAAGGGAGAATAAAACTCCCAACCTCTGGCTCTGCAACCAGATGCTTAAGCCACTGAGAGATCCAGCAGGTCCATGTTGGCGCTCATGAACATGGCAGGGTTTCATCAGAAGACAGATAGCTAGACTTGGGCAGTCCCAGATGCATCTGGTGGGGCCACTGTGATGGGCCTTTGGCCAGATCCAGCATGGATTTTCTTATGGAGGTTCTACCTGCATTGAAAAGGACAGGAGTAAATCAGTTTGTAAATTCCTGTCCCTAGCTTTGTTTGAGTCCATCTCCTGCTCACAGAGCTCAGCTTCTGAGGCAGGCATGTCCAAACTTTGGCCCTCCTGATGTTTTGGACCACAACTCCCAGAATTCAAAGCTTAGATTGCCAATGGCAAAGGACTGCGGGAGTTGCGGTCCAAAACATCTGGAAGGCCGAAGTTTGGACATGCCTGTTCTAAAGGGTGGGTGGGTTGGATGGGTGGTAGGCACCCAAGGTGGAAGACAGAGACTGGAAAGGTCCAGAAACAAAGACTCATCTCGGGAAAAGGAAGACGAAGCACTTGTATGGCCGCTGCCTCCGACTGAAGGGCTCCCATGCAGATTCTAGAATCTCTGAATCATGTGCTGGAAATGCGAAAAAAAGATAGGTACATATATGCATCTCTGGTGGGAATGTGAAATAGTTCAAAAGTTCTGGAAAAGGGTATTTTTAGAGCTAAGTGATATGATTAAGCTAGATATTGATTGCAATCCAGAGACAGCACTATTATTTATCATTGTTAACTAGTAAAGATTATGATGCTACAACAAAGGAGGTAATAGCAAATCTTATGACAGCTGCCAGATTAATCATAGCAAGAAACTGGAAATCTAAATTAGATCTCAAGATGGAAGATTGGTATAACGAACTTTGGGATATAGCTATAAACGATAAATTGTCTTGTAGCCTAAAAGTTAAACGAGGAGAAATGAAAAAAGACGTTTTTTATGACATTTGGAGAAAATTTATAGACTTTGTATTAGTTGAAGGGAAGGGGAAAGAGCCAACGAATACTTCAAGACAGTTCTGGAGAAGAGGACTTTAAGAAGAATACTAGAACAACAGAAGACGGAGTAACAAAGAAGAATTTACGGATGGTCCCGGGGGATGGGGGTACATTTGTATTGTTATTTGTTATTTGTTATTTGTTATTTTGTTTGTATGTAGTACAATATATAATAATAAAAAAAATATAAAAAATGAATCATGGAGTTGGAAGGGGCCTCAAAGGCCATCGTATCGAAAACCCCTTGCTCAAGGGAGGAATCCCTGTCAAAGCAGATCTGGCAGGTGGTGGTCCGATTCTCTCTCGAAGGCCTCCAGCGTTAGAGCGTCTTCAACTCTAGAGATCAGGGCCTCAAGTGATGGGTGAAATCCTACCCAAGAGCCGTTGGACTAAATGTTTGGAAGATCTTCTTGACTGTGGATGCCTCTTCATGGAGCCTTCAAACCAAGGTTGCTTGGCCATTTCTTGGGGTTAGTAGAGGTGTGGGCTGGTAGAGGGTCAGACTAGATGGCCCCAAGAGACCCTTCTGGCTCTCAAGTTCTTTCATTCCATGACTGCTACAGGAGACGTTGCTGGGTGGTGTGTGTGGGGGGGAGGGGGATCCCCATACCAGCCCCTCACTGCCAATCCTAATTTGTCAATAATGACTCTCATCAAGTCTTATTAATAGAAACGGTGGTGAGTTGTTGTTTTTTTTAAATCAGAAAAAGCATTCTCCGTGCTGGAAAAAATCTTCACGGCCGGGTGGGAAGAAGACTTTCCTTGTGGCTACTGGGCAATTATGCGTCCTCTGTGGCTTTCCAGTGTGTGCATAATTTTTTGACAAACGAGGCCCCCAGGCATCCATCCCAATGGCCAGTTGTTTTGGTTGTAACAGTCTTTGATTCATTAGAGCCAAAATATATTTATTTTATTTCATTTTCCTTCATTCCTGTCTCCCCTCCCCACCCTCCTCTCTTGGCTGGCATCCTCCTTCTCTGCCAGCTTCACGGTGGGGTGCAGATGTGTGTGTGTGTGTGTGTGTGTGTGAGTGAGTGAGTGAGTGAGTGAGCAAGCGCGATCAAGCTTCTGCTGACGCAACTGGGGATGGCGTTGGCCCACAATTGCCGTTGCACTGGTCTGGCTGTTGGCCACTGTGGTTGGCTAGGAGCCGGAAGAACAGCTGGCCAAGCTTCCCAAACAGACATCTCAACTGACAAATTCAAACACCCCTCTCCTGAACCTCATCTTTTTTTAAAAAGCTGTTCATTGGGTTCTCAGTTACCAAGAACAAGGATGGGTGGTCACAACATGGATGCAATCTGCAAAAAAAGGTTGGTTGTAACAACCTTCCCTGCGTTACTTATTGAGTCCAAGCACATTTTCCCCTTGGCTCTTTGGGTCAACAGAAGTTCTCAGAATGGCCTAGGTAGGACGATCAGCGAGAAGACTGTCCTGGCTGCCAGATTTGCAACGCAGCATGAAAGGAAAAGAGAGGAGGAGGGAAGAGGGGGTGGGGGAAAGGAACCCCATCCATTATCTTTTCTTACAATGTTCAATGGATTAAAGGACCTAAACATGATGGAACAGCTCCTTTGGCAACCAATTGGGAAAGTTACAGTAATACCCTGGTTTACTTGGTTTAAGAGTGTTTGGCAAGACAAGCAAACATTTGTTCTAAATTTTGCCTTGATCAACAAGCAATGTCTTGCAATACAAGTAACTGGAGCAGCTCACATGAAGTGAGCCAGTGGGCTCTCTCTCTCTCTCTCTCCCCCGCTGCTGGATTGTGGGTGATGGTCTGGAACATTCCATCTCAGGCAACCTCCAAAGCAAAGGGAGGAGAGAGGAAGGGTGGTCTCCCTTGCACCAGCCAGGGATGTTTTCAAAGGGGAATGCAGGTTAGAGGTTTGTTTTAATTTTCTTTATATACTGTACAGTATATATGTTATGTTTGTTTTCAAATTATTCATTCAATAAATATTCATTTCAAATTATTTCAAATGGAATCTATTATTCCATTTGCACTGGCTACCCCTGAATATCTTTCTTATTTTTTAAACTATTTCTAATCATGGGACAGCTAGTCAAGTGTGTACAGGGCTACAAATTGCACTTTATTATTGTCACATTAAAAACACAAAGTAAAAACCCAGTTGTTTGTCCCAAGCAGAGCAAATTCCATAGCCAGGTACCTAAACCATGGTGTGGACGTGGACTTCTAGCCAACTTCTTTTTGTGAGTTTTGTCATTTTGTGTCTACTGTGTGTGATCTATGGAACCCCAGAACGATTCATCTGAGTTTCCATGATTCCTTATGGGGAAATTTGCTTTGATATATTGTAAGAGTGTTTTGCTTTACAAGCATATTTCCGGGTCAAATTATGCTCATAACCAAGGTATGGCTGTATATCTTTGGGCTATAAGTCCCATAAATCATTGGGTACTTTTCTAATGAGTGCATCTGGCCAAGTGTCCACATAGTTGCCAGTTTCCAACTGGGGGACAGCTGAACGTGGTTGGATTCAGCATCCTAAGCACGGTACGTGGCAGGAAACCAACTTCCAACACCTGCAAGGAAAACTTCAAACCCTTTCTGTTTCAAAACTCACAAAAGAAGTTGTCTAGAGGTCCATGTCCACACCATGGTTTAAGTACCTGGCTATGGAATTTGCTCTGCTTGGGACAAACCACTGGATTTTACTTCGTGTTTTTAATGTGACAATAATAAAGTGCAATTTGTAGCCCTGTACACACTTGACTAGCTGTCCCATGATTAGAAATGGTTTAAAAAAATAAGAAAGATGTTCAGGGGTAGCCAATGCCCCTCAGAGTCCACCTGGCCCCTTCTGGGGGGACCTGTAAGAAACACCTCAAACCTTTTCTATTTTAGCAGGCATATCAAAACGTGCCACCTGAATAGCCACGGAGAGCACCGGCCTACTGTTCTAAATTGCCACCTGCTGAGTAATGACATATCAGCTTAATTTTTTAAATCTTCACTTGGGATATGCTTATTTTTATTTTATGTTATTGCCCCGCTTATAAACTGCCCAGGGTGGCCATTGGGTGGAACAGAAATTGAAGAGATAAATAAATAATAAATATGTCCGCAGCCCGCGGGTAATATCATTGTTGAATGTGTAACAGGTATATCGTATGAGGGATTGTGTATGGTTGTTGTTGTTTTTTAAATTGTAGTTTTTATGCATTGGGTATGAATGCAGTCAGGTGATAGAGTGTAGGGCTATGTGAGAGTATGTTTGGTTTTATGCCAGATTTAAAATGAGCACAACAAGTGATGTTCTGCGTGCGAATGTAGGAGTACGTGTATGGATTAGAGATGGGCACGAAACGAACAATTTTTTGTTTTCGTTTTTTTTGTTTCATTATGTAACGAAATGACAAACGAAATTTGTCTCTAAAATGAAACGAAACGAACAGAAACACTGGAAATTTTGTCATGCATTTCGTTTTCGTTATGTCAATACAGTGAACTGCTTTAAATGCTAAAAAATCACAAAAATTGAAATAAATGGTAACAAAATGGTAACAAAACAAACAAAACGAAAATGAATTTTTTGCAAAAATTTGCAAAAAACGGAAATGAACCGAAACGGACCCTCTAAACGACAAACGACAAACGAAACACCATTTTTTTTATTCATGCCCATCTCTAGTATGGATGTTTGTTCTTAAATGGTAGATTTTAAGTCTTGGATTTTTATACTGGGGTGTATGAATGAGCTGACTGGATGGCACTTTTTAATCTCGTAGTTTATACAATGACAATAAATTCTATTCTATTCTATTCTATTCTATTCTATTCTGTTCTATTCTATTCTATTCTTTATGCATTGATGGGGTCTGGATCGAGCTCACTCGTTCAGCTTCATGGCACAGCCAGGATTAGAACTCGGATCTCTTAAGCCTCTGTCCAACTCTCTAGCTGCTACTCCACTGGAGCAGGTTTAGCCTGCAGAAAAGAAGACTGAGGGGGAGATAGGAGAGAGCTTTTCAAAGACATGAACGCTTGTCCTATACTGGAGGGTTAGGATCTGTTCTCCATCATCCCAGAATGCAGGACGCAGAACCATGGTCCCAAGTGACAGGAAGCCAGATTTCAGCTGAGTATCAGGAGAATAGCTTCAAGTTCCCCAGCACCCACCCCTATCTCATTAACTATTACTTAAAGTCTAAATAATCCACTTGGAGATATTTGTAGTAGAAAGAGTTTTTTTTTTAAATCTATTTCCTTACTTAAAGTTGTTTGAAATTACAGGCTTGTGTATGCTGCTTTCTTTGCTGCACATAGGCTGTCAACCAACTGGGCAGATCAACAGCAAGCAAACAACTGACACTAACTGGGGAAAGAGAGGGAAGAAAAATATTCAGCAGAGCGGAAGGACTATATTTGAAATCAAAGGAACAATTGGTTAGTGCTGGCACACTCTACTCCCTCCCAGTCAACGTGGTTGCAAATAAAACTCCAACAAAGCAAACACCTAAATATGGCTCACTTGGGCTAAAGACCTCAGCTGGAAGATTTTTCTTTCAATGGGAACTGGAAGTTCAAGACCACTTGCCCTGATCATCCTTGCTCATCCTCCTTCAATCAAGCACAATGATCTAGTAATAGTGCAATAGGACAAGGAGGAGAATAATAGAAAAGCGTGAGATGATTTCTAAAGATACGGGCTCGTATCTTGTGCATTATTTGCATGCGTGGAACTCTGTGTGCAAAGCTGCCACACGGATGCAATGAGGAGCCAGGGGTTGCCTGGTGGGACAGGATTGGTCTCTCCTGAGATCTTTGTGGACGCTTCTGCAGCTGCATAAATATTGATTGAGAAACTAGGACACTGAATGCAACTTTCTGAAATATCACGCCCACCTCCCTCAAGCTGCCAAACCTCAGAAGGCATGATCAGCAGAAGCAGCTTTTCACCTGTCCAGAGCAGATCTTACCACAAGTGAAAAAAGGTTGTATCTGTCTACATTCTGCCTCTCCTACTTCACTGGGTCATTGTGAAGTGAAATCATAAACTGCTGACCAGACAAAAGAAAAGACCATTCATAGTTGGTTGGACAGTACCCGTTTTCTCCCCTTATGGTGGCTGGTTACTATGCTGGTGGAAATCCACCAGGAGCTGGTTTTCATGCCCTCTGGATTTCTTCTTGATTCATAGCTGTTAAATGTAGAGGGAATCTTAAAATCATGGAGTTGGGAGGGTCCCCAAAGGCCATTTAGTCCAACCCCCTGCTCAAGGGAGGAATCCCAATCAAAAAGAGACCTGACAGATGGTGGTTCGCCTCCAATGTTGGCACACTCACCACCTCTCAAGGCAATTGCTTCCATTGTTGTACTGCTCAAACAGTTAAGATGTTTTCCCTGATATTCAGCAAAAAAAAATTGGCTTCCTTTAGCATGAGCCTATTGGTATACGTCCTGCATGAGTGAAAACAGATCCTGCCCCTCCTCTATATGATGACCTTTCAGGTACAGTAGGATCCCAGTATCCGCTGGGGATTGGTTCCAGGCCTTCCCGTGGATAATGAAAACTATGGATGAGAGAGAATGCCACCCCCCCAAAAAAAACCCTGCTGTTTTGTGACAGTAGCTTGCTTCACAGCTGCTGTTTGTGACAGTAGCTTGCTTTGTGGCTGCTGAATTATTTATTTAATGTTTTCCTATGCCAACCGTGGCTAACTGAATGAGTGGTTAATGAATCCGTGGATACGGGGGTCCTACTGTACTGTATTTCAGAAGTGATCACCTAAGTATCTCCCTTCAGTCTTGTTTTCTCCAGGCTAAACATGCCCAGTTTTTTCAGACTTTCCTCCTAAAATTTGGTTTCCTGTCCCGTGACCCTACTGGTTGCCTTCCTCTGAACTTGCTCCAGTTTGTCAGCATCCATCATAAAATGTGGCATCCAGATAAGTCAGGGAAACACTCATACACAGTGCACTGATGAGAAGGAGTGCTCCTTGTTGCTCAAGGTGGAATTCGCTGCCTGAGGTAGTGTGTGCAGATGTTCGGCTGGTGGTACCGACAGATGTGACCTTGTTTTGTGGTGCAGACCATAAAACCTGGTGCATCTCACCATCTGGTTTGGGATGAGAACGTTGGCTTTGAAACAGGCTCTCTTTTAACGGGGCCAAAACAGGAACAAAAAGAAGACGCTCTCGTGAGGTAGAAAAGCAGCTCTGTTAAAGCCGGGGGGCAATGAGGGAATTCCTTCATGGAAGCCACCGAATCAACCATGCTGAGAAAAGCTGAGGGAAGGAAGGGGAGAAAGATCAAAATAACGGCCGATCTTTGGTCTAGGGAGAGGTTTGCCGTGAAAATGGCCCTTTGGTGAGAGACAAACAGGGTCTTTTCTAGACGTCGGTGGATCGCGGTATTTCTTTTGGAGGATTTATTTACACCTCAGCACCAGGGGAGTAGGGCTGGGCAGCCAAAACCGACTGAGGTAACTTTGAGAAAATAAACTTCTGAGGAGCCACTGTGGCAATTTGTCCCCGTCTTATTTTGTTTATTTAAATGCTTTGGTCAACAATGAAGCAACCTGTGTAGGGGGACAGTGGCAGTTACAGATTCTTCTTCTTCTTTTTTGAACTAAGCAGGTAATGCCATTCATCTGCTGAGGGACCGTTTTGATCCACCAAATGGGAGGGAGTGCGCCCTTGTCGGTCCTGTTCATCAAGGCGCTTCGTGCATTCAGGAGGGCTTGGGGGTTTGGGATGAGGCAGGAATCCGGCATATCTCCTTGGTTTCTTCTGCTCAGTTTGCCTTGGGTGGCATCCAGGACATTCAGGCGGGAAAACTGATGGACTACTTCTTGTGTCAAAAAGAGATTAAGGCTCATTTCATTTGCAGGATTACAGACATCACCCTTGAGTCATTTTTGAAAGAAACCTGCAAGATCTATCTATCTATCTATCTATCTATCTATCTATCTATCTATCTATCTATCTATCTATCTATCTATCTATCTATCTATCTATCTAATTTATTCCTTACTACAGTATTCTCCATTCCTTCCTATCTGTCTATTGATCATTGATCCCTTCCTTCCTTCCTTCCTATCTGTCCTTCTGTCTGTCATATATTCCTTCCTATGCTCCCTTCCTAAGATTGAAGCCTTCCTTCCTTCCTTCCTTCCTTCCTTCCTTCCTTCCTATCTATCTATCTATCTATCTATCTATCTATCTATCTATCTATCTATCTATCTATCCATCCATCCATCCATCCATCCATCCATCCATCCATCCATCCATCCATCCATCCATCCACCCTACATAGAGCTTTAAGACAAAAAGGAAGTTGCTTAGATGGCTTTTTGGTCCTCTAGGATATTATATCACATGCCTTTGTGGTCCCAAGACCTAGATTGTCGATACAACAGCACCCCCAATATTGAAAGCAGGTGAACATTAGGCAGGTAATGACAGGGAGAAAAAATATCTTGATTTGAAATGTAGTGCTGAGGGGAATTTTGCAGATACCACAGAAGGAGAAATAAATGGGTTCTAATCTACCCAACCGCAAACTTTCACTAGAAGCCAAAAGGAGTTGGCCAAGGAGATTGAACAGCTGAATAGCTCAGTGGTTGAGGTCTCTGGCTGCTGAGCCTGAGGTTGGGAGTTTGATTCCGCCCCCCCCCCCAACTGGACCTCCTTGAGAGGGGCTGGACTGCATGACCCAGAGGGTCCCACCCACCTCGGCAGTTCAAAGGTTATTATTGAACATGAGTTAGCAGTGTGATGCGGCGGCCAGGAAAGCCAATGCGATTCTTGGTTGCATCAACGGAAGCATAGTGTCTAGATCAAGGGAAGTGATAGTGCCACTCTCTTCTGCTCTGGTCGGACCCCCACCTGGAGTACTGTGTCCAGTTCTGTGTGCCTCAATTTAAAAAGGATGTTGACAACCTCGAGCGGGTGCAGAGGAGAGCGACCAGGATGGCTGAAGGCCTGGAAGAAATGTCTTACGAGGAACAGCTTAGGGAACTGGGAATGTTTACCCTTTCAAAAAGAAGGCCGAGACGGGATATGATAGCTATGTTTAAATATTTGAAAGGATGTCACATTGAAGAACGGACTGGTTTATTTTCCATGGCTTCAGAGACTAGGACTTGGGGCAATGGTCTCAAACTACAGGAAAAGAGATTCCATTTGAACATTCGGAAGAACTTCATGACAGTTAGAGCTGTTCAGCAGTGGAATATGCTGCCAGAAAGGAGGGTGGATGGAGTCTCCTTCTTTGGAGGTTTTTAAGCAGAGGCCGGATGGCCATCTCTCGGAAAATACTGTGATGGGGGTTCCTACATGGTAGGGGGTTGGACTGGATGGCCCTCGAGGTCTCTTCCAACTCTGTGATTCTAGGATTCTATGATAATTTAATTTTGACATTTGATGAGAATACAAAACTCTCTGGAAGAAGCAACGATACTTGGAAAAGTTAAAGGCAGTAGGTAAAGAGGAAGAACGAACACGAGGAGGAGTGACTCAATAAAGAAGCCACAATCTTGAATTTACAAGACCTGAGTTAGGGGTGTTAAGGGGAGGGCCTTTAGCAAGCTCTTCGCTCTTTGGGTCTCCATCAGTCCATCTTCTTATTGACCCTTCCAAGCAAGCAAATGCTTCATCTTGGTTTGAAAAAGGATTTGTAAATCCTGGAGTGCTTTCTGAGCAAACACCAGACAAGCACAGCAGACATGTTGATTATATGGCCAAATGAAGAGCGGCACTTTATTTATTGTTGCCGACGCTGCCCATTCGTAGAGGCCTGTTGAGAACCAGTGTTTAAATTGTAGAGATGAAATGTCACTTGCTCAATGGAGTTCTTGGGGAGTTCATAAATGATGGCTGGAGTGCTTTCATTGGGGAGTTTGTTAGAAACAAATTAATAAGGGTAAAGCTGGAATTTTAGTTCGGAACACAAAAAGCGATTGAAGGCAAGCTGATAAAATTGCTGTGTTGTCCAGGACTAACACGATTTAAGACTAGAGAAGGCAAACAAAGATATAATGATTTCACTTAAAGGGGTCTTTTCATTTGGCATGCAGGAATCAACACAATCCTCTATTTTTCATGGTGTACAGTGGTGCCCCGAGCAGCTCGATTTAAGAACAATTTGACTTAAGAGTGGAAAACTGTTGGCGTTTTAACTGCCGCCTTACAAATTTTAGATATGGTCTGCTCGACTTACAATTTTTTTATTTTTTTTATTTTTTAAACATATTTTTTCAATTTTTTAGATAGGCACCCTGACTTAAGAGTAGTTTGACTTAAGAGCACGCATTTGGAACAGATTAAATTCCTAAACTGAGGTACCACTGTATTTCTTCGCGTTTGGCTGTGTTAGTGAATCACTGTCTTCTCAGGAGACATCCGGGGCATGCAGAAAGGATTGATTCACCACAAAATAGTGAGGTGAGTACAAGGTATCAACAATGCAAAGTCTGAGGTAATAGATCTGTTAAGAGACCGAGTGGCCAAACTGCAAATCAAAACCCACTATTTTTTCACAAAGTGCCAATACAGCCATTTAACCTGATTACAGGTGGCTGAGAAGGGGCAATGTCGGGTGCCCACAGAAAGGGCTCCGAGTGCCACCTCTGGCACCTGCGCCATAGGTTCACCACCACTGTACTAGATCAGAGTCCTAAGCCCCATATCTCAGAAAGATGGAGAGGTTGGGTAGGTTCAGAGTTGCAAGTTGAGTCCAAGTCATTGGGAAATACTCCCGCCCCCCGCCCCCACTCCGAGTCAAATCCATGTCGAGTTGCTAGGGTGACCTAAGTCAGATTTGACAGCAAGCCCCACGACTCCCTGGGTTGGAACAGGCCACAGCCCATCCATTCCAGCATTCTGTCTCACACAGTGGCTCACCAGTTGCTTCAGGGTATTCCCGAGCAGATGTCTTCACCTGCTTACGATTCACTGCAAATGGTATTTGAGAGATGTTCTGCCTCTCTCTCCGACCCAGAGGTTGTCCTTCTAGGCATCCATAATGATAGCCATTGATACCCTTGTTCTAATCCTTTCTTAAAGCTGTCAAGAGGCTGACAGCTGTCACCAATTCTTCTGGCAGAGAGTTCCACAGACTAGTGATCCTCTGGGTGAAAAAGAACTTTCTCTTATTTGTTTGAGATCTAGCACCCAAAAGTTTCATGGAGTGCCCCCTAGTTTTCCCTTATCGACTTTGTGCACACCGTGTTTGATTTTATAAACTTCAATCAGGTCACCTCTTAGGCGCCGTCGTTCGAGAGTGAAGAGGTCCAGCCGTTGCAGCCTCAGATGGTAAGGAAGGTGTTCCAGTCCCCTAATCATTCTGGTTGCCCTCCTCTGCACTTTTCCCATTTCCACAATATCCTTCTGGAGGGATGGTGACCAGAACTGTACACAGTACTCCAGATGGGGCCTCGCCATTGATTTATAAAGAGGCCAAATGACACTTGCTGACTTATTTGCAATGTTAAAGCATCGTACCGTTCAGCCACTCTGACAAAGAACCTGAGTCTCATTGTGTGTGTCCGCAACAAAAACATCACCCAGTTTCTGTGACCCTAAATGTGTGTTTGTCTTGTCATATTTTCAATTCACTTTGCATTCTCCTTGAAGTCTTTGTGTACTCTTTTAATAAAAGTTTACTGTTAGTCCTTGAGAAGATTATCAGTGTTATTTTTAAAGCAACTTAAATTTATCAGAACTAGATTGTAGGGTGTTGTTGTTGTTGTTGCTGCTGTTGTTGCATTTCCTCTCCTTTTTATCTTTTAAGTACCCTTGTACATCCTTTGTCCTACAATTTTGCCAAGGAAAAAAAAAGCACTCCAGGTTGGTTCTTAGTAGACTATATGTTGTCTTGCCTCCATTAGTGTGCTAGATTTAAGCAGACAAACAATGGAACCCTGTTGTTAAAACTGAGAGACGGGTGATGGCCAAGATAAGGTCACTCAAAAGCTTAAATGAGAGGGAATTACTGAGTGTGAGGCAGAAAAGAAGGAAGGAAGGATGTGTGGTGATGGGTAGAAGGAAGGAAGGAAGGAAGGAAGGAAGGAAGGAAGGAAGGAAGGAAGGAAGGAAGGAAGGAAGGAAGGAAGGGAATCTGTGCAGTAGCTGAGCTTGAGACCAGAGGGAAGGCCACCTCTGGTGCATACAGAAAGGACTGCCACAATTTCCAAGCCATGCAACAGATCCTGTATTGACAGTTTTGTCTTTCAAGGGGCAAGAGTCTTGGAGGATGAAGGGAAGGCCACAAACATTTTTTTGGTGGTGGGGGGAACGCTTGCCTGCCCACCTGGCTTTGGCCGGCTCTTCATCAGCAAAGCCTAAACAAGCATCAAAACACTCAGAACCTGCAAAAACAGGATGGGGTGGATGGAAAACCCATGTTGCTACCAAGAAAGAACACCTGTGTCACCAGTCCGGGAGCGCCGCACAGCAGGTGGCGCTGTCGAGATCTAAACATGAAAGAGTCCTGTTGGGTAATATGTTTACAAGGTGGAAATATTATATGATCTTTTTCCAGGGGGAGGGGGAAATGCAACTATTTTTTTTTAAAGGGCTTTTTTTCCCTTTCCTTTTTCCTCCCTTTTAGAGCAGGTGGCTATTTAACTGCCTTCTAAAGAATTTCCTGGCCCATTTCCTCCTACCTCCTCTCTCTGAAGCCTGCTTTGATTATAAGCTTTTGTGTTCCACTCCTGACTACCTTTGCTGATTGCAGGCTGATCAATGATCTTCTCTCTAGTAAAAGCTGTTTTTGATCTTTCCTTGGTGGGCTTTTTTCTGTTTCAGTGGGGAAACCATCACGATGCATCTTCTTAAGGCGCTAGAGCCTTTTATGCGATGCACTCGGAACAGTTTGGCTAAAATTCTCCATTGGTTTTTCCTGGAAGTAAATTACCTCTCTCTGCTCCCAATGTCCGGGTTGGGTTGGATGAGCTTAAAAATGTACTCTTATTACTCACTAATTTGATTCCTGATTTATACGGGGAGTGGAACCAAATATATCAGAATGGCTTTCATGTAGAGTGGCGCTCAGATAGCAGTTTTGGGGGGTTACAGTGTACATTTTGTAAAATTCTGATTTAATGGAGACTTTCCCCCATGACTCACTTTCATATATTAAGTTACACAGTGGCCAAGAAACACCATAAGGTAAACCATCCTGTGCTCCCTGTTTGTTTTGGTTTACCTACAATATTTTATATTGGATGGAAAGGAATACCTAAAAGGCTTCATCTCTACATCTTATCAACCTTTTGTTTGGAACTGTTGCTTTTTTGTTTTTGGGACTACAGATCCCACAACCCCCCCAGACACAAGATGGGACTTGATGCTACCTCCTTTTCCCCTCTTCTCAGCTGCAGCTGATCTATGCTTGGATCTGCTGACAACATCTGCATCATCTACGAAAAAATTTAACGTTCTGCTGAAAGAAAGAAAGAAAGAAAGAAAGAAAGAAAGAAAGAAAGAAAGGAAGGAAGGAAGGCAGGAAGGAAGGAAGGTGGTTACTTCATGTCCGTCCTTGTTCCGCGACTAGTTTTGTACCGTCACAGCGCTGGTCACGATCACGTGGTTTTGTCCCTGTTTCAATGTTCCCATGGTCATGATAACTTGTCTCGTGACAAGTGTTACCTCACGGTCTTGTACCGTGACAAACGCTGGCGGTTACTTCACATCCGTTTTGTCTCTGTTAGTGTTGCGCTTAGGAGCAGCACAAAAAATGTTACTTCATGTCCATTGCACAACTACTGAAATTTGTCTCACCCCCCCCCCCGGAACTGGTGCTAAGTGGGACAATACTGTACCTGGTGCTGGGGTAGGGTTTTCCTTTGTCACTCTTTGTTCCCGCTTTCTGTTCTGAGACAAGACACCGTGTAGCAACAACATTCGTTTCTCTCAGAAAACTGTGTCTGGTTTTTTTTTATTTTGACTTTTCAGAAGTGAATTATTGAAAAAGATTTTTAAGCCCCCCCCCAAAAAAAAAGAGGAAAAAGGAAGCTAGACAAATTCAGTGTTTGTCATGGTACAAGACCGTGAGGTAACACTTGTCATGAGACAAGTTATCACGACCATGGGAACACTGAAACAGGGACAAAGCCAGGTGATCGCAATCAATGCTGTTACAGTACAAAATTAGTCACGGAACAAAGAAGGACGTGAAGTAATCACCACTGAATTTGTCTAGCTTCCTTTTTTCTTATTGGGGGCGCTTAAAAATTCTTTTTCGATATTCTGCTTCTGAAAAGTCATTTAAAAAAAAATCCCCGGACATAGTTTTCTGAGAGAAACGAATGTTTTGTTGCGTGACAGTCATTACTACACGGTGTCTTGTCTCGGAAGAGAAAGTGGCAACAAAGAGTGACAAGGGGAAACCCTACCCCAGCACCAGGTACAGGATTGTCGCGGTGAGCACCCGTTCCGGGGGCGTGGTGGAGTCAAATTTCAGTAGGTGTGCGACGAACGTGAGGTAACTTTTTTTTAGTACTGCTCCTAAGCGCAACACTAACAGAGACAAAACGGACATGAGGTAACTGCTGAAGTAAGAAACCCCAAGACAGTCCTGCTATTTTTCTCTTCCTCTATGAGACACTATGTTTTCCGTTGTTGGCCATGCCATGAGGTTTTGGTTCCAGGTTCCAGCATTCCTTCCTCCCCCAACAACACACACAACAGTGGGGTAGACTCCTGCCCATTTGTCCTCAGGTGTTCTGGAGGACCCTGGCTTGGACCGCCGTCTCTTTTGACCCCCGGAAAGCTCCTGTGGGCCACCTCTTGTGTGAATCCTCTCAGAGGTTAATTAGAAGACAGGAGCTGGACACCTCTCTGTGTGGGTTTGAACGCCTTCCCTCGCTGCGGTCTGGTGTCCCTCCGGGGCTACAGAGGGGGGCATGGCTGGGGCTGAATCCTTTCACGGGAGCAGCTGGATCCTTCCTCCCAATGTTGGTGATCAGAGCAATGAAGGATGCTTTTGTTCCTCATTATGGACAAAGATAAATAGAAGTCTCTTTAAACACACACACACACACACACACACACACACACACACACACACACACACACACACACACACACACACACACCTGATCCTTGGTGAATTCCACCCCATGCCAGAATCATCCTGCTATTTCCTGACTATCAGTCCATTTCCATCAATTTGAGAGATGTATTGCCTTCCACAGGTTCTCTGGAGGTTTCGTTGTCAGAACAATCAATGATGTGGAAAGATGCCCTGTTTTAAAGTATTTCCAATACCCTGGCGGCAGGAGGGTGGGCAAAGGGTTGGCTGTAGTCTTCGGTATGTAGCTGGTGCCCCCCCCCAACATCGCATCACTTTGGGTTTTGACTAAAATGTCCCCCCAAAACAGGTTCGGCCTCCCCAAAGAAGGTGAAATAACTATCTCACACTTCCTTCCCCCAAATTTAGAGTAGCGTGGGAGACAAATGAAACTCTCTAGTTAGATAAGTCAGGGGAGATTCTCCCAATGGTTCTCAATCATATGTCCCATTGGGGACCCCCTGGGGACATTCGAAGGGGACCACACATTGGAAAACAATTCTTTGTCCCTTGATCTTCACATGTTTACACACATTTTGCCTTTGGACTAATGTGCATTTATTTCGACTAGAGGGATTTTTACCTGCTCACATTTTCAAAACATAGGCAGAGTTTTGTACACATGAGAAAGTTGTAGGTTCATCATCAAACTACAGTGAGTGCCAGTGAGTTCAGTGTAGAGGCTGTTCAGCATTGTCGTTTGGATCCAGCCCTATTGAACTCTCTCTCTCTCTCTCTGTGCGTGTGTGTATTTGCATTGAACTACAAATCCCAGGTGCTGCCAGGGGATTACGGGAGTTGTATTCTGAAAAACAGCACCATTCCCAAGCTCTGGGCTATAACCATGAGAGGCAGAAAGCTGGTCATAAAAGGGAAGGAAGGGTCAGAGGAAAGAAAGCTGTCCCTGGTCGATTGACATTTTTTTTGACAAAGCCGGTGAGAGACAGGTGGCAATCTGCGGCCATGGAAAAGCAGCAGGCAGTAGAGAAAGCAGGGCTTGTGCTTTGATGCTGCCCATCAAAAGGCGCTGGAAATCGGTCCTGTCCTTTTGGCTCCTTTCAAAAAGGGCCACACTTAAGAAGAGCCGCTTGAAATAGATAGTGCCAGGTGCAAATGGTGCCCTGTTTTGAGCAGATCAAGAGGAAAATAGAAAATGAAGCAGAGAGAAGGGTTTTCAAGGGGCTGGGAGGTTGGGGTGGGTTTGGGTTTGGGGTTGGGATGCTTAGCCTGGCTTAAACACAACCTCAAGCGGGCTCAGAGGAGAACAACCAGGATGGTTGAAGGTCTGGAATAAATCGTCTTATGAGGAAAGGTTTAGGGAACTGGGAATGTTTAGCCTTTCAAAAAGGAGGCTGAGGGGGGATATTATAGCTATTAGAGATGGGCACGAAACTAACAATTTTTTGTTAACATTTTCGTTTTTTCATTTCGTTACATAATGAAACGACAAATGAATTTTGTCTCTAAAATGAAACGAAACGAACAGAAACACCGGAAATGTCGTGCGTTTCGTTTCCGTTACTGCAATATGAGTGAATTGCTTAAAATCCTAAAAAAATCACAAAAAATTGAAATAAATGGTAATGAAATGGGAACGAAATGAACGAAAACGAAAATGATTTTTTTTGCAAAAATTCGCAAAAAACGGAAATGAACCGAAAAGGACCCTCCAAACAACAAACGACAAACGAAATGCCATTTTTTTTATTCATGCCCATCTCTAATAGCTATGTTTAAATATCTGAAAGGATGTCTGCGAAGATTCTCAGTCATCCAGGTGAATTTATCTGGAAGTTGAGTCATGGCTATTGGACTTTTTTCTTGAGAGATAGAAATGTTTCGCTGATCATCCAAACAACCTCATCAGATATCTGAAAGGATGTCCTATTGAAGAGGGAACAGGTTTGTTTTCCATGGCTTCAGAGACTAGGACTCGGGGCAGTGGTTTCAAACTGTAGGAAAAGAGGTTCAATCTGAACAGTGGAAGATGCTGCCTCAAAGGAGGGTGGTGAAGTCTCCTTCTTTGGAGGTTTTTAAGTAAAGGCTGGATGTCCATCTGTCAGGAGTCCTGTAATGGGGGTTCCTGCATGGCAGGGGTTAGACTAGATCAGTGACGGCGAACTTTTAGAGACCGAGTGCCCAAACTGCAATTCAAAACCCAGTAATTTTTTTGCAAAGTGCCAATACAGTAATTTAACCTGTATACAGGTAGCTATGAAGGGGCAATGTCGGGTGCCCACAGAAAGGGCTCTGAGTGCTACCTTGGGCACCCATGCCATAGGTTCGCCATCACTGGACTAGATGGCCATTGAGGTCTCTTCCAACTCTATCTATCTATCTATCTATCTATCTATCTATCTATCTATCTATCTATCTATCTATCTATCTCTCCACACTCTACCTGGTGCTTTAAGACCAAAAGAAAGACTGAAGTAGTTGTTTACATGGCCTTTTGGTCCTCTAGAATATTTATTTAAATATTTTTACCCTGCAGATCTCCTTAAGAGGACCCAAAGCAGCTTGGACAAGTTAAAAGACAATGTTTAAATGTCAAAAACAGCGAGTATGCAAATATTTAAAAAGAATTAGACAAGTACTACATTACGAACAATCCATAAAATCAGTTCTTGTTCTCTGGCTCAGCTCAGTTTACTCCACTTTCCTGGAATACTATTACAGTATTAGGATTGAAAGTGCAGGTGGTTGTGGGGGTGTTGAGTGGAGGCCTCAGAATAAAACCATTCCACCCACTGTTCACTCAGAGATTTGTCTCGTGGCTGGGAGATTTATTTATTTAAACGATGGGTTTATTCAAAATGTTACCCTCCCACCATTTTATCCTGAAAGGAACCAAGGCGGAGGGAGATGCAGAGGAGCAACCTAATTCCCAAATTCCCAAATAACAAATTTTGACTGGTTCTTGGAACTCTGCAGCCCTGCAACCTTCAAACGCCCCTCTGCTTAAGATTCAGAGTGATGTTTATGTCAACACAGCTGGAGGTGGCTTCAGTGGACCTGAACGCAGGCTTGTCCTGGTCCATCGTCAGACAATTGCACTGATGCTTTGCTAAGCCTTCCTTCAAACTCTCGCCACCATGGGAGCCAAGGCCGTAAGGCCCCTGGCAGAGAGGCTGCATTCTGTTCTCCTATCTTCCCGGGCGAACGCTTCCAAAGTAAAGTCGGATCCAGCAGCAGGAAATATGGCGGTTTGCAGCCAAAAAAGGAAGGCAGTTGGCTGAAGCAAACAAGACCCTTGTATAGCTGGTGGGTGCGCTTCGTCCCTGGAACGAATTCCTACAAACACTGGACCGTCGCTCAGCCCGGTAAACATTTCCGTGAAATTAGCAGAAGGTAAGCAAGCGGTGGAGAGGCATCATCGTCCAAGGCCTGCTGGAACTGAGATTCAGCTGCAGCTGTTGGATGAGCCGGAGGGTGTGTTGGCACGGGCGTGAGGACAAGGGTCCCAGGGTTTACTCCACCTTCGGGAGAGAACACAGGACACCTCCACCTTTTTGGTCAAGCACTGAAATCATGGTATTCTTCGGGTGGTTGGTAGTTATTTGTATTCATTTCTTTAAAATATTTTCTACCCTGCCTGTCTCCTGAAAAAAAAGACACGGGGGGGTTTATATTGCAAAACCGAAAACAGTACACAAATACTAAGAAAGGAGTGAACAGATACCATGCTCAAAGGCCGTGAAAGCAACTCCAAAACTCTATTCAAAGCAGTAAAATAGAACAATGCATTTAAAACACGCACGCACGCACGCACACTCTCTCCCTCTAATTTAGGGAGAAATTCACTCAAGGAAAGCTTGCCTGAAGAGGAAGGTGTCTGCCTGCTTGCGGAAGGAAAGGACAGCCAAGCTGGGGCCCAGCCTGGCCTCCAGTGGCAGGGAGTTCCAGAGTCTGGGAGCAGCGAATGCATGTGGGAAGGCGGATGGACCAAGTTAAAGGCCTCCCCTGATGATCTCAACACCGGAGCAAGCTGATAAAGGGAGATGTGGTCCTTGAGAGAGCTTGGACCCGGGACGTGTTGGCCTTCATAGGAGAGAACCAGCACTTTGAATTGTGTTCAGAAACGGATCGTAAGCCAGTGGCGCCGCAGTAAAAAAAAAGAAGGTTATGGGATCCTCTCGTCCTTTTCCCTTTTTTATATCCTGCAAGCTTCCACGTATGCAAACAATGAAGATATTTGCAATATGTCCTTGTATTTGAGACATGTCTTTTGTAGTTGACTTTATCTGTGAGCTGGAAGGAGCACCATCCATGGTGTCCCAGTATTTTTAAGATCATCACCCAGGGCTTTAAAAAGTTACTTTTGGGGCATTACAACCGGCCATGCTGAGCAGGGGATCCTGGGATTTGTAGTGATTCTCCCCCATCACCACTTCTTTCCAAACTTCAACGCAGTGTCAGAGGGGAAGGGGACTTGGAGATCTATCAAGAAGCCACCTGCCTAATCTTGTGACCATTACCCTAAAAGTGAGGCGCAAGCAATGCCTGAAGGGGCCTGAGACCATCAACAACCACAGTTGAGTATCAGGGGCCAGTGGGAAGAGGTCAAGGAGGCTAGGGCGATGCAGGAGGCACCGGGCCATACTAGAACTCCAAAGACCTGGGTTCAAACCCCCACTTGACCACGAAGAGCCACTGGAGGCGTGTGGCAAGGGTAAAGCCACACCTCGAGCACCTGATGTCTCTGGAAAACCTTCTCATGGTCGCCGTAAGCTGGAAGGGACTTGGCACTTCATGGGGGGAAATGCCAAAAGCCAGATGAGGCCAGCGGCCAGTTTATCTTTCCAAATTACCCTTCAGGGCATTTCTGGGATCAGTCCTTTAGAGAGGATTATTTGGAGTGGATGGGAAGGGGGGGGCAAGCAGCCAGGAGCTGCCGCCACCCCCACCCCCATTTTGGAAGGGGTTATAAATATTGATTCATTGCAGACAGCTCTTCACCAGCTGCCCGCATTCACTCTGTTATTTCTAGGATTTATCTTCTGTCTTCTCGTTAACAGCCAGTACAATAAAAACAGAAATAAAACCCACCGTCTCTGTAAATCAAAGGAACAGCAGCTTCGTAAAACAATCCAAGGGAAGGGGCAGAAACTGAAGCAGGTACAACAAGATCAAACAATAAAAGCAAACGTAGAAAAAATAGAAAGCTGCTTCAAACTCCTCTTTGGCTATAGTGCGAACTCTCTCTGGAGGCAAACATCTTGAGGAGGCAGGATTCTCTGGAAAAGACCCATCAGTGCTGGGAAAGATGGAATGCAGCAGGAAAAGAGGAAGACCCAAATATAAGACGGATTGAGTCCCTCAAGGAAGCCACAGGCTTGAGTTTGCAAAAACTAAGTAGGGCAGTTGAGGGCAGGATATGCGGAGGACCATAGAAGCAGAGAAACAAGAAGTTGGAAGAGGCTCCAAAATCCATCGAGTCCGACACCCTCCGAATGTCCTGTCCTCAACTGCCCTGCTCAGCATTTGCAAACTCAACCTTGTGGCTTCCTTGAGGGCAGGAAACCAAATCAAAGCAGATCCAACAGATGTTTGTCTTGTTTTCTTATGAATCCCTCCAGTGTTGGAACACTCACCATCTTCTAAGGCCATTGGTTCTGTTGTTGTACCGCTCTAACAGTTAGGAATTTCCCCCCCTGATATTCAGCTGATATCTGGCTTCCACTCGCTTGAGCCCATGAGGATGTGTCCTGCAATCTGGGATGTCGGAGGCACGATCCTGCCCCTTCTCTGCACTACAGTGACCCCCCACCTATTGCTGGGGTTAGGGACCCGAGCCAACCCGTGATAATTGAAAATTCACGATATGCGGATGCAGGTCGGGTCAGGCCTGGGGGGGTCTAGCTGGGGGCTCTTGTACTTACCCCCAGCCTGGTGCTGCCCCGAATGGACCTGCGAGGGCTTTCCTGGCTGGGGGTAAGTACAAGAGCCCCCAGCTAGACCCCCCCAGGCCTGACCCGACCTGCATCCGCATATCGTGGATTTTCAGTTATCACGGGTTGACTCGGGTCCCTAACCCCAGCAATAGGTGGGGGTGACTGTAGCGGGACCGCAGTATATGAACTGTGAAAGGGCGGAGGACCACTGTACTACCTTTTGAGTCCATGAAAACTGCTCTCCTATTTCCTCTCCACCTTCTTTCCTGGAAGCTAAACCTGCCGTGTTCTTTCCCGCCTTTTGTCCGAAGATCTGGATTCCAGTCTCCTGACCATCCTGGTGGCCCTCTGAACTGGTTCCAGTTTGTGGACACCCTTCCAGAACTGGACTCCAGATGAGGTCCAACCACTGCTCACGAGCTGGACGTTTTCAAGTGTGGAGGCCATCATGAAACACAATCTTAAGCTGGCCGGGGGTGATATTCCACCATGTTCCCCTGTCTAATGGACCACGTGGCTTTCTTCAGTTGAGGCCGATGTGCGCAGGGAGCCAATTCGGGGCCTCGTAATCCATCTTGGAGCGCTTAATACCTTTTGGTCCCACCAGCCTGAACTCCCTCAATTAGGCACATTGTCTTCCTTCCTTCTTAGGCACATGTGGGTGAGTAAGATAGCACTTCCTGGAAATTGTGTCTCCCCCCCCCCCCGTTGTGTGTGTATGTGTGTGTGAGCCTCCTTTAACACCACAGGTAGCACCTGCAAAGGGAACCTGCCATTGTTTCGTCTGCCTGCATATCATTTTTTGGGGGGAGGGGGGGAGGGGAGAGACGGGATGAGAGTGGAATATAATGAGAGGCAGCCAAGCGTGAAATTCCCAATTTCGTTAACGAGCCTGGAAATGAGTAAAAGAATGCGAATCAGCTGTAGAAGGAGGGCACAATTTCTCCCTGGAAATTAGTTGGTCCTAGTGATTTTCTCTGGGAAGCTCCATGGGCCTTTTGGTGGGGGGGGGGGGAGGACCCACCACCACTAGAAATTAGACTGCAGCTAGTGGGAGGAAGCAGCTCTATATACTTCAGAGTTCTGAATATTGGTTAAATTCCTCAGCAGTAGTGCATGATGTCAAGTTTTTATAAAGATATAAAAACATAAATGAAATATTAAACAAACCTTTTACACAGAGGAGTGTAGATACACAGAGTTTGTGTGTGGGTAGAGCACACACAGGTGTGAAAGGTTTTAGGAACAAACTTTGAGGCTGCAGCAGCAACAGGCAGCTGCAGGTAGTTAGTGCTTGAAATCTGTATAAATGTAGCAAGGAAGAATCACTGTTTCCTGGTTTTTCCTCAAAGCCAGTCAATGCTCCTGTGTAAGGTTAGTTGCTGTGTTTTTTCCTGATATGTTTTTTATGCTGAAGAAAAGCTTTCTGAGTTAAATGTAAATATATAAATTGTTTTTCTAAAAATTGTCTGCAAGAGTTTTTCTAATGTTCCTGAGCACTGAGTTCTGCTAAGTCTCAGAGTTTTTTCCAGTACACAATATTTTATAAGACTAAGCTATGGTCTGTCAGGGTTTTTGGGGGAATGCTGTACAATATCCATATTATTATTTTCACAAAGCAGAATAGCTTCAGGTTTCCCAGAGTCGGACACCTCTTTCCCCCATCATCTGGCATTTACAATCTCAGCAGCTCACCCTCTTAGCAGGAGGAAGAATAAAAGGTTTTTTATTGTTTACAACCAAATAGATCAAACTGCAAACTAGCAAAGACTAAAGAGGGTTGGGTTCAGCAACGGTCTTCAATAGACTCTAGAGAGGGGAAAAGACACCGTACAGAGAGGCGGGGCTCTTTTTCTGTTCAGAGACAGGCAGGAATTATTGGTTAGTGCTGGATAGATTGACAGTCACCCCTAGCCCAGAAAGGTCCCTCTAAGCCACACCTCCTCCAGGCAGCATGCAAGATTGTAAAAACTCCCAACAGTCCAGTTTTGCCCTATGGCCGGTGGCTTTTATGGAATCTCTCTGTGCCAGCAGCATAGATGTGGTGTCAGAGCATCAATTGGATCAATACTACCTATTCTAGAACTCTCCCTGCTTGTACAGGAACTGCTGGCATGGGTAATAATGCTGGAAGCTTAGTCAGATGTTGTCAACAGGCCTGTGGGATGGAAATCGCAGTTATAAACCCAAGATGAGGAAAGTTTTGGAAGTTCAGCGTCTGAAATATAAATCAGAAAGACACCACAGCTTCCACCTGAAAGGATGCCATCCAAGTTAAATGCAGGAATCCAGGGGAAAGGGAAACCAAGGAAATGAACAAAATGCACGCTGGTGGAAGAGGAACATAACTCCGGGAGTATTTATCTATGTCATTTGGAATGAAGAAGTCTGTGTGTATGTGGTTGAGGTGGGGTGGGGAATCACAGGTGCCAAAGTTCCCCCCAGTTGTCCATGACATGGTATATTGCAGCTGTGAGGGGAATATGTAAATGTTGAAATGTTTAGTTCATGCTGTGGATTGCTGTACAGAAAAAGAGTTCAGAAAGTATATTTGCTAAAAGACTACAATACTCTCTGTCCCATCTCTGGCTGTCCCGGCTTTTCGGATGCTGGAAATTGTCAACCAAAAAAAAAAAAAAAAGTAACTTCTCAAAACGCTGCCAGCTGCCATCGTTACAAAATGAGCAAAGTATCTTCCAACCGAATTGAACTAATTGTACTGGACTGTATATTAATTGTACTGGACTGTTTATTATCCCTCATTACTGTAAGCCGCCTTGGGTCCTTTTCCAAGGAGAAAGGCGAGGTGAAAATACTCTAAAATAAATAAATAAATACATAGATCCCAATTTACCTTCTGTTCATGCGGTTGAGGCACGAAGCTTATTCAGAGTAAGGGCAGGGATGATGGCTCAGTATTGGCTTTGTGGACTCCAAATGGGCAAAAGCTGTCGCCCCCTGGTGGAAGAACCCTTGAAAAACAGCTTCAAAGTATGGAGCAGCTTTCCAGCTCCCCTTGTCCTAAAACAAGGTCATCGGGCTGACAAACGTGGAGCTTGTTTTTCAGCCTAGCCCTCAACGAAATGACATCACCCTGTTCTGTGGGGAAGAACAATATTTATACGGGCTCTCTGGATCAATATATTGCAGGCTTTTATGAGAAACCCACGAGGCCATGAAACCAACATGGGTGGTTATTTTGGCCGGGGGGAGGGGGAGGGTTATGGCTATATTTCTAAAGGGGAAAAATTGCTGATATTGGGAAAACTTGCAAAATAATAGTAATTAAATTGTTGTGGTTTAGAGCGAGCCTCTTGCTGGGAAGAACATGGCAAATGACACAGAGGTTGCACAATTTTAAAGGGAAAAACAAGATTCCTCAGGGTCTTGTTTTAGGACTGCCTTCCAATCAATCACCACCAACATCGCCATTCCAGTTGGGTTTTCTTTTCGGGTGGGGGGGCTGGAAAAAAGGCATCAGCGTCTCTAAGACTGGAACAAAGGGCAGAGAGATCAGAAATGTCCAAACCCCCCCCCCATTTTCTTTGTATGGCAGTTTTTCAAAAATTGTGAGGAGCTGTGATTCCCCCCCCCCAAAAAAAAAGTTGCTTCAAGATCTGAAAGGACTAGCTTAAAGCATGCAGTGCAAATGTAGGATGGAACAGGGCCTCGTGTAAAATAGGACTCCGGCTGACCACGTGGGACTCTTCAGCCTGGATATTTGATACTTCTTTTGGCTTGAAATTTCAGGTGAAACAGATTTAAGCTATATCTCATGTTGGTGCGATGCACTCGGAGCTCTCCTCTCCTGCACAGATCTGGGGCCCTTCCTCAGCCGAATGCACAGGAGGGTCCCCCAGTGCAGCCGGGCAGGCCTATGGGCTGCTGGATAGCTCAGTGGCTTTCGGCATCTGGCCAACGAACCAAACGTTGGGGGTTCGATTCCCGTACTGGGCCTCCTGGAGAAGGGTTGGATTCCATCATCCAGGGCATCCCTTCTAGCTCTTCAGTTCTAAGATGATAAGGATTGGATTACAGTGTTATCATATTTTGAAGCAAGATGATAGCACCGAAAAAAGGTGACAAAGCTTTAGAGACTGGCATGAAATGAAAAGATAGCGTTTCATTTTCGTTTAGTTTCTCCTTTCGTTTCGTTTCGTCAGTAACAAATTTTTAAAGGATTTTTTGGATGAAACAAAATGAAACCATTAATGGCTCCCCTGGGTCCTAGAGGCACCAAAATCAATGGGTAGCTTCTTTCGACTCGTTCCTTTGAGCCCCCCAAATTTGGAGAGGTTTGGGGTTCAGGGGGATGAGTTATTAAACTCCAAAGAGGGTCCCCCAGGAAAAATTTCTAATTGAGGCGGGAAGCGCTTAATAGCCCCCCCCCCCAACGCAGGCTACCTGTTGCAAATGATGAAACAGTGTTTCCTTTTTTTGTTTCGTACCCATCTCTAGTGACAATTAAGTCCAGAAGTTTTTGTTTCATCAGTTTGTTTACTGCATGTATACCCCACCTTCCCTCCAGTAAGCTCAGGGTGGCCTATGGGGCTTTCCTTGCAGCAACAACAACCTTCTGAGGTAGGCTGATCCCATAATTTGCCACAAACAGCTGGAGAATTCTGGCTGCCACAGTTCATCTCTGGCTAGGCCACGATGAGAGAAGGAGCCCCAAAGCCCATACCGACTGGATCTCGAGGGAGCAGCAGCAGAGAATTCACTCCATACATTATGGCAAGCTTTACAGCAGCTATCCAAGGTGCCAATGCCACCTGTCAAATAGGTTCAGCACCATGGATGGCCCTTTTGAAATTCGGAGGAAAACCCGGAGCGGATTGGTAGGCATCCCTTGTCACACGAGTCATCAGCCTCCACCACAAGGAAACTAAGCAACCCAGGGTCCTCACTACTTCCCGTCTCTTAGTTGACTGACTCTCTTTTGAGACCGAAGTGTCTTGTTCACCATCAAACGTTCCTCCTGACCACCTTGACATCTGCCACTCCGGCTCGGCTTTGTTTCTTTCTTGGTAGAACGAACTGTCCCTTTGGCTGATCCAAAGGCTTCGTTCTTTCTTTTTAGTCTCTCGCTTAGGAAAAAGGCAATGGATCAATTCTGAAGAACCTGTCAGGAGCGTCGGCAGCCGGCTACCGAAGCCTTTGGAGAGGTTTTACTGCAGTTTCTGAGGGCTACTTGGCTAGGAACTGCCACATACCGTGCTCTCTCAAGCTGTTACCTGTGCAGAATTATTGTGGCCTGTTCCTCAAGGCTGAGGGAGGTGATTTAGGAGCAGCTGAACAGAACGAATTTAATCGTACAATGTGGTCATGTTTGTACAACACAGAGGCGAGCTCACATCACTGGCCATAATTCAGCTGTTCCCAGATTCTCCTGGGGAGATGTTAACCCTTGTCAACCGGCAGGTCCTGTCTGATCTCTAAGACAAAGGCAGCCAATACTTTTGTGGCACATTGCAAATAAACAAAATGTCATTTTGGCGCTAGTGAATACACGTTACTTCACGCGGCTTGAAATGCCAGCCGTCACCCCAGTATGCAAACAACACTCAGAATGTAATGCTAACCACAGTTTTAACCATTAAATATCACCACTGATTGCTATATCCTCTGGAGAAGGATATAGGTATTTGCACACTTGATTCTATTAAACGCCAGGAAAAAAATTGCTTGAGAAAGGATGAGCCATGCATTTAAACGTCTGTTGTTTTTGAACCACCTTTCCCAGAAGCTTTAGCTACTATGGTTTCTAAAGAAACTGGTTCGGTACGGCAGCCCACTTCTACACACATGAACAGCTTCTCTCCGCTGCTTTAGTTCTTCATTTACCTGCTTAGGGCCTTCCTTTTCTGCAATGAAATCAATGCATGTAAGCTTCGTCTTCCCCAAGAAAAGAAAGGAAAGTGGTGAGCCCCCTGAGTGAGCTTCTGCCCAGATGTTTTTAATTATTTTGGAAACATGGCAATAAACAAATTACGGTAACTAATCCCACCTGCATCCATTGGTCCCCGCTCTCATGGACGGAGCTGCCCCATCACGGCAGACTTTCTTAATACCTTGGTATTTAATTTTATGTTCAGTATACCTCTTGGACTTCCACTTCACCCGTGCTGAACTGTGCACTGGTTGTTGTTGTTTTTTTAGTGGCATATGGCCAAAACCTTGGGAAAGTAGAAGTCATTGCCAGTTTGAGGGCCAAACGTTCCTCCTTTAAATGTCTACACAGAGCCTCATGGCGCAGTGGTTAAATGCCTGTACTGCAGGTAAAACTGTGCTCACGACCTCGGTTCAATCCCTGGTAGCAGGCTCAAGGTTCACTCAGCCTTCCATCCTTCCAAGGTCGGTAAAATGAGTACCCAGCTTGCTGAGGTGGAGGGGGCAATGTGTAGCCTGCACACTGTAATTAAAATTGTAAACCGCCCAGAGACTACTTGTAGTTAGAGATGGGCACAACGCAAAAAAATGGTGTTTTGTTTGTCGTTTGGTCGTTTAGGGGTCCGTTTCGGTTCGTTTTCGTTTTCGTGACGTTTTTTGCAAAAAATTTCATTTTTGTTTCGTTAGGTATCGAAACGAAAAAATGAAAACGAAAATGAAAAATTGCTGTTTCGTTAGCATTCTTTTTAGTTCAATGCATCTGCTACAACGAAAATGAAAAACACGGCAAATTGGGTCGTTTTGTTTTTGTTTTTGTTTTGTTTTTTTTAAAAAATTCGTTTCGTTTTCATTGTGTAACGAAACGAGAAAACGAAAACGAAAAATCGCTCGTTTCGTGCCCATCTCTACTTGTAGTGGTATGGGGCGGTATAGAAGCAGAACACTTTACCTATCTGTTCCTCTGTGTGCTTCCCCCCTCCCCCCGAGAGGAGACCCACGACCGCTTCTGTGAGGCAGAGATGTGCGACCACAACATGGCGCCGGAATGCTCTACTTCCCCCCTTGGCCTGGCTCCAGCTGGCAACCGACCCCCAGAAAGCATCCGCCCGTTCTGGGTGGCTGACCGAAGGACGGCCACCCTCACTCAAGTGGATGGGAAAGGGCACGGCCCACCCGCAGGCTGCTGGGGGGGGGAAGACGTTATGTCACAAACATGCAACCCCTGCCGCGTGATTGAAAACAGTGCCATGGGGCTGCTGCACAGGCCATTGTTTTAGGGTAGAGAATGGGTTGGCCGCGAAAACCTTGAGCAGACAGCTAGACTGATGTCATGATTATCACATCATTCTCAGCTAAACTCCCTTGAGAGGTTTCAATAGCTTGTTTCTTAGCCCCATGCATTGTAAATCACGTTGGGTCTCTTTCAGGATTGGCCCTTAGGAAGGAAGGAAGGAAGGAAGGAAGGAAGCATACGTTTTTGATTTCTATGTCACCAAGGTTGGCTGGAATGATGTCTTGGGGGGAAGAATGTATCGTCACCTTCTAATTCTGAAGCTGGCATGTCAAAGTGGAGAGAACGAAGCCTGAGGTCCGAGTGGAGGTTTATGGCATGTTCATATTGCACAACTTGAATGCAGCATGCTCAAGGCTTGTGGGTCGATAAACACAGTGTGCCTGTGAAGATTCTCAGTCATCCAGGTGAGTTTATCTGGAAGTTGAGTCATGGCAACTGGACTTCTTTTTCTTGAGAGACAGAAACATTCACTGCTCATCCCAACAGCTTCGTCCATCTGAATACAGCTAGTGCGAGTCCTCCATCTTACAGTCAGCTTTGACCTCATGTCACCCTGTTCTGAAACAAGCTCATAAGATGAACCATGGCCTGAATAGGCTCGTTAGGTAGACAAAAGTCTCCATAGCCTTAAGGCGAAGAGTGGCCTAAGGTGCTGAAACCCATAAAGTATGGGTCGTTAGCTATGGCCTTGGTGTTGAAGGCTTTTTTATTTGTCTGGGTACTGTTGAAAGCACAGCCTGATAAGTAGCAGATAGACTGAGCCTGTGGCCCCCACATCTGTTGGGAGAGGGGTTTTCAATGTTCACATGAATCTCTTGCCTGGGCACTGGTTTAATGCCACACAGGGACCGGTATTAAGGATAGGAAAGTGTGTGTGTGTGTGTGTGTGTGTGTGTGTGTGTGTGTGTGTATTTGATTTCATTCTTCAGTGTAATAATGCTCATGTGCATCCATTCTACCCTTCACAGGATATTCTAGGTACAGCATACACCAAAGTGGTTTCCCATCCCCTTTTCTGGGGTTGCCCTGGGACTGTGCAGCATGCCCGAGGCCACCTAGGCTGGCTTTTCTCCCAGCCGGCCCAGTGGAGAATCAAACTCTTAACCTCCGGTTCCACAGCCAGAGACCTTGATGGTTGAACTATCCAGCTGACTTTCTTTGGAATACAGCTCCCTACGCCCTCCAGCAAGGAGTAGTGATCCAGAACCTGTAGTTTCTCGAAGCTCTCCTTTGGATTGTGGTTGTGGATGGCTCACACCTGGCTTAACACAGGTTTATCATGTCCCCTCCACCACTTCTTCTTCAGCGACTAGCAGGGCCATCTTCTCAACCCACGCCTGGAGCTGTCCAGCAGGACAAGGAGCCAGTCAGTGCCAGGGATGTCGAATCAGAAGGGGAGCTGTCCAGCTGAGGAGCCTCACAGGACCAGGACCCGTCAGAATCATAAGACATTGGCCCTGGAAATGCCAGGTAGTCCAGAGAGGGTTTGGGAACGACCTGGCAGAGCCCTCCTTCAACAAGGTCCACTAGGCTTCCCTGGATCTCCTCCTTGGTAGGAATATGATGAAGTATGGACTCTTTTTTGCCTGACAGACTCGTGCTGCTTTTTCTACTGCAGAGCAAGGCTTGGGAGCACCAGGTTTAGAAGGTCAGGCATCAGGATCCAGACCAGTCAACATCCTGCCTGCCAACCTCTTCGAGAGAGGTACCTTTCAAAGCTTTCCCTGAATGAGGAACTACCTACTGTGTCTTTATATGAATCTATCATACCTGGCTACACAGACTTTGTGTTTATAGCCACTTATACCTTTGTGTTTACATCTGTCCTTGTGTGGTTGCATTGACACCATGTTATCAATTGTTAGTTTTAATGACGCCTTCTAATGCTGTAAGATACCTCTCAATTCCCTGCTTCTCAAACTGAATATGTCTTAATTGTAATGGGCTGTATATTGTCTCTCCTTACTGTAAGACGCCTTGGGTCCTTTTCCAAGGAGAAAGGTGGGGTAAAAATACTAAAAACCAAAACAAAAAATAGAACAAACAAATAAATTCTAAGTGTTTGCAAAGAAAAAAGGTCAACCTGTTTTGGTTCAAAGCTGCTCCAGGGAGACAGGAGGTAAGGCACTATCACACCCTAGGACTGGTCATGTTCCATGTATGTTCTAGGGTGGTGGCTCTTGAATTTTCCTATGTCATAGACTGATAGAGTAATGGAGTTTGAAGGGCCCTCTAGGGCCATAAAGTCTAACCCCCCGCTCGATGTAGGAATACATATCAAAGGATCTCTGCCAGGTGGTTGTCCCAAATGTTCTTGAATGCCTCTAGCGTTGGAGCACTCACGACCTACCTCTGAGATAACTGGACCTGTTGTCATACTGCTCTAACAGTTGAGAACTATTTCTTGCTATTCATCTTAAATCTAGGTTCTTGTTCCTTAAGCCCATTGTTACGTGTCTTGCACGGTGCGACGGCCAAGACCAGATCCTGCCCCTCCTCTTTAGGGGCAGGATCTCGTAAGTCTTCCAAGTCTTTGAAGAGTGCTTTCCTCTCTCCCTTCAGACGTATTTGCTCATGGCTAAACCTGCCCAGTTCTTCCCATCTTTCCTCACAGGGCTTGCTTCCCGGTCTCCCGATCATCTTGGTTGTCTTCTTCTGGACTTGCTCCATTTTGTTGGGATCCTTCTTCAGGTCCAGCGTCCAGAACGGGACTCTGGACTCAAGATGAGGCCTAGCCGGTGCTGAATAGAGGAGAACTAGTAGGTCGCGGGATTTGGAGATCAGACCTCTGTTAAAGCATTGTGCCTGTTACTCTGGCGGTTACTTCACGTCCTACCTTGTTCCGCGACTAGTTTTGTACCGTGACAGCGTTGGTCGTGATCACATGGTTTTGTCCCTGTTTAGTCCCTGTTTCTGTTTTCTCACGGTCATGATAACTTGGTTTGTGAGAGGTGTTACTTCACGGCCTTGTTTCGTAACAAGACCTGCTTTTTTGAAATAAAAACCCATAAAAATAAAGGGCGCACCACACCCGCTGTGCTTCGTCTATTTGAAATGTCGATCCACAGCACTCAAAAGTATGAGAGAAATGGACGGATGCAAGTTCATGAGTGGAAGACAGTGGTTACCTCACGGGTCCTTGTCACGGAACAGGAACAGAGACAAAAGAATTCCCCAGCCCAGGGGCAGGTACGGCTTGTCACGCTCTGTTCCCGCTTCAGGGGGCATGGTTGAGACAACTTTCAGCTGTCTCGCTATAGACGTGAAGTAAGATTTTTTTGTACTGGTCCAAAGCACGACAAGGAGGAGGGATGAAAGGGACGTGAAGTAACCGCCTCTGACAAAGAACCTGAGACCCACTGTGACTCCGGAACACAAATGTGATTTCATCTCTAATGAGGGGTTAGCTCTAATATAGTTTTTGTGAAAGAAGATAGGCAGCTGAGGCCATGTTCGTTTGCATGCCTGTCATTTTAGTTGTGAAGCTGGATTCATCGGGGATGCCTTGTGGAATGCTTTACTGAGACGAGACTCCTTTGGAAGCTTCGCACCGTTTCATACTTTTAATCAAGAGAAATCTCTCTCTTTACGCAGCAGGCCTTTGGAGGCTTGCTTTTCAGCGGCCATGGACGAACTTCGAGCATTGCACTAACGTCCTCATTTATTTTATCTCATTAGATGCTACAGTAGATCTGCAGGACTCCCCCCCCCCGCCCTTCCAACTCCCCCATAATGTCATTATGGCACAGTCAATAATACAGAAGGTGATAAAACACAGAGGATGGGAATCAATCCAGAGTTTCCACCCAAAGGAGGGGAAAGATCTGGTCTGAGGAGAGATTTATTTTGACAAATTAGCCTCTTGAACAAGGAAGGAGTAAAAATAAACTGTGAATAGGAAGGACAGAGAACGGCACCAGTTGGAGTACAGGGAACCACGTGTGGTATGTGACTGAGCCCACGCCTTCCTTGGAGACTGCCAACGTTTGGGGTAGTGGTTGCAGCTGTGCCACAAATCACCTTGACAGAGAGAAAAGAGGGATGGGATTTTGGGATCTCTAGGACTATATTTCTCAGTTCTGGGAAACCTTCCGGGGGTTTCCATTGATGGGGATGAGATGCCTGCTTGAGCCACCTTAGAGGTTTTTTAAAGGCCATCAGTGAGGGTGCCCAGTGAATGTCTGGAAGGAGTGATGGCGTCTGCCCTGGATGCCTTCAAAAGGAGATTGGACAGATTCCTGGAGGAGAAGTCCACCACAGGTGACAAACCATGATGGAGATGTGTCATCTGCAGGCTTAAAACCAGGGTACTTCAAGGGCCAGATGCAAGGGCCAAATGCAGGGGAGGGGTATCAGGAGACAGAGATCTAGTTTCTGTGTGCTCCCATATGCATCTGATGGGACCACTGTGAGATAACAGGAAGCTGGACTAGATAGACCCTTGGCCTGATCCAGCATGGCTCTTCTTGTGTTCTTGTGTTCTTATGAGCTGGTTCCAGAACAGTAAATCTGCCAGGCCTTAGGTTGCACACGCTGTGTGAGAGAGCATAAGGAGCTGTCAAGAAAATAACCAACATATAGCCACCTGAATAGGGCATTTCAAGGCGAATGGGAAAAATTAAGGGCTGTTTTTATCCTTTCCATGGCCTCTGGCAGATTGTCAGGACTCCGTCAGGAAGGCTCCATGGAGGCCCTTAGCCTGGGAAGATCTTCTAGGGGCGTTTATACACCACCCCTAAACTCCGGGGCAAATGGCTCCCAGCTCCGGAGCTTAAAAATGTTTCCCCACCAGCTCCGGAGTTTACAGGAAATTAAGTGCGACCACGCCCACCTAAGCGCGTCCCAGCGCACCTTTCAAGTACCTGCTCTTCCGGGGTGAAAATTGCTTGATGCAGTGTAACGATAGTGAGTGCGGGGCTCTCCTCGCTTCTGTTTGTTGTTTTTTTGGCTCCCGCCCCTTTAAGAGCTACTTTACAGAGACAGGAATGTTGCCGCGGCAAGAACGGAGGCAGAACGGAGGTGAGCCACGATCTTTTCTTCCTTTTTTTTCTCCCTCCCCTCACGCAGCCAGCAGCCAGGGTGGGGACACAGGAAGAGCGACAAGCCCCTAAGATCTCTGGCCAGCGGATCTTAGGGATCGTGTAAAAGCGCCCTAGGTCAGGCAGATGACACTGAGGTAAAGCCCTCTGAGTCCAGGGACATACACAGCCCTCAAGGGCACACCGCACATGGGTGCCTTCTGGAAGGATCCATTGTTTCCACTTAAAAATACTTGTTTTCGAAATACACAAGTGCAAATTACTCATATCTCATTAGACGCTCACATCTGTGGCTTTTAACATCCATCTCCCTGATTGCTTCGGGCCATTGTAGTCCTTTTCAAAATGGATAATGCCGTCAATATATGGCACAGAGGGAATCTTAATAAGTATATTTAGGGAGAGAAAATAACTGGCGTCACATCAATATCGCCCTGTTTTTCTTATTGTTGTTCCTTCTTGAGCCTATATTTTTCTATTGTCCCCCTCCCCGATCATCAGCACTATCAGAGCCCTCATTGTTGTCATAATCATCTTTACTCTTCTTAGGCGTGAATGGAGAGGGTTCTAAATGCTGCCTCATTATTGTTACCATAGAAATGAAATAAATGACTAGCACAGAGTGTCCGAAGGTCTAACTGAGTTGTGAATATAACGAGCATTTTAAAATATAAATATATATATTGCCAGCATTAGCGTTGGCTCCGGGTTCAGGACCAAGGTCCAGGAAGACTTTCTCCAGGGATCTTTTAATTAGAAGGAAGGCCTCGTTAAAAACCTTCCCAAATGCCTGCATTGATGCCTCGCTGGCCGCAGCCTCCTGAGCTCACAGTTAGAAGACTGTACGGCGATTCTTCCGTTGAAGGCAAGAGCGTGGGCCACCCGTCCCTTGGACAAGTGAAGCATGTTCCAAACAGTGGTCAAAGTCTCCGAAGGAAGCCCCTTCAAGGAGGCCCACAATTTCTTTGCAGTATCGGGGACCGAAGGCATGCAGATAAGAGCAGGCAGAGGGAGCAATCGAGTCTTTACAATCTGGGATGGGGCGTCAGAAGATGATGGAGGCAAACCCGTTCTCCCACAATGGAAGAAGGGCAATGATGTATCCGCGGTATTTATTCTCAGATATTGAGAAAACTCCCCCACCCACTTTTTTTTCTTTTAGTAAGGGGGAGATTAAAACTCTCAAATCACAGCTCCTAGCTAAACCCGTTGGCTGTCCTTGAATATGTAGTTCGAGAAAATGTCCATGTCCCAATAAAACTCTGGTTTTGACTTGCCTTGGAAATATTACTTTTGCGGATCGCAACTCCAGGAATCGCCTCTAAAGCCACACTGTGAAGTGTACTCTGAATTTCTCCCCTAAAAACTGTGACAGAACTTGCCAGGAAGCTGGACTAGATGGGCCTTTTAGCCTGGTCCAACATGACTCTTCTTATGTTCTTATTAGAGATGGGCACGACTCAAAAAATAATTTTTTGTTTTTCGTTTTTCGTTTAGGGGGTCCGTTTCGATTCGTTTTCGTTTTTCGAGGGTTTTCTTGCACATTTTTCGTTTTCGTACGAAACGAAACGGAAAAAACATAAACAAAAACGAAAAATTTTCGTTTCATTAGCATTCTTTTCAATGCAATGTGTCTGCCGTAACGAAAACGAAAAACACGGCAAAATTTTTCGTTTCGGTTCCGTTGTCGTTTTGCTTCTGAAAAATTTTTCGTTTTCGTTTTCGTTGCGAAACGAAACAGAAAAAAAACGAAAACGAAAATGAAAATTTCGATGAGTCGTGCCCAGTCTCTCAGTCCTTTTCTGAGGACTGAGCAGTCTCTCAGTCCTGAGCAGTCTCTCAGTCCTTTTCTGGCAGAGCAGCAGAGAGGAAGGAGCTGGTCAGAGGAGCACACGGCCAAAGGGCAGAGCTAACTTCTTCTTTTTGCAGGAGCAAGGGGCGGAGTTTTAGCTTTAAATAGCTGCTACCAGCAGTCTCTCAGTCCTTCTCTGGCAGAGCAGCAGAGAGGAAGGAGCTGGTCAGAGGAGCACACGGCCAAAGGGCAGAGCTAACTTCTTCTTTTTGCAGGAGCAAGGGGCGGAGTTTTAGCTTTAAATAGCTGCTACCAGCAGTCTCTCAGTCCTTTTCTGGCAGAGCAGCAGAGAGGAAGGAGCTGGTCAGAGGAGCACACGGCCAAAGGGCAGAACTAACTTCTTCTTTTTGCAGGAGCAAGAGGCGGAGTTTTAGCTTTAAATAGCTGCTACCAGCAGTCTCTCAGTCCTTTTCTGGCAGAGCAGCAGAGAGGAAGGAGCTGGTCAGAGGAGCACACGGCCAAAGGGCAGAGCTAACTTCTTTTTGCAGGAGCAAGGGGCGGAGTTTTAGCTTTAAATAGCTGCTACCAGCAGTCTCTCAGTCCTTTTCTGGCAGAGCAGCAGAGAGGAAGGAGCTGGTCAGAGGAGCACATGGCCAAAGGGCAGAGCTAACTTCTTCTTTTTGCAGGAGCAAGGGGCGGAGTTTTAGCTTTAAATAGCTGCTACCAGCAGTCTCTCAGTCCTTTTCTGGCAGAGCAGCAGAGAGGAAGGAGCTGGTCAGAGGAGCACACGGCCAAAGGGCAGAGCTAACTTCTTCTTTTTGCAGGAGCAAGGGGCGGAGTTTTAGCTTTAAATAGCTGCTACCAGCAGTCTCTCAGTCCTTTTCTGGCAGAGCAGCAGAGAGGAAGGAGCTGGTCAGAGGAGCACACGGCCAAAGGGCAGAGCTAACTTCTTCTTTTTGCAGGAGCAAGGGGCGGAGTTTTAGCTTTAAATAGCTGCTACCAGCAGTCTCTCAGTCCTTTTCTGGCAGAGCAGCAGAGAGGAAGGAGCTGGTCAGAGGAGCACACGGCCAAAGGGCAGAACTAACTTCTTCTTTTTGCAGGAGCAAGAGGCGGAGTTTTAGCTTTAAATAGCTGCTACCAGCAGTCTCTCAGTCCTTTTCTGGCAGAGCAGCAGAGAGGAAGGAGCTGGTCAGAGGAGCACACGGCCAAAGGGCAGAGCTAACTTCTTTTTGCAGGAGCAAGGGGCGGAGTTTTAGCTTTAAATAGCTGCTACCAGCAGTCTCTCAGTCCTTTTCTGGCAGAGCAGCAGAGAGGAAGGAGCTGGTCAGAGGAGCACACGGCCAAAGGGCAGAGCTAACTTCTTTTTGCAGGAGCAAGGGGCGGAGTTTTAGCTTTAAATAGCTGCTACCAGCAGTCTCTCAGTCCTTTTCTGGCAGAGCAGCAGAGAGGAAGGAGCTGGTCAGAGGAGCACACGGCCAAAGGGCAGAGCTAACTTCTTCTTTTTGCAGGAGCAAGGGGCAGAGTTTTAGCTTTAAATAGCTGCTACCAGCAGTCTCTCAGTCCTTTTCTGGCAGAGCAGCAGAGAGGAAGGAGCTGGTCAGAGGAGCACACGGCCAAAGGGCAGAGCTAACTTCTTCTTTTTGCAGGAGCAAGGGGCGGAGTTTTAGCTTTAAATAGCTGCTACCAGCAGTCTCTCAGTCCTTTTCTGGCAGAGCAGCAGAGAGGAAGGAGCTGGTCAGAGGAGCACACGGCCAAAGGGCAGAGCTAACTTCTTCTTTTTGCAGGAGCAAGGGGCGGAGTTTTAGCTTTAAATAGCTGCTACCAGCAGTCTCTCAGTCCTTTTCTGGCAGAGCAGCAGAGAGGAAGGAGCTGGTCAGAGGAGCACACGGCCAAAGGGCAGAGCTAACTTCTTCTTTTTGCAGGAGCAAGGGGCGGAGTTTTAGCTTTAAATAGCTGCTACCAGCAGTCTCTCAGTCCTTTTCTGGCAGAGCAGCAGAGAGGAAGGAGCTGGTCAGAGGAGCACACGGCCAAAGGGCAGAGCTAACTTCTTCTTTTTGCAGGAGCAAGGGGCAGAGTTTTAGCTTTAAATAGCTGCTACCAGCAGTCTCTCAGTCCTTTTCTGGCAGAGCAGCAGAGAGGAAGGAGCTGGTCAGAGGAGCACACGGCCAAAGGGCAGAGCTAACTTCTTCTTTTTGCAGGAGCAAGGGGCGGAGTTTTAGCTTTAAATAGCTGCTACCAGCAGTCTCTCAGTCCTTTTCTGGCAGAGCAGCAGAGAGGAAGGAGCTGGTCAGAGGAGCACACGGCCAAAGGGCAGAGCTAACTTCTTCTTTTTGCAGGAGCAAGGGGCGGAGTTTTAGCTTTAAATAGCTGCTACCAGCAGTCTCTCAGTCCTTTTCTGGCAGAGCAGCAGAGAGGAAGGAGCTGGTCAGAGGAGCACACGGCCAAAGGGCAGAGCTAACTTCTTCTTTTTGCAGGAGCAAGGGGCGGAGTTTTAGCTTTAAATAGCTGCTACCAGCAGTCTCTCAGTCCTTTTCTGGCAGAGCAGCAGAGAGGAAGGAGCTGGTCAGAGGAGCACACGGCCAAAGGGCAGAGCTAACTTCTTCTTTTTGCAGGAGCAAGGGGCGGAGTTTTAGCTTTAAATAGCTGCTACCAGCAGTCTCTCAGTCCTTTTCTGGCAGAGCAGCAGAGAGGAAGGAGCTGGTCAGAGGAGCACACGGCCAAAGGGCAGAACTAACTTCTTCTTTTTGCAGGAGCAAGAGGCGGAGTTTTAGCTTTAAATAGCTGCTACCAGCAGTCTCTCAGTCCTTTTCTGGCAGAGCAGCAGAGAGGAAGGAGCTGGTCAGAGGAGCACACGGCCAAAGGGCAGAGCTAACTTCTTTTTGCAGGAGCAAGGGGCGGAGTTTTAGCTTTAAATAGCTGCTACCAGCAGTCTCTCAGTCCTTTTCTGGCAGAGCAGCAGAGAGGAAGGAGCTGGTCAGAGGAGCACACGGCCAAAGGGCAGAGCTAACTTCTTCTTTTTGCAGGAGCAAGGGGCGGAGTTTTAGCTTTAAATAGCTGCTACCAGCAGTCTCTCAGTCCTTTTCTGGCAGAGCAGCAGAGAGGAAGGAGCTGGTCAGAGGAGCACACGGCCAAAGGGCAGAGCTAACTTCTTCTTTTTGCAGGAGCAAGGGGCGGAGTTTTAGCTTTAAATAGCTGCTACCAGCAGTCTCTCAGTCCTTTTCTGGCAGAGCAGCAGAGAGGAAGGAGCTGGTCAGAGGAGCACACGGCCAAAGGGCAGAGCTAACTTCTTCTTTTTGCAGGAGCAAGGGGCGGAGTTTTAGCTTTAAATAGCTGCTACCAGCAGTCTCTCAGTCCTTTTCTGGCAGAGCAGCAGAGAGGAAGGAGCTGGTCAGAGGAGCACACGGCCAAAGGGCAGAGCTAACTTCTTCTTTTTGCAGGAGCAAGGGGCGGAGTTTTAGCTTTAAATAGCTGCTACCAGCAGTCTCTCAGTCCTTTTCTGGCAGAGCAGCAGAGAGGAAGGAGCTGGTCAGAGGAGCACACGGCCAAAGGGCAGAGCTAACTTCTTCTTTTTGCAGGAGCAAGGGGCGGAGTTTTAGCTTTAAATAGCTGCTACCAGCAGTCTCTCAGTCCTTTTCTGGCAGAGCAGCAGAGAGGAAGGAGCTGGTCAGAGGAGCACACGGCCAAAGGGCAGAGCTAACTTCTTCTTTTTGCAGGAGCAAGGGGCAGAGTTTTAGCTTTAAATAGCTGCTACCAGCAGTCTCTCAGTCCTTTTCTGGCAGAGCAGCAGAGAGGAAGGAGCTGGTCAGAGGAGCACACGGCCAAAGGGCAGAGCTAACTTCTTCTTTTTGCAGGAGCAAGGGGCGGAGTTTTAGCTTTAAATAGCTGCTACCAGCAGTCTCTCAGTCCTTTTCTGGCAGAGCAGCAGAGAGGAAGGAGCTGGTCAGAGGAGCACACGGCCAAAGGGCAGAGCTAACTTCTTCTTTTTGCAGGAGCAAGGGGTGGAGTTTTAGCTTTAAATAGCTGCTACCAGCAGCACGCGCCTTACGGCGCGTGCAAACTAAAAAATAAAATAAAATAAAAAATCTGGGTTTAATTGAGTTCCCAAGCCAAGCAACTCCTCAGGAGGTCCTACACTTCCTGACGTGCTTGTTGGAGTAGAGGTGCTTTAGCGGCCCCTACACTGTTAGATTTTGACTAAACAATAAAAGAAGTAAAGAGTCTTACTAGATTAAAAAAAAAGTGCAAGTTTACATTTTTTAGACCTTGAATACATTTTATTGTAATAGTTAAAATGGAGTTGGAGGGAGCAGCTGTAGTTACCTGCAGTACTTGTGCTATGTTTGTTATCTTGACAGAGCGTGTGCAGAACTACATCTGCTGCAAGTGCAAGCTGGTAGCGCTATTGGAAGAGAAGGTCCAGCAGCTAGAGGCTCGCATAGTGGACCAGCAACATATTAAGGAGCTTGAGCAGTTCCTGGACAGAGCGGAAGAGACTATCCAGGTCCAAGAAGAGACAGGGCACACTTCAGAGGAGGAAGTCACTCCCCCAACTCAGGAGGTGGATGGGTGGAGGAATGTGACTCAAAGGAGTAGAAGGCCAAGGCATCACTCAGAGAGTCTCATCTTGCACAATCAATTTGAAGCTCTTTCCCTCAGCACACCTCATGAGGCACACATAGAGGAAGAAGTGGTTCCACCGGAGGATCTCTCCCTCATCACTATTGATGAGATACAAGATCAGGTACATGCTGATGACCAGGCTGCAGGAGAGAAGCTCATTGTGCTAGGGGATTCTATCATTAGAAATACGGAGGGATGGATTTGTGAGGAGCATGATAACCGGATGGTCACTTGCCTGCCGGGTGCAAAGGTTGCAGACATCACCAGAAATATAGATAGCTTGTTAGAGAGAACTGGGAAGGAGCCAGTGATCATGGTACACGTCGGTACCAACGATGTCGGGAAGGCCAAGCGGTCAGTCTTGGAAGCCAAATTCAGGTTGCTAGGTAGAAGATTGAAGTCCCGGGCTTCCAAGGTAGCATTTTCAGAAGTGCTACCTGTTCCTCGTGCAGGTCCCGCCAGGCAGGCAGAACTCAGAAGCCTCAATGCGTGGATGAGGCGATGGTGTCGAGAGGAGGGCTTTAGATTTGTCAGGAACTGGAGAACATTTTGGGACAAGCCAAACCTGTTCAGGAGGGATGGGTTGCACTTGAATCATGATGGGACCAGATTGCTGGCACTCAACCTCAAAAAGGCAGCAGAGCAGCTTTTAAACTGATAACTGGGGGGAAAGCCGACAGGAGCTGTGTGGCATCCGGTTCGGAACACCTCATCCTCGGGGAATGAGGTTGGAGAGGGTAGAGAATCACATAGAGATGACATAGCAAGTATTAACACTGGCAGAATAGCGGAATGTGACAGTTCGTCTACTGAAAATAAAAGCTGTGGGGGGAGAAGAACAAGGCAGCAGCTGTTGCGGGACCCACTGTACAAGTGCTTCTACGCCAATGCTCGAAGCCTCCGAGCAAAGATGGGAGAACTTGAACATCTGGCAGCTAGGGATAACATTGATATAATAGCCATAACAGAAACCTGGTGGAATGTGGAGAACCAGTGGGACACAGCAATCCCAGGCTATAAACTCTATAGAAGGGATAGAGAGGGGCGGGTTGGAGGAGGAGTGGCCATCTATGTCAAAGAAGGCATAAAATCCAGCAGAATGGAGATTGACAGAGGGTCTGACTCCGCCATAGAATCACTGTGGGTTAAACTACCAGGTCCAAAGAGTGATGTGATAGTTGGAGTATTCTATCGTCCACCAGATCAAAAACTTGAGGGGGACCTTGAAATGAGGAGAGAAATCATGGAGGTGGCTAAGAGGGATAGGATAGTAATCATGGGGGACTTTAATTATCCCCACATTGACTGGGCCAATGCGAGCTCTGGGCAAGAAAGAGAAACTGGGTTTCTCGACTTGCTGAATGACTGTGCCTTAGAGCAACTTGTCACGGAGCCCACCCGAGAACAGGCAACTCTAGATCTAATATTGTGTGATACTCAGGACCTCGTCAGGGATGTGAATGTCACTGAGCCTCTGGGGAACAGTGACCATGCTGCAATTACCTTTGCCATGCATGTCGGAGGAAGAGTGTCAACCAAATCAGACATAAAAACCCTTGATTTTCGAAGGGCAAACTTCCCTCAGATGAGGAAACTAGTTAGAGAGAAACTGAAGGGGAGGGTTAGAAGAATCCAATCTCTTCAGTGTGCATGGAGCCTGTTTAAAACAACAATAATAGAGGCCCAGCACAAGTGCATACCACAAAGAAAGAAGAGCTCATTTAAGTCCAAGAGGACACCGGCATGGTTAACGAGTGGAGTTAGAGAGGCTCTAAAGCACAAGGAGAGGTCCTTCTGTAAATGGAAATCCTCCCCAAATGAGGAAAATAAAAAGGAACACAAACTCTGGCAAAAGAAATGTAAAAAGATGATAAGGGAGGCAAAGAAAGACTTTGAGGAACGCATGGCTAGCAATATAAAGGGTAATAATAAAAGCTTCTTTAAATATGTTAGAAGTAGAAAACCTGCCAGAGAACCAATTGGGCCTCTGGATGGTGAGGGAGGAAAAGGGGAGGTTAAGGAGGACTTGGACATTGCAGAGAAATTGAACGAGTTCTTTGCGTCTGTCTTCACGACAGAGGACCTTGAGCGGATTCCGCTGCCTGAGCCGCCCCTCTTGACTAAAGAATTAAATCAAATACAGGTTAAAAGAGAGGAGGTTTTAGGACTAATTGATAAATTGAGGATTAACAAGTCACCGGGCCCAGATGGCATCCACCCAAGGGTTATTAGGGAACTGAGAAATGAAATTGCAGATCTCTTAACGGTTATATGCAACTTGTCTCTTAAAACGGCCACAGTGCCGGAGGACTGGAGGATAGCAGATGTCACACCAATTTTTAAAAAAGGAAGGAGGGGGGACCCAGGAAACTACAGGCCGGTTAGCCTTACATCTGTCCCAGGGAAGATGGTGGAAGGCCTCATCCAAGAGAAAATCTTAAAACACATAAAAGAACAAACCTTGCTGAGAGAAAATCAGCATGGCTTCTGTAGGGGTAAATCTTGTCTTACAAATCTTTTAGAATTTTTTGAAAAGGTCAACAGGCACGTGGATTTGGGTGAACCGGTGGATATAGTCTATCTGGATTTTCAAAAGGCTTTTGACACAGTCCCTCACCAAAGGCTGCTGAGAAAATTGCATAGTCAGGGGATAAGAGGGCAGGTCCTCTTATGGATTGAGAACTGGTTGAGATCCCGGAAACAAAGAGTAGGTGTCAATGGGAAATTTTCACAATGGAGAGAAGTGAAAAGCGGTGTGCCCCAGGGCTCGGTCCTGGGACCGGTGCTTTTCAATCTGTTCATAAATGACCTGGAGACAGGGATAAACAGTGAGGTGGCCAAGTTTGCCGATGACACAAAACTTTTCCATGTGGTAAAAACCAGAGAAGATTGTGAAGAGCTCCAGAAGGATCTCTCCAAACTGGGGGAGTGGGCTGAGAAATGGCAAATGCGTTTTAATGTAACCAAATGTAAAGTAATGCATATTGGGGCAAAAAATCCAAACTTCATCTATCAACTCATGGGCTCTGAGTTATCCGTGACGGATCAGGAAAGAGATCTTGGTGTGTTGGTGGACAGCTCCATGAAGGTGTCTCCCCAATGTGTGGCAGCAGTGAAGAAGGCCAATTCCATGCTAGGGATTATCAAAAAGGGGATTGAAAATAAAACAGCCAACATTATAATGCCGTTATATAAAACAATAGTAAGGCCCCACCTGGAGTATTGTGTACAATTCTGGTCACAGCATCTCAAGAAAGACATAGTGGAACTGGAAAAGGTGCAGAAGAGAGCGACTAAAATGATTACTGGGCTGGGGCACCTCCCTTATGAAGAAAGGCTAAAACAATTGGGCCTCTTTAGTCTGGAAAAAAGGCGCTTGAGGGGGGATATGATTGAGACATACAAAATAATGCAGGGTATGAGTAAAGTGGATAGAGGGAAGCTCTTCTCCCTCTCTCAAAATACCAGAACTAGGGGACATACACTCAAATTGAGTGCTGGGAGAGTAAGAACTGACAAAAGAAAATATTTTTTCACCCAGCGTGTTGTAAGTCTATGGAACTCCCTGCCACAGGATGTGGTGATGGCATCTGGCCTGGATGCCTTCAAAAGGGGATTGGACAGATTCCTAGAGGAAAAGTCCATCACGGGTTACAAACCATGATGGAGATGTGTAATCTCTAGGCTTTAAACCAGGGTACTTCAAGGGCCAGATGCAGGGGAGTGGTATCAGGAGACAGATATCTAGTCTCATGCGCTCCCAAACGCATCTGGTGGGGCCGCTGTGAGATACAGGAAGCTGGACTAGATGGGCCTTTGGCCTGATCCAGCATGGCTCTTCTTATGTTCTTATGTTCTTATCTCTAGTTCTTATGTTCTTATGAGTATGTTCATGGCTGGAGATCATGCAACTGGACGGACAGTTTCCCTCTTGTAGTATTCCTAGAAGACTCCGGTTGCAAAATTTTAAAAAAGATCTTGGCCCTTCAGGGCGACAAAGGACACATCCCTCTCACCAGACCACCACCTCCGTTTCCCTTATCATGTTTCCTCATCATGGGGGTGGTTACACTGACTTGGCACATGGCCTGAGAGAGGAAACAGGATCGATGCTCTCCTGCAAGCGACATGAAAATCAATGCACATTCAGGCAGTGATGTAAAGACTAGCTCATCCTGCGTTAAATAGGATCAGGGAGAAGGAATCAACGATTCATGAGGTATGCAGGATGGATAATTACAAGACTGTACTGCTGTTTTTTTCCTCTTGGAGAAGCAGCCATTCGAAAGGCCGATGCTTTCGCACAGAGAACTGCCGGAAGTAAAGCAGGGCGTGCGGTCCTCGCATGACAGGACAGAACTGGGTCTCAGATCATTCCCCGTTAGAGATGGGCACGAAACGAACAATTTTTCGTTTCCGTTTTCGTTTTTTCATTTCGTTATGCAACGAAATGACAAACAAATTTTATCTCTAAAATGAAACGAAACGAACAGAAACACCAGAAATTTTGTCATCCGTTTCATTTTCATTACGGCAATGCATTGAACTGCTTTAAAAGCTTTAAAAAAATCACAAAAAATTGAAATAAATGGTAATGAAACGGTAACAAAACGAATGTAAACGAAAACGATCTTTTTGCAAAAATTCGCGAAAAATGCAAAAGAACCGAAACGGACCCCCTAAACGACAAACGACAAACCAAACACCATTTTTTTGATTCGTGCCCATCTCTGTTCCCCGTCTAGAAGAGGACCTGGTTTTGTCTAGGTTTGTAAGATGCAGTAGCAGCCCGCCCCCCTGAGTTTCCAGAGCTGAGAACGAAAGGCAGGGACTAGGTGGTTGGGTTGTTCTAAGGCAGGCATATCCAAATTTCGGCCCTCCAGATGTTTTGGACCACAACTCCCACAGTCCTTTGCCATTTGGAAATACAGGCTTGGAAGTCTGGGAGTGGTGGTCCAAAACATCAGGAGGGCCGAAGTTTGGACATGCCTGTTCTAAGGACATTCGTCATGATGTTACAGGGGTCTGGCAGGCAAGCACCGGGGAGCAGGGAGCTTCCACCCAGTTCTGGGTCGCAGTTGCCAGGTCCTGGGCATCAGGTTAGCCAGGATTCTGGTGGTCCCCTCCTTTTACTTTACTTTATTTGACATTTATATGCTGCCAGCTTGTATAAAAGAACTCATGGCAGTTAACAAAACATAGAACAGTAAACATAATGAATATCATAAAAAAGATAGAAATCAATAATGCAATAAACGAAAACAATAAGCAATAAGACAAAGCAAACATCCTGGTGTCCAGGCACAGCAATACAGAATAAAAAGAACAATAATCACCCAAAGGCCTCCTTGAAAACAGCAAAGCAAAGTGTTCTGCTTATATACTGCCCCATACCTCTTCAAGTAGTCTCTGTGGTTTACAATTTTTAATTACAATGTGCAGGTTACACATTGCCTCCCCGAGCAAGCTGGGTACTCGTTTTACCAACCTCGGAAGGATGGAAGGCTGAGTCAACGATGAGCCGGCTACCTGGGATTGAACCCCAGGTCGTGAGCACAGTTTTAGCTGCAGTAGAGGCATTTAACCACTGCGCCACAAGGCTCAAAAGCCAGGTCTTCAAGGCTTCCCTTACTTTGAATGGATCTAACGATAGCAGGGGAAGGGAGGGCATGGGTGGCGCTGGACCCATACATTTGTGGTCTTCTGCCGTTTGGAGCAATTCTAATGCAGAAGTCTTCACATTGAACCAGCCGGCGTGGCCCCAACTAGGTGTAGTGGACAGAGACCAGGGCCAAGGCCACCTTAACTGCTCAATAGCCCTCCTGATGTTTTGGACCACAACTCCCAGAATTCCAAGCCTGTATTTCCAATGGCAAAGGACTGTGGGAGTTATGGTCCAAAACATCTGGAGGGCCGAAGTTTGGGCATGCCTGGTTTAGTGGTTGAGGTCTCTGTCTGCAGAGGGAGGTGCTGGGAGTTCAATTCCCCCACCTCTGAGCTGGGCTGTGATTTGGGGGAGCGGTGGTCTAAGATTATTCTAAGATTATACACAAAAAGGACACTTCCTCCTTTCCCCATGAGGCTGCCTGTTCTGGGATTCCTCTCCCCACACCTGAATGGCAGGAGGGGTGTGTGTGTGAGCCTCACCCCGTAATTTCTCGAGACTCCTGCCAGTACCCCCATACCTGGCAACCTTGGCACAGAAATACTGCTCCCACCCACCCACCCCCACTCCCAGGGAGCGTGTTTCACTGTTGCCTCTGTCGTATCCACGTTGATCAACCACCTCCCTCCCCACCCTGGCCAAGTTGGACCAGATTGTGCTTATGGGACAGTGGAGCATGGACTCTTGAGTCAGGTGTGTGTGGGGGAATCTTGCCTTGTCAGTCTGGGCACGATCTCCTCTTGCTTCTCCTTGCCTGGCCTTTCATGGTGGATAAGCTGCCTAACCCCCTCCCTCAAGCTTTTGGGAAAAGCCAGCCAATCGTCCTTGTAAATAACTCAAGATTGAGCAAACAACGGAGCCGCTCCTCGGCTCATGGAGGGCCGCAGGGCCAGGAACCCATCAAAAAGAAGCCTCTCTGCTCGCTTTGAAATCTTTGTGCCTTTCAAGAGCCCCGCGCTTGGTGGTATCAACCTGTCCTTGGATCTCAGGTAAACGCAGAAGCATTTGCTGGAGAGAACAACAGAGCCTTCTTTGACTTTGGCCGCAGTGGTTTTCCAGCACGGACTTTTCAAGCCAAAGATGTCTTGTTTTGGACGTCTGGCTTCTGCCATGCTTGGTTTCTTCCAGGCCTTTCATCTGCTGTCAGTGGCATCCCCCTCCCAATGCTCGTTCCTGCTTCACTAACATTTTCTCTCTCTCACATACACACCTAACTCGAAAGCCTTGGGTGATGTCACGGAAGCTGCAACGATGTGACACATCCACCATGTCTTCACCTTTTGTGCCACGCCAAGCGTTCCTTGCTATGTTATGCGTACATGGTGCGACGGACTGTTCCTAAGAATACATCTGTATTGGGTGTGAACAACGATAAGAACAACCAACAGATCTGGGCTGGGTGTGAAAGAACGGCAGCAGTAGCAGCAGCAGTAACATCAGCATCAACACTGAGTAGGAAATAAGAACAATAACAACACAGCTGAGGTATCATCTTTCCCCCCTCTATCTGTTCAATTATGTTTGAGACTTGGTCTCTTTGTGGATCAATGCTGTTCATGCCTTTCTGTCTCTTGCATCTCCTTTCAGCTCCATCAAGGTCATTCCAGTGTCCGTTTGAATGGGGTCAAGTGATTGGCGAGTCCTTGGCACGCCCCCTCTTCTTCTGCCACTGACCAATCCCAGCATCATTGTCTTTTCTTGCATAAGATAACCAAAGTATGACAGTTTTTGTTTGGTGATCTTCATTTCCAGAGAGATGTTTGATTCGACGCTGTCTACTCCTCCTTTGTTGGCTATCCTTGTTGTCCATGAGAGGCCTAGTAGATGCCTGTAGCACCACAATTCAAATGCATCTACCTTTTTCCCTGTCTGGCTTCCTCCAAGTCCAAGTGTCACAACCATATGAAGCTATTGGAAACAGGATCACATTTATCTATGTATCCATGCCTTTCTCATTTTACTTTCCATGTTTTGTATGTTTTGCTCAATTACGTAAACGGCACCAAGTCATATTTTATTAAGTCGGGCAGTCTAGAAGCTTAACAAACAAACAAACAAACAAACAAACAAACAAACAAACAAACAAACAAACAGGTCCAGTTGGCCTGATGACATGGCATCCATGGTCGGACCCAGATTTACTTTGATTGTTGGATTCTTGGGGGGTGTAGTCCAATGAATGAACTTTTCTAACTTGTATTGCTTCAAGACACGGTGTGGATCCTGCCAAACCATGGTGTCCATTTTGATCTAACTATGTGGCCAACCTTTTCTGTTCTGGAGGAACCCTCCTGATGCCAGTTCTGCTTGGTACTTCGAAGCCGTTCCATCAAAGGATCTCAGAGAACTCGGTAAACACTGAGTTGTTTTTTTTTAGGCGTTTGGAAGGCATTCGGTGGCAATGATGATTGACAGAAAGCATGAGGGAAACGGCATGAGAACGGGCATCCGAAGCTGTCAGCAACTAACTAGAAGAAGGAAACACCTGCTGACAGACGGCAGCTCGGGGTCTCTGTTGACACGGACCTCAGCAGCCAGGTGAGTGTCAAAACCAATTCAAGGTGTCGCTTCAAAAATGTTTAGTTATCCTGCGTCGGGAATTTCTGAACTTCCTTCAGGTTCTGAACTGCTGACAGAGGAAGGGAAGAGTGGGAAAGAACACGGCCTGGTTTGAAGCCCTCTCTCTGCAACACCTCCTGACTAGAGATGTCAAATTTCCGGAAATTTTGAAGCTCAGGAAAAAAATGGAAATTTTCGGAAAAATTGAAAAGAATGCTACATTAGCGCACACACCTTCTTACAGCTTGGAAGTCATTCTGTTCCTTTAGGAACATAAAATATGACTATGGGCAATTTGACTTGACATAAAATTATCACAACTAGCATATTAAAATATACTGTATCCAAACAATTATTACAAACAGAATATATATTTTAAATAATATTTGTAATTGTAAGTAACAAATGGAGTAACAATCTCCTGAACTGTTTACTGAAATTTAATCAAAATCATTTTTGTTGCTCTGTATTTTCTTCCAGTGCTTTGAGGCCTAGTGAAGAGGACAGAACAGAACCAAACATACCCACCTACATGCAAAAACAAAAGTGAAACCTTTTTATTTTTCTCGTGACAATAGCCGCACCTCCTAAAAAAAGAAATGCATTTTCTTCTTGCATTGGAGGGTTCCGTTTGTCACCTAGGACTTGCTTGTCATCAGTGCACAGAAATTAGAATAATCTGATACTAAGCATATTTTTTAGAAATGATTTGGGAAATATTTGAACACCCTGTTTTAAAATATTTTATTAATCGGGTTAAAATAAAAGATGCCATAATCGTTTTTTCTTTTGCTTTTTTCAATTTTTCCAATTTTTTTTTGAAAAACAAAACCAAAAGGCTTTAGGGAAAAAAAACGGAAAACACCCTCCTCCTCCATTTTCCTGGGTTTTTTCCCCAGGCCTTCACATCTCTACTCTTGACAGACATTTCCTGGGCGCCAGCAAATGGTGGTGGACCTGTGGGATCTGTGCCAACAGAGGAAGGAATTGGGATCTGCAAGGCCTTGGGTCTACACCGGTGGTCCCCAACCGTGGGTCGCCAGATGTTCCTGGACTACAACAACCAGGAGCATGCTAGCCAGGATTTCTGGGAGTTGTAGTCCAAGAACACGAGGGGAACCAAGGTTGGGAACCACTGGTCTGCACAACATCTTTTTTTTAATGAAAGGCAGTTTTCTTTTGGAAGGACAAGAAGAGCAGTGAGCAGCACCTGAGCAGCAGAGCCAGCTCTATGCAGGCCAGTCAGCTGGTCCCTCAGAGCAGAAATGGAAGTGCCAGGGCCTGAATGCAATTCGGAATTGCAGTCCTTGGCAGGAACTTGCCCCTGCTGCTCACAACCTGGGTTCGATCCCAACAGGCTGACATATCCTCAGGTCTTTGTGAGGTTGAGAAAATGACTCCTCAGCTCCTAAGTTGTTTGCACAATTATGCCATAAACCACTCAGAGAGTGCTGTAGCATTATGGGGTGCAATATTGTTGGAGATCTTTGTTGGATTGGTGGTTGCAGATGATTTTGGTTGCTTTAATGAGAGAGAGACACCTCTTGTGTTACTATACAAAAAGAACTATTTATTTAACTAGAAGGGAAGAGTACACGGGAGGTTTTCTAACAATAACTATTCTAACAGCCATCTTGCTAGGCTAGGAACATGCTTCTCTTCACTCTAAGAATACAAGGCACACCCTATAAAGACATAAGGGGTCTTACTTCTACCAGAACATTCCAAGTGGTGTGATCTCAACAACCAATAGGCTTTGCTCTTCACATTAACCCTGTAATGGCTGAAATGTAAATCTTGCTAAATATTCCAAATATACAGTACGTCAAAGAAGCTTTTTCCTCTTCCTTCCTTCCTTCCTTCCTTCCTTCCTTCCTTCCTTCCTTCCTTCCTTCCTTCCTTCCTTCCTTCCTTCCTTCCTTCCTTCCTATTGAACTGAAATTGCCGCCAGGAAATTATTAAGTCCGTAATTGTGATGTAGCTAAAATGTGGGGCTGTAAAACGGAGGTCACTGTGTGCATTCTTTGTTGTGCACCTTTTCCAGTGAGAGGACGAACACCTGGGGAAGAACAACCAACAACTTTGTTTTGTACAGGATGCCTTTGGGTGCTCCTGGCATGCCGTGGGGCGCTGCCTGAGAAATAATGTGCCGGCACGCTTCCCATCACCCCACTGCTGCCCGGTTTTTCAAGCAACCCATTCACGGTGGCTGCCTTCCTCCGAGAGTGCCCAGAAAGCTCCTTGTATGTGACTCCCGGCTTTCACTCTGGACGTCTGCTTCAAATGTTAAACCAATATTAGCAGAACGATTGGCGTTTCTCTCTTTCTTGACAGGCAAAGCCCTTTCTTAGCAGCTTGGCTTGAGGCTGGCAAGAAGCAACCCCCTCCCCCCCTCCCTGCCTCAGAAGAGAGCAATTAAGTAAACAGTGATTATTTTCAAGCCCTTTGCAACATGGCAAAAAAAAAAAAAAGGAGGCGTCCTGGGAGTGGGGCCGGAGGAGCTGGAAAGTCATCCAGCCTCTCCAAATTTGGGAACCAGCGAGCAAGCACTGGGAGCTGAAGGGACACCTGACTGGCAGGCAAGCCCCCCCCCCGCCCCCACAGTACAAGGCATTGCCCTCGGGACATTTCTGCTCAAGTCCCATTGAGTTCAAGGAGGTGTGCTAACAGACAACCTGGTATAGGACTGCCTCCCAAATAAGATCTTTCTTGCTCGCGCCTTCACAGGTTCGGAGAATCCCAGTCGAATACTCTAATCCAGGCCTGCCCAAAGTCCGGCCCGGGGGGGGGGGCAAATCTGGCCCGCCAGGCCATTCTGAGTGGCCTGTGGCTGGCTGCCCCCCTCCCCCCTCCTTCACCCCATGTTTTTTTAAAAGAAAGTGGGTGGGGCTTGCAGTGGGGTGGCAGGGTTGGGGAGCAACCGGCCCCTGACACATTCTCAGCCATCAAATCTGGCCCTCTTTACAAAACGTTTGGGCACCTCTGCTCTAATCTCCACGCCACTCGGGTTCTCAATATTCCTTTGGTGGACTACGGCTCCCAGAAATTTAGCCAACAGAGTCATGGGCCACCATGCGTTATAGCTCTTTTTATTTCTAAAGGACCTTTTCAGTGTCCTTTCTCCACTCACAGATAAAAGAGGGTCGTATTCTCCCAGGGATGTTGGCAAGGTTTGGGACTCTGAGACTCAAGTCTGAGTCCAAGTCCTTGGGACCAAGTCCCAAGTCTGGAGTCTGAGTCTCATCGAATCATCGAATCATTGAATCATAGCATTGGAAGAGACCTCAAAGGCCATCCAGTCCAACCCCCTGCCATGCAGGAACCCCCATCACAGGACTCCCGATAGATGGCCATCCAGCCTCTGCTTAAAACCCTCCAAAGAAGGAGACTCCACCACCCTTCTTTGTGGCAGCATATTCCATTGCATAACAGCTCTAACTGTCAGGAAGTTCTTCCTTTTTTAAAAAAATGTATTTTAAAAACATATACAAATTACATTTAAAAAAGACAAACATGAACAACAGTGCACCCTTTCACCAACAGGATCACTCTTCATATTTACATTCGTCATCCTCCCCTCCAGAACAAAATCGATTGTTGCGCGGAAACCTTACCCTTATCCCATACAAGCACATATTCAGTGAATCTACCCCATATATCATAGAAAATATCTCTTTTTAACTCTCCTTTTTTAACCTTGAGAGAACAAGTCAATTTATCATTTAAAGCAATATTCCATACTTCATTATACCATTCTTCTAAACATAGTTCATATTTAGATTTCCAATTTCTAGCAATTATTAATCTAGCTGCTGTCAACAAATTTGTAATCAACACTTTAGTTTTAACATCATAACTATGATACACAAACATTGATAACAAAGCAATTTCAGATTTGGGCTCTATAGTCATTTCTAGTATGTCACTTAGTTCTTTTAAAATACATTTCCAAAATTTCTGTATCTTTTTACATTCCCACCACAAATGATAAAAGGTTAGAAAAGCAAAGCTTAGAAAAGTTTGCATTCATTTTATTCAGTTTCACTGGCATCAAATACCATCTTAAACGTATTTTAAAGAAATTTTCCTTTATTCTAACAGACATAGATCTAAGTATTCTCATTCTCCACATTTTAGCCCAGTCTTCTTCTCTTATTTCTTTTTTAAAATCTTGATCCCACAATAATTTCGATCCAGATCCTCCCCTATTTTCATCTAAATCCGAAATAATTTTATATAGTTTGCTAACAATACCTTTTACTGCTATTTCTTTCCGAGTATCCTCATACGACAATAAGAGTTGTTCATATTTTGTGTACTCTCTGCATTTATTATTTTTCTTTATCCAAGTATCAGTCCATTTCTTTAATTGTATAAAATTAAACCAAGATATATCCCTACCTTGGAGAATTTCCTTCATTTGTACTTTCCCTCTCATTTTGCCTATCCAGTCTTTCAATCTAATCACTTGTTTATCCCTAAATACTTTTTTGAAAACTTTCAAATTTATAGGGAAATTCTCCATTTCAGTTACAGATCTCAATGGTGAGTCCGAGGGACATAATTTTTTCTTATGTAAGTACCATGCATTTAACATAGATCTAAGAAAGGGGTTATTAATCTCATTTATCTTTGATTTCTTAATAGTGCCAAATAAGTATTTTTTCAATATCCTCCTTTATTTCCGATGATTCCATTTTCCACCATATTAATCTTTCTGGACTAAACACAATATCCCCAATAAACCTTATTTGATTTGCTAAATAATAATTTTTAACATTCGGTAAACCTATACCACCTTTATTTTGGGCCATATACCAATATTTTTTGTTTATTCTAGCTTTTTTTTTACCACTGTTACAATAGTTTAAACTATTGTAATGTTTAAACTGAATCTCTTTTCCTGTAGTTTGAGACCATTGCCCCGCGTTCTAGTCTCTGAAGCCATGGAAAACAAACCAGTCCCTTCTTCAAAGTGACATAAATATTTAAACGTAGCTATCATATCCCCTCTCAGCCTTCTTTTTGCAAGGCTAAACATTCCCAGCTCCCTAAGCCGTTCCTCATAAGACATTTCTTCTAGACCCTCAATCATCTTGGTCGCCCTCCTCTGGACCCGTCCAAGATGGTCAACATAGAATCTGCCCCCCCTTTTAAATCGAAGTTGTTTGTCTCAAATTGTTTGTCCTGCCACTGCAAGGTTTGATGCTTGAGATTAGAGATGGGCACGAAACGAACAATTTTTTGTTTCTGTTTTCGTTTTTTTCGTTTCGTTTCGTAACAAAATGACAAACGAATTTTGCCTCTAAAATGAAACGAAACAAAGAGAAACAGCGGAAATTTTGTCGTGCGTTTCGTTTCCGTTACTGCAATATGAGTGAATAGCTTAAAATCCTTTAAAAAATCACAAAAAATTGAAATAAATGGTAACGAAATGGTAACAAAATGAACGAAAATGAAAATGATTTTTTTTGCAAAAAAATCGCGAAAAATGGAAACAAACCGAAACGGACCCTCCAAACGACACACAAAATGCCATTTTGAGGAATCTGCAGCCCCTTGTCTATGATTATCTTTTATTTTTAAAGAAAGAAAGGAAGAAAGAAAGAAAGGAGGAAGGGGGAACCATGCCCAGTTGCAATTAACTCCTGATGACAAATTGCATAAAGCGTACACCCCAAGGGCAATTAACCTCATTGCTGTTTTTGAGTTTCGTACACCCCGCAAAATCTGGTAGGTGAATTCTTCCTCACAATCAAAGCCGAGTTATTGTCGACTCCAACGGATAAGAAGAAGTCATTAAAATCTTGTCAAGGCCTGGTTCAAGTAGAGCTGCAGCCTTCAAGCACCCAATTGCCCACAATTAGAATAATAGCTATAATTAGCCAAACAAACGTCAAGTGGAAACATGCCCAGAATGAAAAACTGAACGTTTGCCGGTAGTCCCCCCCCCCCCCGCGATTGAACACCAGCTAATCAATTTGACTGATTGAAAGCGCTGGGCGGATTCTGCTCATCACAGTCCCAAAAGGCAGCTCTTCCAAACGCCAGCTGTATGAGTTTGTGGGCATCTCGTTTCCATGAACGGAGGCCTCTTCTCTATTCGGGGATCCTAGCTCTGCCTCTCGCCTTTGCCATTTCTACTCCAGCACCACTGGATGGGGTGTGTGTGTTTTGTTTGGCCCCAAACCCCATTTTTCCTGGACATATTCTTGATAATAAGAGCGGGGGGAGAAGCTTGCACCAGACATGCTTGTGTTCCTTCAAGATGAGACCAATGGGAGTTAAAAAGAAGAAGAGAAGTTGGGTGGAAGCAAAGTTTTGGAAGAAGGCCAACGTTTGTGTCGCAGACTTTGGAATATTTTTGGTTAAATTTTGCTAGCTAGGGCAACAGTAGTACAGGGATCCACAGGGCAGAAAAGCTTCACGTTCCTCAGAGTCATTCACCCCTTTCCTCATTAACGGGCACTTACAGGCTCAATAACTGAGTCAGAGAAAGAACGAAATAATAGTGTCTTTACTCCCACTTGCGAACAGATCAAACAGCAAAGTGGCAAACATAGCTGCTTTGAGCAGACTGCCATAGATTGAAGAGAGGAGGGAAGAGCACTGAGCAGAAACGCGGGGTTTTTCTTTGAATTCAGAGGCAAGGAAGGAATTATTGGTTAGTCCTGGCTCGATTGACGGTCACTCCATCTGATAAAGGCTTTCCTTAACCATGCCTTCTCCGGGCAGGGTGTGAGGTTGTAAAAATAAATAAATAACCGAAATCCCCCAACTGTTTGTGCTCCTTCCTTCTAGTCCATAGCTCTGGATTTGGTGCCTGGTCTACAGTGCACCATCTGACTCCGATCTCCATAAGATGACATATTTGTTGCAAACCGCCCAGAGTGACCTTGATGTCAGATTGGGGGGGGGGGAATAGAAACCAAACAAACAAATGAACAAATGAGTAAACAAATGAACGAACAAATGGAGAAACCAACTAACTAACTAACTAACTAACAAATGAACAAAAGAACGAATGAACGAACGAACGAACGAACGAACGAACGAACGAACGAACGAACTAACTAACTAACTAACTAACTAACTAACTAACTAACTAACTAACTAACTAACTAACTAACTAACTAACTAACTAACTAACTAACTAACTAACTAACTATTATAGCTGCTCATTCAGGCAGTGGCTCTAGATACCCAGGTATCGCTCTTATTCCTGACTTCCTTCTAAATGGCTTCCACTTCAGTTGCACATTGATATTATAATTTGTCTTTCTGTGTTTTAACATTTTCCCTTTGAGTTTACTTTTCCTTCCCCATTTGCAATCTTACCGGTTTGACCAAAGCAGGCTATAGATCAAGTAAGTCAATCAATAATAAACTGAAATTACTTTATTGTGGCAATGGGTTGGGGAGGCCTCACTGATGATCACTCCTGGGATTTATTTTGAAAGAGGGGAAATTGGCAAATAGAAAAGGTTTTCATCTCACTCCCGATGACCTTGAGAAAGAGACAAATTATGTGAAATCGCAATGAGAGTGGCTGTTATTTGTTACCAGAATGGAGGTCTTTGAATGTAGAAATTTCAGCTTCGACTGGAGGTAACTTAAATCAGAGCTGTCAGCAAAAGCAAGGCAGGTGCGTAGTGAAGGTCTTTGAACTTCCAATAAAAAAAAAGTGGAGTCCAGCTTAATACCTGATGTGTAAGTTTAAAATGCCTTCTGTGCAGATCAAAAGAATAGTTTTGTTTATCCTGTTTGTAAATTCAGCATCACGCTGTCTCTCCTTTGTGGATGATAAGTGGTTTGTTTGTATATAATAATAATAATAATAATAATAATAATAATAATAATAATAATAATAATAATAATAATAATAATAATAGACTCTGCAGCTTGCCGAAGGCCACCCAGGCTGGCTCTACTCACGAACTCCCAACCTCTGGCACTGCAGGCAGAGACTGAAACCACTGAGCTACCCAACCACTTCCTGTCAAGCAAGCGGTGAAAATACAATATTGTTCTAGTTGAGCATTTGAGGTAAAATAGATGAGGAAAGACACGAAGAGGGGAGAAGAGCTTCTTGGCTGAAGAACCTGCCATGCTGGTTAGTGTTGAAGATTTCTGAATTTTTAGTTAAATTTGTCCAGTGGTGCAAGAATTTACAAAACAGAACAGTTTCAAGTCTCCTAATAACTGGCCCTTACGGTCTCAATAATTCACTACTGAGACATTAGTAGAAGACGGAATGGAAATTTTCATTACTTACAGTTGATAAAACAGCAAAGTGACAAACATGACTGCATTCAGCAGCAGATTTCAACAGACACAGTACTTTCAACAGGCCAAAGAGAGAGGAAGAAACCAAGCAGAGAGGTGAGCCTCTCTTTGAATTCAGAGCCAGGAGAGAACAGTTATTTAGTGAGGGATAAATTGACAGTCCCTGCGGTTCAGAAGGATTCCTCCCAGAAAACCTCCTAAAGGCAGCATGCAGGCTGCAGAAAACAGTTTAGAAGCAATGCCGTACTCTTTTTATTTTTATAGCAAATGCATCCAAGGTCATGTTGTCCAACATCTGGTAGGAGGGAACAGCAAGGAGAGGAATGTATTTGAGCCCAGAAATATGGCTCTCGGTGACTTCTCCCTCGATTCCCCTGGACAGGAAGCCGGAATAGTTTGACTCAGGACTGCGCTAGTTTCTTAAATTTATCACTTTGGCCTTTCTTTGCCTCTGCTAATGGTGGCTTCAAAGCTGCGGTTGGTGATGATGGATAGTGGTCCTGGGAACATTGACCCACGCAGAAGCATTGCCCCTTACCTTCAGGCTGTCAGGATGATGAAAGGGCCGTCCAGCCACCCGGCTGCAATCTGCAATCTGAAAATGGCCCTCCAGCTGTTGTTTGGATCGGAACAGAACGGACGTCCGTGGGTGCCGGCGAAATTAAACGGTTGTTCTGCTTTCTGTCTCCCAGCCCCAGAGTTCCCTTGGGAAGATGGGCGGGGTATAAATCTAATAATAAATAAATAAATAAATAAATAAATTTACAGATGGCTGCAAAACAAAAGCGATAAAAACAAAATAGTACCAGGAGAAGTTGCTGCATTGGCTTGTGACAGGATAAGTGAAAACAACACGGGCAGTACATAAATAAATAAATAAATAAATAAATAAATACAGTGGACCCTCGTATAACAAACAGTTTGTATAACATAAAATCTGCACAACAACAAAAAATTCCGGAGATAGGGGAAATTTGCTTCACAGAATCGCCTATGGGTTGAATCTGTACAACATAAAAATGGTCACGATTAGGGATTACTCCGTTTTCAATGCATTCCTATGGGAAATTTGTATAAAGGAAAATTTGCTTAACATTATTTCCTTTGGAACGAATTAATTCCTTTATACAAGGTACCACTGTAAATACGGTAAAAGAAGAAATAATTTCAGGACAAAAAACATGGTTTGGGGCATGGTTTTCTCACCTCTAAAAATAAAGTAGAAATGGAAAGCCTCCAGGTAACGAGAACAAACACAGAAGGTAAAACAAGCGGTGCTGCAGGTAAATTGGTATTGTCTTTCTGATGTGAGTTGAAAGTTGAAAGTTTGTACATATTCAGAATTTGATGGCATTCTGCCTTAGTTATTCAAACCCAGAATCTCACATTTTTTCATTGGGGGCCTGAAAATTTATGTCCACAATTTGATGTGTTGGTTTCTTGAGATTTCTTACTGTCTTGGCCTGTTGTATTTCAGTGTGCAAGGCATAATCTCTTTAGCAATAAATACTACTGAAAATCCGCTGTCAAATCCTAAATGGAAATGGATGTGTGAAGGTGCCTCACAAAAATGTCTGTGAGCTTCCACACAATGAGATGAAAACGCTGGTTAAATGTCTTTCTTATCCTCTATTCTGGCTGACTCCAGGGGTTGAGATACATACATACATACACTTTTATTGGCATTGAAACAGAGAAAATAGAACACAACCAAAATAGTGATGGGAGAGCATTGTGAAATAAAACAATAGGTAAAAGACCAAAAGCGGATGCACTCTCATTTCTTATTAATAACGGCTACTAGAAAATCTGCAGCTTGTAAGGTGACCCATTCGGAATTGTCACAAAGTAAAAAGCTTGTGTATTCCTCTGGGGGGCCAGGGAACATAGACATAGTTGGATCTAAATGCTCTTTGTGTAACCTAGTATGGGCAGGGCAACGGCACAGTATATGAGGGACTGTGTCCGGTTCGAGATGGCAAAGGGTTGAGATACCTTTTGCAGGCCTACAGAATTCTTCTGCATCAGGACAAGGTGCGCTCACCCTTTTCTCGTTAGGGTCTCCAGAATTTGGGCAAATTGTCAGTGCAAAAACAATTCCCTTTCCTTTTGAGAAGGACAGGTGTGTGCATAATTTTTTTAAAAAAAGGAAAGACCAGAAAACGGTTGATCATTAAAAGAGAACAAACGCTCGGTTGGATGCTTTTAATCCCTGGGAGTCTGGTCACAAAACAGGAGTCATTTCCCACCAGCTGTGTGATTTTGCATGGTTTGTGCTAAAATGTTATTTTGTACCATTCACCTGAATGTCCCACCAAACCCTCCCCTCTTCTTATTCCCTCCCCCCAGAAGAGTCATTTTTAACCTTTAAACTTTTTATCCTTTCTTTCTTTGCCAGCAAAGATTTTAAATGCTTATGGTTTTTTTAAAAAAAACAGTTTAACGATATGGTATTTTTAATTCTGCAGTACGAAAATTAAATAAATAAGTAATAAATAAGATGAAATCTATGGCAGCTTGCCCAACCTGATGACATCATCATCATCATCATCATCATCATCATCATCGTCGTCGTCGTCATCATCATCATCATCATCATCATCATCATCATCATCATGGAGTCCAGCCTCCTCAAGGAGGCCCCAAAGGGGGAATAGAACTCTCCCAGTTTGGCCAGGGATGCTGGAGGTTGTAGTACAACCCATTTGGAAGGCTCCCCCCCCCAGGTGGAGTGTGGGACTTGATTTATCTTTCCAAAAGACACTTCCTGAGTCGGGAGGCAGAATGTCAACCTCTGAGAAGAAAAAACGGGAGTGTGTTCTCAACAGCGGGCCCTGCATGCTTGTCTTTGCCCGACAAATGAGCTGTGGAAATGCATTTTGCACGCTGGGTGACTCCTGACAGGCTTCTTCTAATTAATGACTCCTGCTGACCAGCTGCCCTTGGATCCGGGGAGCGGGTTTCTGTGTGTGTGTCAAGATGTTTCTTCAGCTGGTTGCAGCTGTTAAAAATACGCAAGGGTATGCCAGGCTGGTAGTTCAACAAGCCACACAGTGTCATAGCGCAGTGGGAAGAGCCCACGGACATGCTTCCCCCGACACTGCGTTGCTTCTGCCTCCGTGTGCAGCACTACAGTGGCCAGAGAGCAGTAGGACCTTCCAGAATGCCCCCCCCCCACGTGCTTAAAAGCCCTGAACGCCAGAACTTGGGGGGAAATGCCTTTTTTGCTTTTGGACTACCAGCTGAAGTTGCCCAAAAAACAGTGACACAGTTTTCCTCCCTTCATCAACTACATGGCCACTCAAATACAGTAGGACCCCCGTATCCACTGACTCATTAACCACTGATTCAGTCATCCATGTTTGGCAGAGGAAAAAATTAAATAAATAATTCAGCCGCCGCGAAGCAAGCTACTGTTGCAAAGCAGCACTAAAGCAAGCTACTGTCACAAAGTAGCAGTTTGGGTTTTTTTTTTGCATTCTCTCTTATCCACGGTTTTTGTTATCCATGAAAAGGCCTGGAACCAATCCCCAGTGGATAATAGGGCCCTACTGTACAGGAACACCTGCTCCTAATGGAACTTTCTGTTCCTTTTGGTGGCAAACCACATTTGCCTCCTTTTTTTCATGACATGCAGGAATAGGTAGAAGATGTTTCCCTTTGCCCCCAATACTAAAGCAAAGTGTTCTGCTTATATACCGCCCCATACCACTACAAGTAGTCTCTGGGCGGTTTACAATTTTAATTACAGCGTGCAGGCTACATATTGCCCCCCCAGCAAGCTGGGTACTCATTACACAGCACCAAACCAACTCCTTAAGAGTTTGCTCAGTGTTGGATTCAATAGGTTGGATCCCAATTCACAGATGTGGAATTGAGGCATTTTGGGATATGTAGTAAAAAATAGTGGCAGCCTCAACGAGTAGCCATGCATTCTGGAGGAGTCTAGGAATCAGAGTCCAACACTTTAATTCCAAGTCCTGAGCTGGAATCGCTTGTTCACTGCGTGAGCAAACGGCACTAACTATCTCAATAACTCACTCCGAGCCATTAGTAGGAGAAAGAATAAAATACATTTCATTACCTACAGTTGTGAATAGAACAGCAGCAAGCTGGCAACCGCGGCTACTTGAAAAGCAGACTTCAACAGACTCTAGAGCAGTGGTTCTCAACCTGTGGGTCCCCAGATGTTCCTGGACTGCAACTCCCAGAAGTCTCATCAGTAGTCAATCTGGCCAGGATTTCTGGGAGTTGCAGTCCAGGAGCATCTGGGCACCCACAGGTTGAGAACCACTGCTCTAGAGAAAGAAATAAGCTCTAAGCAGAGAGGCGGGACTCTCTTTGGATTCAGAGGCAGGGAGGCACTGATTGGTTAGGGCTGGTGAGAGTGACAGTCACCCCAAGCCCAGAAAGTTCCCTCCCAGCCTCACCATCTCCAGGCAGCCTGTGAGGTTGCTAAACCTCCAACAGATTTGCCTCTTGCTTTTTAGGCCCTCTAAATTTTGGAGATTGGGGAGAACACCCCAGGGGCTTCACCCTTGTGACTAGAGATGGGCATGAAACGAGCAATTTTTCGTTTCGTTTTCGTTTTTTCATTTTGTTACGTAATGAAACGAACCAAAACAACCGAAATTTTGTCGTGCGTTTCGTTTTCGTTGCAGCAAATACATTGAACGGTAATGAATGCTAACGAAACAGCAATTTTATGTTTCCGTTTTCATTTTTTGTTTCGTTACGTAACGAAACAAAAATGAATTTTTTTTGCAAAAAATTCACGAAAAACGAAAACGAACCGAAATGGACCCCCTAAACGACAAACGACAAACGAAACACCATTTTTTTTGAGCCGTGCCTATCTCTACTTGTGACAGTGAACTGTTGTAGAAAATGCCCTGGCCGACAGAACAAAAAGAAGAGTGTCCAAACCCCCAAACAAGGAAGAACACCCAACGGACTGCTGAGTGTCCCACTGCTTCGTTCCCCGGGGGACACCGACCGGCAGAATACAGGCTGTTGGACTGATGCTGAGCAGCGCTTTGCCGCTTGAATGGCTGCCGTGAAGACTTGATGGGGTGGGCGCGGACCTCTGTGCCTCGGAGGCACTTCTCTGCTTCATCCCTTCCCTTTTGTGGTCACTTGTCCCGCAACACCTGAATCCGTCTTTTCTCTCCCCAAAGCTGCCAGTGTATCCTCAGCTGCTGCCTTAACCCGATGACGGTGAGGAGAAAGGGGCCATTTAGCAAAGGCACCCTTTCGCCAGCCTGGGTTTGTTTAGCCGAGGTGGGCATGGCTGTAAATTCAACTTTGCCCACACCAGCTGTGGATCACAGGACGAGCTGGCCAAATCTGCCCGAGGCCCTGGCCCGAAGGGCTGCCATGGGCTCACAGCCACGGGGCCGGTTGGCTCCTGACGGCTTGTGGGAACTGAAGGCTTGCCATCTGGCTGCCTTGACTGAGCTCTGCTATTGAGGCCAGCACTGCAGCGTGGGTGGAAGCAGGGTTATCAAAGCAGTAGGCACCGGAGGATGGGCCTTGCTTCTCGGCAGGGTTTGCAGGGGGCAGGCGGTTCTGGGTTCAACCCCCTGCCATCTGCAATTAGAAGTTGGAAAAAAGTATACGTGAGATTACCCCCCCCACACACACACATCTTTTATAGAGCCAGTCCATGCAACTCTAAAGCAGGGGTTAGCGACATGCGGCCTTCCTGCAGCTGAAAACAGAAGCAAGCAAGCAAGCAAGCAAGCAAACAGGGCTTTCTGAAGATTTCTGTCAAGGATTGTAGTTTTGACAAAATGTCTGTAATATATATATAACAGATTACAAAATGGACCCTGTGCAAAATGCTATGAGCTAAACAAGAATGTGTATTAGGTCTAGGTCACAGGTGTAAAGAATCATCAGTACTGGGAGGTCAGGATGATTAGGCACAGGCAGGATAGCTAAAAATCACCTCATCCCATGGAGGTTTTTAAGCAGAGGCTGGATGGCCATCAGTCAGAAATATTGTGATGGGGGTTCCTGCATGGCAGGGGGTTGGACTGGATGACCCTTGAGGTCTCTTCCAATTCTATGGTTCTAGGATTCATGTAGTGTATGATTGGCTTACACCATATTGCTTTTATGTATAAAGGCATCATGCAAACAAGTGTAAATTGGGATTGCCTAAGGTGAGAGGCAGCTTTCCTCACACCCTGTTGTATCTTTTCTATATGCTGTCTTTGTATATTGTTATTGTATATTACTCTTTTTGTCATATGTACATATGTAATATAAGTTTTGTACTAAGTTCTATTGACTTGTTCATTTGTCTCCTGGCTCCATTGTCACTAAGGCCCTTTGTACACGACCCCTAAACTCCGCCGCAAATGGCTCCCAGCTCCGGAGCTTAAAATTGTTTCCCCACCAGCTCCGGAGTTTACAGATAATTAAGTGCGACCACGCCCACCTATGTGCGTCCCAGCGCACTTTTCAGGTACCTGCTCTCTGGAGGTGAAAATTCCTGATGCAGATATAACAGTAGTGACTGCCCAGCTCTCCTTGCTTCTGTTTGTTCTTTTTTTGCCCCCCGCCCCTTTAAGAGATCTGAATGCAGTGCTGGGACGGCAGAACGGAGGTGAGCGGCATTCTTTTCTTCCTTTTTTTCTCCCTCCCCTCACGCATCCAGCAGCCAGGAATGCGGAGGGGGTGGGAACGCAGGAACAGCGACAAACCCCTAAGATCTCTGGTCCGAATTTAAGTAGCCAGCGGATCTTAGGGGTTGTGTGAAAAGGCCCTAAGTGCATTTATTCTTCCTCAATGTTGCTAATCTCTGCTAGCGGTTTATATACAGTGATACCTCAACTTATGATTTTAATCCGTTCAGAATGCAAGCTCTTAAGTCGTACTACTCTTAAATTGGGGTACCTATCTAAAAAAATTGAAAAAATAAGTTAAAAAATGAAAAAATGAAAAAAATGAAAAAATATTTGTAAGTCGAGCAGACCATATCTAAAATTTGTAAGGTGGCAGTTAAAATGCCAACAATTTTCCGCTCTTAAGTCGAATTGCTCTTGAGTCAAGCTGCTCTTAAGTCGGGGTACCACTGTATTTGTTTGAACATAAGAAATCCTTATCTGCATAAAAGGGTTACAGTATATTCTTTAAAAATGTCAGTCAGACAGGGAGGTCCACCCCTAATAGGGACTTGACCGTGCGGCTTGAAAAAACAAATCTGAGGCGCTACTTGAGATGGAGTCAAGTTTGAGTCGCTGGTGCAGCTTCTGGAACAGATGCCAAGAACATCTGGGGACCCGAGGTTGGAAGCCGTGGCTGCAGTGGAGCCGGAAGTCACAGGGTGCCAGTGTCAGGACTTCATAATTAGGAGGAACCCTAATATTATCTGCCACCCCGACACACCCCACTTGGCATTTCTCTTTCTCCTCAGCTGGGAGGCCTGACCAGGAGCAGCATTGGTCTAGGGCAGTGATGGCGAACTTTTAGCAACTCCCACAGTCCTTTGTCATTGGCAATCTAGGCTTGAAATTCTGGGAGTTGTGGTCCAAAACATCTGGAGTGCCGAAGGTTCACCATCACTGGTTCGGGGCACTGCATTTTCAAACCCCCCACGGCTTGGGACCTGAATACCTGGCGGAGTGGATCCCTCAGAGATCAACTGAGGCCATGCCTACTCAATTGTCGTGGGTGCGCTCACTCAGGGTGGCCACTCCTAGAGAGGCGCGGAAGTCGGTCACCTGTAGCCGCGCCTTCTCTGTTGTTGGCCCCTGTCTATGGAACCAACTACCGAGTGAGCTGCGCCTTGCAGAGTCCCTGCCCGCCTTCAAAAAGGCATTTAAAACTTTGCTTTTCAAGGAGGCATATGGTGACCTCATCTCTGTTTGATTCCCCCCCCAATTTTTTACTTTTTGATCTGCTGCTCCCCGCTGAGGGTTTTCCCTCTCTGCCACTCTCCTATTTTATCCTTGCCTTTGTTATTTCTATTGTCTCTGTTGTTTTAGCTGTGTTTTAGCTGTGTTCTTGCTGTTTTTAACTGGAAAGCACCCTGAGTTCCTGTATGGAAAAAGGTAGCGGTATAAAAATGCACCAAATAAATAAATAAATAAATAAATAAATAAATAAATAAATAAATAAATAAATAAATAAATCCAGGACTTCAGCAACAGCAAGGCTCACAAGTCGAAGGGATGGCTCTCCACTCCTGGTCTTCCTCCTAATGACGGGATACGTACCCCTGTCTTTCTCCCCATCCTGGTTTGGGTACATGACGATTGCACAAGTACAACACACACACAAATATGTTCAGCCTGAGCCAGGCTCCTTTGCGGAAGCTGGAAAGAGGTGGTGATCACCTGGCTTGAAAAGCACATCTTGACCTCCGGGAGGTGCCGCAAATGTTGACCTCCGGGAGGTGCCGCTTACCCTTCTGTTGGCCTCATGGCCTGGGGACGGGGTGACATTTCTCTGAGACCTACAGTGGTGCTCTGGGACCTGGCCATCCTCTCTCCTGGAAGATCAAGTGATGCAGCTCAGGTTTATTGGAAGTGGTGCAGGATAAAACTGAACACCAATTATGCCGAGAAAAACAAGAGTCAGAACCTGTGGAACTCACTGCCAAGGGATAAAATAAACATTTTAAAAAACACTGTCTTTCCTGTAGTTGAGATTAGCTGTTGGACATAGGCAAGTTGTAAACAGAGAAAGAAAAAGTTCCCCTCTTCTTGTCCTCATAAAATAAATGAACAACATGCGGAAATCTTTCTTTTATTTATTACAGATGAATGTCTTTAGTATGTAAACAATTCTTGTGCATTTTTCTCTCAATCATTTCCAGACATATTTTATTCATTGAAAATCATCTGCCATAAAAATAAAACACCCATTTATAATTGTAGTTAAATTAGAGCCCCCCCCCGACTGTCTTCTGTCCTTCCACTTATAAATGAAACATTAATGGAAAAAAGAAAGCGTTTTATTGAAAGAGGCTCCTTGAACAGAGAAGAGCAGACCCACGACTCGTTCTTGTGACGAAAGGAGAAAGCACAGAAAGGCCGGTTGCTCAAAACATCTGGTCCCCCAAAGAAGCATCTGCATTTTCAGGGCACGCTGCGGTCTGCAGGATGGGTGGCTACATCCAGAGCTCAAGAAGATGCAGAAGTTTTGTGCACAAAACCTAACAATTCCGTTCCACGAAAGGAATTAAGTGGGCGAGGGTTTCCTCCCGGTAAAGCTTTGTGGTCGTTGAGCGTGGTTGGAATTAACGGCATGAGGAAACATCAAAGCATAATTCAACGAGCTTGCTCTTCAGGGCTAGTTTGAACTTGGGATGTGCCCAGAAATTAACTGGAAGTTGGCACCCGCGCGGGCTTGCCACCATGCTGGATCTAATTCCTCTTTCATCTGAACTGGCACCATGGATAAACTGCAGTACTGAAATCAAAACTCTGCTCACAACCCGAGTTCTATCCCAGTGGGTTCAAGTAGCTGTCTCAAGGTGAACTCTGCTTTCCATCCTCCCAATGCCGGCGGTATATCAAGTACCCTGCTCCCTGGGGGAAGCAAGGTGTAGGCTGCATAATTTAAAACAGGGTAAACTGCTCTGAGATCGCTTTAAGTGCTATGGGACGGTATGTAAGCAGCAGGCTTTGCTTTACAAATTGTTCAGTTCTGAACACATACGATCTCACCTGGTTCTGGACCTTGTTAGACATGGTTAGTGACGGGAGACCACCAAGGAATGCCTCAGGATCTCCGCGAATGGAATGGGAAATGTTTCGCCTGAAATCCGGAGACTTGGCCCTGCAATATAAGCTTGTGTAGGCCAAGCGTGAGCGCTGCCTCTGTTCCTATGTCACACAAGAGCCTTTTAATTTAATTTCATGCTGGCAGTGGCTTGTTGGAGAGACACGTACCCTTTGTCCCATCGATCTTTCGCTCCCCTGTGGATTTGGGATTCCAATTCCCTTGGGGTGGGGGTGGGGATAAATAAATAATTCAGATGGCATGTGCCTCCACCCAGTCATGTCATGGTGCTTGGCTGCATAGGTGCCCTTGAAGGCAACCGCTGGATTGCACACTAACTATATTCAATCTGGAGGGGTGACGTCCCTTCCTCATTCGCTTCAGCAGATTCCCTTGTGAAGTGTTGGTTACACCGCAGTACTGCAGTCAAAACTCTGCTCACGACCGATCCAGGTAACCAGCTCAGGGGTGACTCAGCTTTCCATCCTTCGGAAGATGGTCAGCTAGATACCTTGCTTGCTGAGGGGAGGAGGGGAGGCAAAGGGTTGCACAATTGTGTTGCAAAATGCCCCAGAGAGTATTTAAACACTACGGGGTAGTATGCAAGCAGTACCCACTTCACGCTTTTGCTCACTAAAGGTGTAGGGAAGAAGTGCACAAGTGCAGCACATGGCCAAATGGAGTTACTGATAGAGAGAGAGAGAGAGAGAGAGAGAGAGAGAGAGAGATTTAAAAATCACAAGATTTCAACCGCTGTTGAAAATCACAGCTGAGAAATCAGAGAGATGACCGAGTCTGTCTCTGATCTACAATATCTCTAGCTGGGAGGTGGGACAATCCAAACAACTGAGATTGAATTTGAATTTGTTGTTCTGATCCTGGATCATGAGGCAAAGAAAACGTACAATAAATACTAAGCAACAGATAGTTAGCATCGAGTAAGTACAACACGTATGGAGTGTCGCCAGATACTAATGAGAGCTCAAGAAGGAGTTGTGAGCGGAGCACACAGGTGCCTGCAAACCAAAAAACATGGACAAAGCAGTGGCAGGATCAGCAGACAAGAAGTTTGTTATTATTTTGGAACTGGTTCAAGCGAATGTGCGTCTGGCGCATCAACCGGCTTGGACCGAATCCTTCTCATCTCCAGATTTCTGCAGCAGGAACAAGTGGTGGGTACGTTTCCACGAATTGCAAAGAAAATATTGATATTTCAGAAATGATATTCAGAGGTAGCACATTATTGTGGCCAGGCTGGGTTCGTAAAAGGCAACCTGCAAGCCACGCATTAAAGCCAAGGATAGTTGGGCAACCAAGGTGAACAGCTGGGCTTCCTGCCAAACAGGGACGGTTCCTTCGTAGTGGGGGGGTCATCCATGTTGGTTGACCAGCAGTCCAGGGGGGTCACTTTGATGGAGGGAAGCCATCTTGTCTCATCCAAAAGCGAGACATAATCTGAGCCACCCTTCCTGCTCCTATCCAGGTTATTATACAGTGGTACCTTGTATAAAGGAATTAATTCGTTCCAAATGAAATTCTGTCAAGCAAATTTCCTTTGGTGCAAATTTCCCATGGAATGCATTGAAAATGGATTAATCCCTAATTGCGACCGTTTTTCTGTTGTATGGATTCGCCCCATAGGCGATTCTGTTAAGCGATCTTTTTTTTTGCTATCTCTGGATTTTTTTTTCCTTTAAGCAGATTTTCTGTTAAACAAAACACTTGTTATACGAGGGTCCACTGTATATATGCCAGTTCCACATAATATGATCCACTGAGACCAAGGGAAAACCCACAATACTTCTAAAAATGGCCCTACTGAGACAGGGACTTGCATTGCCTTCGAACCAGTAATGCCAAACATACTCAGCATCGGTTTTGGCATAAAGCTAGCACAGTGTGTGTGTACCATTTTCTCTGGAGGTGAAACAATAACAATAATTTTAAAAGGACACCAACTCTCTCTCTCTATCTCTCTTTTAAAAAGCAAGTTTCTACCCCTTGTTATTGCAGTGAAAAAAATATTCTGGAGTAGAGATGGGCATGAATAAAAAAAATTGCATTTCGTTTGTTGTTTGTTGGGTTCGTTTCGGTTTGTTTCCATTTTTCGTGAATTTTTGAAAAAAATTCATTTTCGTTTTCATTCATTTCGTTACCATTTCGTTACCATTTATTTCATTTTTTGTGATTTTTTAAAAGGATTTTAAGCAATTCACTCATATTGCAGTAACGGAAATGAAACGCACGACAAAATTTCCGGTGTTTCTTTTCGTTTTGTTTCATTTCAGAGACAAAATTCGTTTGTCGTTTCATTACGTAACGAAATGAAAAAACGAAAATGGAAATGAAAAATTGTTCGTTTCATGCCCATCTCTATTCTGGAGTGTGGAGAAAGGACTTGGGGAATCAGTGTCCGTGCAGGGGGCAGTAATATTTTAAATGGCCCGGGATCTGTTTCATCTATGTCGGACGGGTACGGCTCCCATACTTTCCATTGATTCCCCCACCCCCACCCCAAGACAACAGAAGCAGCATGTACATTACACAAACAGTCAAACTGTGGAATAACTTGTGCAAACAACATGATCAAACGTGTACAGTTTATGTCGTTAGCATGGTCCATCTTTTCTTGACAAAGATTTTTTTTTAAAAAGTGTGCACGTACACGGAGTTGCTTATTCCCTCCAGTCAACTATCCTATGATGGCGACCCTTTTAAATAAACAGTGGCACAACAACACCCCCCCCCAAAATCAGGGCCACTTTGGTTTCCAAAACTCTCCTAGTTTCTAATCTCCACTACTGCCGCTGTCTCAGCCTGTTGAAGGCTACTTTGCAGGCTTGTTTGTAAAATATATATTAACTGTCATAGTTTCTCCCCATAACTCTGGGAACTTCACCATCTATTCTTTGCATAACCGATGGTGAGGGACAGCAGAAGTCCACTCCTCACGGTGCAAAAGGCCATAAGCTGCACAGGCCAATCTAGTAGCTGCACTGCTTTGATTGGAATACAAAATTAGTAGATGTCCCCCCCCCACACACACACCTCCCCCCAACAGATTAGATTGTCACCTGTCCCCCCATGTACCCCTGGAAATGAGCCTTTTAGGCTAGGACAGTGAGGGCGAACCTTTTAGAGACCGAGTGCCCAAACTGTGATTCAAAACCCACTATTTTTTTTTTTGCAAAGTGCCAACGCAGCAATTTAACCTGAATACAGGTGGCTGTGAAGGGGCGATGTCTGATGCCCACAGAAAGGGCTCCGAGTGCCACCTTTGGCACCCATGCCATAGATTCGCCAACACTGGGCTAGGAAGTCATGCTATCTATCGCAAGGTTTCTCTTTGTCACTCACTGTTTTAGATGGCACAACAACTTTCAAGTCAACCTAATGTACTGGGCTAAAATATTACTTGTCACATGAGGCCGGCAGAAGACGAATGACACTGCCGGCCGGTACTTGGACATGGGAGGTGTATTGTTATGCCCTCGTCATGTCTGGAAGTAACAAGTTAGTCTATGGAACTCCCTGCCACAGGATGCGGTGATGGCATCTGGCCTGGATGCCTTCAAAAGGGGATTGGACAGATTCCTGGAGGAAAAGTCCATCCCAGGTGACAAACCATGATGGAGATGTGCAATCTCCATGCTTAAAACCATGGGAACTTCAAGGGCCAGATGCAAGGGAGTGTTATCAGGAGACAGAGATCTAGTCTCGTGCGCTCCCAGACACATTTGGTGGGGCTACAGTGAGATCCAGGAAGCTGGACTAGATGGGCCTTTGGCCTGATCCAGCATTGGCTCTTCTTAGGTTCTTAAGTTAACAGGGAAACATTGTTCCTTGTTAATGTGCTATTTCCAAATGTTGTGCTCAGGGGACTATAGTTCCCATGATGTTTTGGTGGAGGGAAAACATGACAGTTAGATGTGTGGGTCTCCCCTTTGAAGGCACCCAGTCTCTCCTCCTGAAGCAGAAAGCATGAAACCCATGTGAAGCATGAGGACTCTGCAATCTGCTGTATTCATCTCCTTGTACTAACTTCTACCTCACGTTATTTAGGTTTTATTCAGGTCAAGGCCTCGTCCTGCCTTTGCCTCCATTTGAATTTCATTAGCCGAAGCGGCCACAGAGACAGGCTGCACGAATGGAAGGGGTTTCCGTTGCCTCCCGCAGCAAAGTGGAATGGAATCTCTCGAGAAATTGAACTTAATTGAGATAGAAACATCTGTTTGGACCCTCTGTAAAAAAACAACAACAACCAAACAACAACCTTGCACTGTGGAACCTATGCTGAGTGGCTCTCTCACACAGCAAAAACCCTTTTCTTAGCAACAAAAAAAGGGGGGGAAGCCCCACAAAGGCCTCTGGGAAATGATGACACTGGTGCTTGACCCTTCACACCAAAAGTGGACCCACGGATCATGCGGTTCTCTCTGGGCTGGACTGCAAATAAATTCTAGAGTGCCCATGGGCACGGTCCTTGTAAATGCAGAGCATCTCCTTCGTGGTCGGACAGGTGGGCCAAATTCTGCTGGACCCAGAAGGCCCCCCTTTTTTTCATTAACACCGCAGGACAACAGACCAGGCAGCAAAGCGGGATCGGACAGCCGACCCCCCACCTTTGCCCCGAGAAATACATTTCTGGTTTCGAAAAGCAGAAGAGAACTGTGTGTAGGCTCTTGGCATTCAAGGAGAGCGGCTGAGTATTCCCCTAAACACTCAGCGCTTTGAGAGGGGGAGGGGAACCTCTTAATAGGACATGAAACCATTTCTGTTATTTTCTCCTCCCGCCCAAAAAAATTACATCACAGTCTCTTTTTCCTCTTCGACAAGGACCGTTGGCTTCTCTCCGTTGTAGAGTCCTGAGCCGTTGAGATACTCCTCGTCTTTGTTGTATTGTTCGGGCCCCGAAGAAGGTATGGAGTTCTCTGAAATGGAGCCGTTTTTGACATATCCCGGCAGGTTCCGATGTCCATTGAGGGCTCCCGGGATCAGTCTGGTGTTGAGGTGCAGGGCGATTCCTCCTCGGGTGGTGACGTTGGTGATGCTGGTGTGGGAGACCATGGGGCCGTAGCTGTAAGTGGCGCTCCCACTGCGGGCTTTCCGTTTAAAGTCAAGAGCTAACGTCCATCGGCTCCACGACTTCTTTATCTCGGCTTGAACCTGTCGAGAAAGAGAAGAAACTTGGCTCAGGGAGACGAGTCCACTAAGAACATAAGAACCTAAGAAGAGCCATGCTAGATTTAGGCCAAAGGACCATCTAGTCCAGCTTCCTGTATCTCACAGTGGCCCCACCAGATGCCTCTGGGAGCACACGAGACTAGAACTCTATCTCCTGATAACACTCCCTTGCATCTGGGCCTTGAAGTACCCCTGGTTTTAAGCCTGGAGATTACACATCTCCATCATGGTTTGTAAGCTGTGATGGACTTCTCCTCCAGGAATCTCTCCAATCCCCTTTTGAAGGCATCCAGGCCAGATGCTATCACCACATCCTGTGGCAGGGAGTTCCACAGACTAACAACGTGCTGGGTGAAAATATTTTCTTGTGTCTGTTCTCACTCTCCCAACCCTCGGTTTCAGTGGATGTCCCCTAGTTCTGGTATTTTGTGAGAGGGAGAAGAGCGTCCCTCTATCCACTTGACTCATGCCCTGCATTATTTTGTCCGTCTCAATCATATCCCCCCTCAGGCGCCTTTTTCCAGACTAAAGAGCCCCAAATGTTTTAGCCTTTCCTCATAAGGGAGGTGCCCCAGCCCAGTCATCATTTTAGTCGCTCTCTTTCACTGTTGGCCTTTGCTGACCGGGGAACTCTGGGAGAGGGGGCATGAAAGCAAAGCAAAGCAAAGCAAAGCAAAGCAAACCAAACCAAACCAAAGCATGCAGCTCATACACTGCCCAGTTGTGCTTAAAGCTCTCTCTGGGCCCTTGACTGTTTTAGCGATGCAAGATACATTGTGCTTCTGCCCCCCCTCCCCCAGTGATCTGGGTACTCAATTTGCTGACCTCAGAAGGAGGAAAGTCTTAAGTCTATCTTGAGCTGGAGACCTGAGACCTTCGGAGTCAAACTCAGGCCGTGAGCAGAGTCTTCACTGCAGTCCTGCGGTTGAACTGCTGTGCCGCAAGGCTCTTGTTCAAGTCGCCGTTGCAAGCTCTGGCATTGCAATTACAGACAGAAAAAGGTGCGAAGGCTCTAAGAAGTGCAAGGAGCCATCATAGCACGAGACCAGGTCTCGTCTGATCTGTGCATGCTTCACCCGCAGGCTTTGTGTATTGTGAGCTAGGAATGTTTCCAGGATTTAAAGCACTGATGAAGGAAGCCAGGTTGGCAAGTGCCGTGGGATATATACTATGGGAGGCAGAAAGGAGCAGCTGGGGGCCTCGCATGATCCACCTATCGTTAGACTGCATTGATTCCAAGTCTTGGAGGCAGCCTTGTCAGGACCAATAAACCTACTAAATCGACATGCAAGTTGAGCTTCCAAATTCACATTGATCTCATTGATCTATTGACATTGGAGTGAACAAGAGTTTATATATATTAATGCAAAACAAAGCAGCCTTCTTCCCCTGTGTGTTCAGAAAGCTGCAAAAGGCCAGATTAGACCGTGATGGAGTGTGTGTGTGTGTGTGTGTGTGTGTGTGTGTGTTTGTGGTGGGGGGAAATGTCTATTTATTTTCCCTTGGAGAGACCCTTGTCTTGACAAGGTGGTCTGAAGTTTCAACAGGCTGTGACTAGAGGAGGACACGAACCCAGTTCGTTAGTTCGTCCCAGTATGTAAAGATGGCAGCGTAGGTTCTGCTTCTCCCCTCCACTGCTTTCTTTGGCTCAACCAGACGCTCCCCAGGCTCAGCACGCTAGCTTCCTCCACCTCCTCGGTGGATCTTCCAGTTCCAGCAACAGCTCAGGCTTCTCCGCCCTGTCCTATGGGCTGATCTCCCACCCGGACAACAGGGTGGGGCAGAAGTCTGTGGTCCTGCTCAAGACTGGGAGATTAGCCCAGGAGGTGGAAAGAAAGGAAGCACGCTGGGCCTGGGGAGGGGCTGATCGGCTGAGGAGAGGAGCAGCAGCACCTGATGAGCTGGGACGCATCTCCGAACCATGATCCTTATCTACTGGTAGCTGTGACCTTCCATGACCCCACCAAAGGCACAGTTTGACTCCAAGACACTTACCTCCCCATTGCAAAAACAATAGATAATGGCCACAAAAAAGCCCTAGGAAGAAGAAGAAACAAAGAAAGTTTAACCTCTCTCCATCATGGTTCAAATACTCATAGACAGCATCACGTGGCATTCTTAGATAGCTGCTGGGTTGCCCTGATGGAGTCACCAAGCACGGGGGCTCCCCACCCTCTTAATTCCTCCCCAGGGGCTGTCGCTCCATTGATTGCTTCCATATTGAACTCTCACAATGTCCCTTTGCACCCGGGGCATTGTGGGAAAACAGCCACCCCTGCGAGGAAGGAATGGGCCTTGCTGAATCATAGAATCATAGAATCATAGAGTTGGAAGAGAGCTCAAGGGCCATCCAGTCCAACCCGCTGCCATGCAGGAACCCCATCACAATATTTCCGACAGATGGCCATCCAGCCTCTGCTTAAAAACCTCCAAAGAAGGAGACTACACCACCCTCCGTAGCAGCAGATTCCACTGCCGAACAGCTTCTACTGTCATGAAGTTCTTCCTAATGTTCAAATGGAATCTCTTTTCCTGTAGTTTCAAACCACTGCCCCGCGTCCTAGTCTCTGAAGCCATGGAAAACAAACCTGTTCCCTCTTCAATATGACATCCTTTCAAATATTTAAACATAGCTATCATATATCCCCTCTCAGTCTTCTTTTAGAGAGGCTAAACATTCCCAGTTCCCTAAGCCGTTCCTCGTAAGACATTTCCTCCAGACCCTCAACCATCTTGGTCGCCCTCCTCTGCACCTGCTCGAGGTTGTCAACATCCTTTTTAATTTGAGGCATACAGAACTGGACACAGGACTCCAGGTGGGGTCTGACCAGGAATCAACCCCTATACATATCACACCGTGGTGATGGGTCTGCTCTGGCCCTAAATGCAATTTCGAAGCTTAAAAGGAAATAGGAGAACAGGACGGGAGGCCAGGGTTTTTGCTCTCCACCTGGCAGTCGCTGGCCTTAAAGCCAGACCTTGGAGGAGGCGTGCCGTCCTACCTGGAACGAATTGAAGAGCATTTCATAGTGCATTTGAATCTGCCAGAGGATCCCTGACACTTCTGTGTACGGCATAGCCATAAAAACGATATAATGGACTCCAAAGAGAGGCATCAAGACCAGAGTGGATTTTAGCAGCTTCCTGCAGGAGAGAAGAACAAAAAAAAAGGGGGGGGGTAGTCAGAGGCGCTTGGCTCGCTCTCAACCTTCGGAGCTGATGGGACGATTGGCTGGATAGATTGGAGCCCAACACCTTCCCGATACAGGGCGGCCTTTTTGTAAGTTGAAGCTATACCCCAGTTTTGCTCCCATGGAAGACTTGAGAGTATGCGGCTGGTAATTATACAGTGTTGTTGTTGTTGTTGTTGTTTTTGTTGTTCAGTCGTTCAGTTGTGTCCGACTCTTCGTGACCCCATGGACCAGAGCTCGCCAGGCCTTCCTGTCCTCCACTGCCTCCCGGAGTTTGGCCCAATCCATATTTGTTGCATCAATGACACCGTCCAACCATCTCATTCTCTGCCGTCCCCTTTTCCTTTTGCCTTCCATCTTTCCCAACCTCAGGGACTTTTCCAAGGAGTCCTCTCTCCTCATGAGGTGGCCAAAGTACTGGAGCCTCAGCTTCCAGGGAACATTCGGGGTTGATTTCTTTCAGGGTGGATAGGTTTGATCTCCTTGCAGTCCAGGGGACTCTCAAGGCTCTCTTCCAGCACCACAGCTCAAAAGCATCGATTCTGCGGTGATCAGCCTTCTTTATAGTCCAGCTTTTCACTTCCATACAGTGTACCGCCGTATAACAAATGGTTTGTATAATATAAAATCTGTACAACATAAAATTCTGGACATAGGGGAAATTTGCTAAACACTAGAGATGGGCACGGAACGAACAATTTTTCATTTTTGTTGTTCGTTTCGTTACACAACGAAACAACAAACGAAATTTGTCCCTAAAATGAAACGAAACGAACAGAAACGCAGGAATTTTGGTCGTGTGTTTCATTTCCGTTACTTCAATGAAGTGAGCGGCTTTAAATGCTTTAAAAAATCATTAAAATTGGAATAAATGGTAACAAAACGGTAACGAAATGAAAACGAATTTTTTGAAAAATTTCACGAACATCGGAAACGAACCGAAACGGACCTCTAAACGACAAACGAAACTCCATGTTTTCTATTCGTGCCCATCTCTACTAAACAGAATTGTTTATAAATAGGGTGAATCTGTACAACATAAAAATGGTCACGATTAGGGATTGCTCTGTTTTCAATGCATTCATATGGGAAATTTGTATAAAGGGAAATTTGCTTAACATACTTTCATTTGGAACGAATTCAGTCCTTGATACAAGGTGCCACTGTAGTTTCAAGTTACATTTGCAAAAGTGAACATCCAATATCCAGTTAGCCTGCTAACACATGAAAGCAGTCAGGCTAGATACAGATGAGCAAACTGTCCATAGCCAAACCTTAATTGACCTCCTGGATTTCCAAAACACATAGGTGTGAAAAAATATGTATTATTTCATCCGGCACAGAGCTTCATATAGGTATCTTTTCCCTGGACCGCAGTTCCCAGGGGCGAGGCCAGCTAGGGGATTGTGGCAAGTGTATTCCACAGCAATAACATTTCTTCATGTCATTGTAATGGAATTAGGATGATGGGACACAGCATGAAAGGAAATTAGCATGATTGGACATAGTGTGATTTTTAAGGCTCAGTAAGTATTAACTGCACCTTTTAAGACTATGAGAGAAAGATTGGCTTAGAATCCGGCTTCAAGAGTTAGACAGTTAGAAATTAGACCTAGCTAGCCGAGGCCTTGAAATTTTCATAGCTAGTAAGAATATCATAGTCTCAGACATATTGATATATTTGAAAATTGATAGCACTTGGTTGGGTGAATAGATAAAATATAATGGGTTGGTGATGTTTATTATTTACTTAATCTTATAGATTAGATAGGATATTTTAAGTCAAACTTACTATCTTCACCCTTTGTACTAGATGAAAACAGATATAAATGTATGCCTATCATATATTGAGCTAGACAAACAGATTTTAAAGTGCTTAGTAAAATGATTAAATAGGCTACTTTAATACTGTACTTTGTTACTTTCACTTTTTGTACTACCGTGTTTTCCCCAAAATAAGACAGTGTCTTATATTAATTTTTGCTCCCAAAGATGCGCTTGGTCTTATTTTCAGGGGATGTCTTATTTTTCCATGAAGAAGAATACGGAACACATTTATTGTTATCTTATTATTGGGGAGGCCTTATTTTCAGGGGATGCCTTATGTTTCAGAGAGAGGCAAAACTCTAAGTAGGTCTTATTTTGGGGGATGTCTTATTTTTGGGGAAACAGGGTAGATGAAGATGGAGATAAGTAATGATAAATACAGTGATGGAAAAGAAACATGTAAATGTGGAATACTCTAAGCACTTGGGCTGAAATATTGGGAAAATACTTGTATTGGAACTATGTAACACGGCAACACATAAGCAATTTTTCTGTTTTTTTAACTTGTTATGTTTAGAAAATTCAATAAAATATGTAAAAAGAAGAAGAAGAAGAGGCAGCTGGAGCAAAAAAATAAAAAAGATAAAATAAAAGAATATCATAGACTATTATTTTCAGGCAATATTATATTATTTTATTGCATCTGTTTAGCATTTTTATATTTTTCATTGATTTTTATGAGTTGTTTTTTCATTTTTGTAACTTGGAATAGCAAATAAAGGGATTTCATTGAATTGATGCTCTCAGATCAATTTTTTTTCTTTAAAAGAACCCACAGGAACTCAGGAAATTCTTGGCCAGAGACGCTCCTACCCCTGAGTTTTGTCACAGTCACAATCATGCATGCAGCACAAGGCACGGTGCTCTGTTTACAGGACAAGAGCGTTTTTTTAACCCTACATGAAAGAAAAAGAAAAATGCCAAAGCTTTTCTCAAAATTCTGGACTGAGAAAAAGGCGATGCGTGATCAACGATGTGTCATACAAAAGCAAAGCAAAGCAAAGCAAAGTGTTCTGCTTATATGCCGCCCCATACCACTACAAGTAGTCTCTGGGCGGTTTACAATTTTGATTACAGTGTGCAGGCTACACATTGCCCCCCCCCCCAGCAAGCTGGGTACTCATTTTACCGACCTCGGAAGGATGGAAGGCTGAGTGAACCTTGAGCCTGCTACCGGGGATTGAACCCAGGTCGTGAGCACAGTTTTACCTGCAGTACAGGCATTTAACCACTGCGCCACGAGGCTCACAGATGTTTTCATTTTTTAAAAATCCCAGGCGGTGCATTAAAACGTTCACAGAGGGCTGGAAAGCATCGAAAACAGATCAAACTGGCCCAGGCAAAGGCCCGAAGCAGCATCTCTCTCCCGATACCTGTGGCCTGGCTCTCAACAAAGGTCATCTTTTTTCTTTCTGATAAGCTCCTGGCAACTGTCGCTCCTACTCCGGCTGCCTCTGAGGCCAAATCCCTGAGACCCTCACTAACCAATTATTCCTTCTTGCCTCTGGATCCAAAGAAAGCCCCTCCTCTCTGCTGAGTGCTTCTTTTCCTCCGCTTTAGCCTGCCGGAAGCATTTCATTATGTTTTGCTGTTGATCTGCTCTCAGGCCATTAAGTAATGGAACATTTTTCATCCTTTCTACTACAGAGGTCTCAAAGAAAGTGAAGTGGCAGTCAGTGAGAAAGGGGTGGACTATACGGAGAACTTGAAGCTACTCTCCTCTGTGATTCTCCGTCCTCGTGTGTGAAATCTCACCCAAAATTCAAAACTCTGAAACAAGGGCTAAGTTGGAGAAAAAGGAAATGCAGAAGATTTATTGGACGAACAGTGCAATGGTTGAAGAGCTCGGAGTGGTGTCCCTCTTGGACAAAGAGGCTGGACTGAGGAGATGTAAAGTCCAACGGAGCAGCATCTGCTCTTATAGGAAGCACAGCCAAGCACCGGAGGAGGGAGGCAGGCCGTTTGGGTACACCCACGCCCGTCCTTCTGAGATTCCTGTGGCGACTGGCTGGCATACAACACGGCACCGCAGCATGTCACAACACCACACAGTTCTCCAGGAGGCACCTCAGAAAACGGGGGAACATCTGGGATCATTTAAAAGCTTCTCCTCCGGACCGAGAACATTCTCTGCCTGGAAATGATGCTGACTCCGAAAGGGAGGCGGGAGGGGAGGGGGTTGCCTGGCCAACCGTTGCCGTGGTACCACATGGAGGCAATTACTAAGGATGCGGGGCACCCGCCACGGAGGAGAGGCAGCGGGCCTTTCCCTCTGCTGGCAAATGGGAGCCGCTGGGTTTGGGAACTGGAAAAAATAAAGCCCCATAAAAATAGCAGAGTTCCTCCAAACCATAATTAATAGCAAGCCTCAAACAGCATGAAATAAATCCGTAGGTTAATGATAGGCCTCAACGAGGCCAGTGAATAAACTCGGGCATTTGGGGGGATGGACGGCAGCCTATGCCTCCCCTCCTGCTGCAAATTAAACATTTTATGTCCAAATTCTCAAGCCCCGCCTTCCCCTACCAGGCAAACCAGGTCATTTTGACAAAATGGGAGCTTTTTATTTGTCAGCCTTACTTCGACATGGCGGGACAGTGGAAGCTGAATGCGGCACAGGTACGTTGGACGCGAGAAACCCCACCTCCCTCAGGCTTCCTAACCAGATGGCGGTGTTTTATTTTGATGAGGGACTGGCTAGGAAAGAGCTTTAGGGTCTAAACACCTGAACGGCTGATTCCATTTCTAGAAGCGGTGCTCTCTGTAAATGAAAATAGGGTCTGCGTGTTCAGCTCCAAGCCTCCTTCGAGTTCTGTTCTGCTTGCTTTTGTTTTGTCATTGGCCTGTCATGAGGTAGCATGGCTTTGTTTCTCACGCCTGGTGTCTCAGGAAAGTGGCCCTGAAAGATTTCCAGGCTATGAGGGATAACACCGTCAGAACAAAAGAGATATATTTACCTTACTATGGGCTCTAGCCTTAAGAAACCGGAAGCCAAATATTTGAATGGATGGTTCAATTTGTTTGTGAGTTAATTGCCTTCTGTACAGACATTTTGGCTGTTTTAACCCCCTTTTGAGTTTCCAGTTGCTGGATCCATCTGGTGCATTTCCCCCCTTGGAGCACCTTTCTTGTTTCTTCTGGAGATTTTTTAAGAATATGAGTCAGAAGACCTGATTCGAATCTCTGCTCAGTCATGGAAACTCACTGGACGGTGATGACTGTAAAATCTCTTCTTAAGCGGATCAGATAAAAACCAACTCAAGTTGCAGTAAGTGGAGTGTGACATGATGGCACACCACAGAGGGTTGCCAGTGACTTACCTATACTGTTGTCTTGTATCGCATCTCCCTGCGTTTGTCTCTCGAAGCTTGGTTGCCAAGACTCTGATGATTTTGATAAAAAGAATAAAATTTGCCTGGAAGAGAAAGACATATGTAACGGGCCTCATGGAGGTGTAACTTGGCTTCTCTCTTCACAGAACATAAAAAAACCAACAACAGCAATGAATAAAAACACTATATAAATAATTTGTGGTTGCTTGTTCATCTCAAATTATAGGAATGCAGTTACTGCTGGAATTTTTACAACCTTGTATGCTGCCTTGAATAAGTGTGGCTGGGAGGTGCCTTTCTGGGCTGGGCTGGCTGTCAATCTATCCAGCACTAACCAATCGTTCCCTCCTGCCTCTGGATCCAAAGAGAGCCCCGCCTCTCTGCTCAGCCTCCCTCCCCACCTCTGTTGTTGGTTGGAAGCAGGTCAGTTTGCTGAAAGCAGTCAGCCATGTTTGTCAGTTTTGCTGTGGGACCTGCTCAACTGTAAGCAAATAAAAACTTTTATTCTTTCTCTTACTAAGCTCTCAGAGTAAGTTATTGAGAAGGTAAGTGCCAGTTGAGGAGACAGAAAAAAAAGGGGGGGGACTTAAAACTATTCTGCTCTGTTGCTCTCTGCATTTCTGGTACATAGCTAGAGGAATTTAACCAAAAGTTCAGAACCATGCAACAGTAGAGCAAACCAGCGCTGAGGTTCCTCTGCAAGTACTCAAACCTGCTTGGCAGTTCCACAACTCAAGAGAAATCATCAAAATGGAAGCCAGATTGCCGTTTGCCTTTCTGTTGCATTGCACTTTGTGGAGACAAATATGTGAATGTGTGGATGTGACCTAGCACTGAGAGCGGGAAGGATTATACAGGTACCCCTGAGGCAGGGCAGTAGCTTTGCAGGCTGATGGTTCAGATGCAGGGGGAGGATCCCCCCCTCTCTTTCGACTACAGATCCCCAAATCCACTGGCCACCATGGAAACTGTGGAGTTGCCTCCCAAACTCAACCAACCAATGAACCAACCAATTACTGTATTTTCCATCTATAAGACATCCCCCCCATGCATTAGATGCCCCCCACACCTTTCCAACCCAAAATTACAGCTTCACAACCACAAGGTTCTTTCCTCCGCTTACTTCTGTGTATAAGACAAGCCTCAATTTTTAGCCTAACCATTTTAGACAGAAATATAGTACTTGTACACGGGAAAAATACTGTAATCAGCTTTGTCAAACTCGCAGTGGATGAAGCCAGACCAAATGTATAGGGAGTTTTGAAGACTCACCATTACAGCGGTGAGGATGGGCACCTGAACAAACCACTTGAAATAGCCGGCACTTAAATCCCAGCACCTGCAAAAAGTAACGGATTAAGTGGAGACACAAAAAGGCAGTGCAATCTGGGCATCTCTCCTCCCCCCCCCTTTTGCTCCAGCAAAAGATCGGACTTTCTCCCTGATCTAACCAAAAACCTGGACACTTGTTGCTTGCACGATCTAATAGAATCCTAGAATCCTAGAGTCGGAAGAGACCTCAAGAGCCATCCAGTCCAACCCCCTGCCATGCAGGAACCCCATCACAATATTTCTGACAGATGGCCATCCAGCCTCTGCTTAAAAACCTCCAAAGAAGGAGACTCCACCACCCTCCTTCGTGGCAGCATATTCCACTGCCAAATAGCTTTAACCGTCATGAAGTTCTTCCTAATGTTCAAATAGAATCTCTTTTCCTGTAGTTTGAGACCATTGCCCCACGTCCTAGTCTCTGAAGCCATGGAAAACAAACCTGTTCCCTCTACACTTCTTTTGTTGTTGTTGTTGTTTAATTGCATGCAAGACGGCAGGAGGGCTTTGGGGTTGGTCCTTCTGCTCCATAGGTACCAAATCGGGGCATGGCCCTTGTTTTTCTCAAAACAATCATTCCTGAACCTTTTATGCTAGGCCTGGGAATGGCGGGGAACACGCACATGGCTTCCCACCAACTCAGCCAGTAAAGAGAAAACATTTGAGCCTTTTATTTTTCTACTGATGGACGTTAGACTGCATCCAGGATGGCCACAATAGGGATTTCTGCCTAAGCAGGACTCCAGATGCCCCCATCTTTCCATCAACAGAACGCTGATTTATACCGGCAGCAGCCCAGACTCTGCCCACAAGCCGTGTTCAATACCAGGTACCTGGCTTGAGGTTCACTCAGCCTTCTACCTGTTGGAGGTCAGTATAATGAGTCTCTCTCTCTCTCTCTCTCTCTCTCTCTCTCTCTCTCTCTCTCTCTCTGTGTGTGTGTGTGTGTGTGTGTGTGTTTGTGTGAAAGTGTAGCCTGTATAATTAAAATGCAAAGCACCCTGAAAATGCTTTAAGTGCTATAGGGAGGTATATAGGCAGCACACTTCCCTGTCTCTCTCTTTAGTGAAATGTAAAAGAAGCTACTCTGATTGAGACCCACATCAGGGTCATTTGACAGCACCCCAAATTGAAAGCATGCGTGGCCTAAGGGGAAAAGGCTGAGGTCTGTGTAGTTTTCGGTCATAACCCCCCCACACACACACATACGTACAAACACACAGTTTTACATTCATCATCATTATCATGATGATTAATAAAGAACTGTCTGAGTTCATTACAGTGTCATCATTTCCTTCCAAAATTCTCTGAGATTTAATTCGAGATGAATAACAGTTAGCTAGACAGTACTTTCAATTCATTACAGAATGCATTTAAATGAATTTGGAAACTCTTCCACATTGAGATGGAAGACAGAAACCGCCAGAGCTTAGTTAATAGAGCAAAGGCTTACACCGGCTATTTAAATAACAAAGGAGGAGATTGATTGACAGCCCAGGGAATTAATCCAGGAGAAGAGCTTGTAATGAAGAGTGATGAAACCTTCCTCGTCCCTCTGAGTCGAAAGAGAAAAAAGTTTGTTACAAAATTTGTACGACTCTTTTTTTTAGGGCGAAGAGGTGGCACTGGGGACACAGAAGGGACCTCAAGTGCACATGAGCAGAGCTCAGGATCTCCCAAATAGAGATGGGCACGAACGGAACCACGAACCGACGTACATGCGCCTGCCCGAGAGCTGAGCGGCTGTTGCGCGTGTACAGGCAGCAAGTCCAGCTTCCACACAAGAAGCTGAGCCCTCTGACTCTCAGGACGGCGGCACGAACCCCCAAAATGAACCACAAAGTGGTTCATTCTTCAGGGTTGGTGGGTGGATCGTGACAGTTCGCGATTCTTGGTTGGCACGAACCACGAACCATTGCGAACCACCAGTCTTCCAGTCCATACCCATCTCTAGCCCCAAGGCAGGGTACCTCTCAAAAGCTGATATTGGTACCAAGGGTGGATGATTTCTGCCATCATGGCTCTGCTTGCAATCTGCTCCCCCTTGGGAACGAGATTCTGGGGTCAGGCCAACTCTAGCATGTTGCTTCGTAACACTGTGTGAAACCGGTGTTTGTGTTTCCCGCGCCACCAGTACTTTTTTAAGAAACAGAGTTTGTAAGAGCCATTTACATGCATGAAATAAGAATCGCGTCACCCCAGCAAAACCCCGCTGAAGACTTACTCTGTGTCTGCTAAGGTTGCCCGTAAGCTGGCCCAGACTGTGACGAATACAGCAGGGAGTCCTGGAAAGAGGGGGGGGGGAACCAAGGATATTGTGTGAATGTCCGTTTTTGCACTTCAGAGGCGGCGGCAGCCCCACCGGGTGGGGATAAGCTCTCAAACACCCCCTCCATATTTCTTTCTCATCCCTACTGCAGTAACAGCAGAAATCAAGCAGATATAGATCATTGAGGACAGGATGGACATGGGTTTATAAACCCAGCTGTCCCTCCCCAACTTCATGCGACAAGTGTTATCCTCAAGAGATCATGACCAATTCTTTCTCAAATAAAAAAAGCAAGGGGTGGGTGAATTCCATTTGGTGACAATGGCTCCATTTCCCTCAGAGTTTGAACATAAATGGCTCTCTGGGGGCCAAGGATCTCAGACCCATCAGCCCCAGCCAGGCTGGCGGGGGACGGGGGAGAGACTGGATGCCCTTTAGATATGTGGGGCACATGGCTATGGAAAGAAGGACCCAAGCTCCACAGAAGCAGGCCACGAAGGGAATAACAGAACCAGGAAATAACATGGTTGGAAGGGGCCTCCAAGTCCATCAAATCCAACCCCCTGCTCAAGACAGGAACCTGGATCAAAGTGGAAATGCAAGATGGTTATCCAATATTCTCTTAAAGGCCTCCAGTGTTTGAGCGCTCACCACCTCCCCCTGAGCTCCTGGGCTCCGTTGTCGTACTGCTCTAACAGTTAGGAAGGTTTTTTGAATATTCAGCCGAAAACTGGCTTCCCATAGCCCGAAACTGTTATTACATGTCCTGCGCTCTGGGGTGATCGAGAACAGATCCTGCCCCTGTAAGGTGGTTACTTCACGTCCTTCTTTGTTCCGCGACTAGTTTTGTACCGTGACAGCTTTGGTCGCAATCATGTGGTTTTGCCCCTGTTTCAGTGTCCCCATGGTAGTGACAACTTGCCTCGTGACAAGTGTTACCTCATGGTCTTCTACCGTGACAAACACTGCATTTGTCTAGCTTCCTTTTTCCTTATTTGGGGGGCTTATTTTTTTCCTCGACATTTCGCTTCTGAAAAGTCAAAATTAATTAAAAAAACTGACCAGTTTTCTGAGAGAAACAAATGTTTGGTTGCGTGACGGTCATTACTACACGGTGTCTTGTCTCAGAGCAGCAAGCGGGAACAAAGAACGACAAGGGAAAATCCTAACCCAGCACCAGGCACAGGATTGTCGCGCTTAGCACCTGTTCTGGGGGCGTGGTCGCGACAAATTTTAGTAGTTCTGCGATGGACGTGAAGTAACATTTTTTTTATACCGCTGCTAAGCGCAACACTAACAGAGACAAAATGGACGTGAAGTAACGGCCCCAAACTACCATTCAGGTCTTTGAAAAGTGCTCTCACATCTTCCTTCAGACTTCTTTTCTCAAGGCTAAACTTGCCAAATTTCCAGACTCCTCTTCATCCATGTTCAGAATTCAGAATACGAGGACAATTATGAAGGAAACCCACAATTCCATTTTTTAAAAATGGGAAAGCCAGGAAGGACTGAGAAGATGGTAGTGCTCTCACTCTGAATTGCTCACCCTGCTTTGGAGCTTCTAAGCAGACAAAGGGTTGCCTTAGCTCCAATCAATGGTTATTCATGTTTTCCAGCAAATAAAAGGTGGCATCACAGGTTACGCACAGAATGGAACCTATTCCTCCTTCCTTGCTCTTACATCCCCAGCCCTTTATTGTCTCTCCTTTTCTGGTTCTCCCCATTGACACTGCAAGCTCCTACAGGCCGAGACTTGGAAGTCTTTTTAAAATAATTATTTTTTTGCTTCTGCTGCTGGTTAAACTACAAACAGCCATGCATGCAGATGGGACTACATTGCTGCCTTTTGTGTTCATGAGCTGCGTGCGTGTGCACTCACACAAAACACACACACACATCTTTCCACATAGCTGCGCAAGCTCCGTGGGGTGGCACCGCTGGCATTGACTTCTATAGTATCCACATTGTATGCGCTGTGCACCTCCAGTCCATACACACAGTGTGTACAATGCAGGTCCTATAAGGCCAGGTTATCCCAGGGAAAGGGTGCCATTTCGAGAGCTGAAGGGCACAACACTTCTTCTTCCTATATATGGCCAGAGAAGGTATAGACTGTATAGCGCCCAGATAGGTAGCATTCAGGCTGGTGGAATCAGCTTTGGCGGTTACTTCACATCCTTCTTTGTCCCGCGACTAGTTTTGTACCGTGACAGCGTTGGTCGCGATCACATGGTTTTGCCCCTGTTTCAGTACTCCCATGGTCGCGATAACTTGCCTCATGACAAGTGTTACCTCACAGTCTTGTACCGTGACAAACACTGAATTTATCTAGCTTCCTTTTTCCTTTTTTTGGGGGGGGGGCTTAAAAAATTCTTTTTCGATATTTCGCTTCTGAAAAGTTAAAATAAAAAAAAAAACCTCAGACACAGTTTTCTGAGAGAAACTGTGCGGGACAGTCGTTTTCTGAGAGAAACTGTGCGGGACAGTCGTTACTACATAGTGTCTTGCCTGGGAAGAGAAAGCAGGAACAAAGCGTGGCAAGGGAAAACCCTACCACAGCGCCAGGTACAGGATTCAGAAGTGACATTTGGTAGTCAAGTTTCAGGCGAAATGCTGACATCTTCCTGTTCCCAGGCTCGGATGAGCAAAAACCTTCTCTTTGGCAGTGAAGGTTCCATTATTAGCTCACCACAACCTTACCTGTTCCCCAGGAACTTCTTCTGACCTGCCAACAATTTATTCTATGTATTTGAGACCTGCCTTTTCTTTGGAAAAGGACCCGAGGTGGCTTACAGTAATGAGGGATAATATAGAGTCCAGGACAATTAAGACATGTTCAAATATTTGAGAACAGGGAATTGAGGAGCATCTTACAGCACTAAAAGGCAACATTACATTAAAGCTACAAGAGAACACGAGCAGTTAAAAGGGAGTAAAATTCCATGTAAAGTTACTTTAGTGACTCACCCCAGCCGAATAACGTGAAACCCCAAAGGTATTTCTTCTCTGAGAAGAAGGCCATGAAGATGAGGCTGTGGAGGTAGAGGCCTTCCACCAGGATCCAGTAGTAATTGGTGGCCAGAAAATAAAGGAACAAGGTCACGGCTACCTTACAGCCCACCTGAGAGAAGGTGAAAGAGGAAGAAAATCTCGGTTAGCAGCAAAATCTTGAGAGCCTCCCGAGGGCAGCTGGGAGGACACCTCCGTAGGAAGGAACATGAGCTCCCAGCAGGTTTAGAAGAACCCTAGAATCACGGAGTTGGAAGAGGGCTCAAAGAGGCCTTCTGCTCAAGGGCAGGAGTCGAAATCAAAGCACCAATGACAGGCAGTGGCCTAACTTTCTCTTGAATGCCTCCCGCATTGGAGCATTCACTGCCTCCCCTTGAGGTCATTCTTTCCGTTGTCATACTGCTCTAACAGTTAACTGTTGTGGGAAAGAGGAAAGTTGTCCTATGCAGGAGAGCAGGTGTTAGTAACTGCAGTCTGCAAAAGGTCAAAGCTCAATGATTCCCACTAGTGATGGGCACGAAACGGAAAAATAAAGTTTCATTTCATTTGGTGCTCACCCTGTTTCATTTAATTTCGTTTCTTATGAGTTTTTTTTAAAAAAACCTTTCATATGAAATGAAACGAAACGAAATGAAACAGCTCCCCTGAGTGCTAGAGGCACCAGATTTGGTGCCTGGGGGCCATTTATAAAGGGCTCCTGCTGAGCTGTTATCAGATGGACCCCTTTAATACGGGCCCAGTCAGCATCAGAGGGATCCCCTGGTACCAACTGGGCCAGGTTTAAAGGAGTCCAGCGATTATCAGCTCGGCACGAACCCTCTGAAAATGATGGAACAAAGCGGTTCATTTCAATGCAAAAATGACCGTTTCATTTTGTCTATAACAAAATGCTCCTTCCTCATTTTGTTTTGTTTCATTATGTAACGAAACGACGAAACAGCATTTCATTTTTAATTTCCTGCCCATCCCTAATTCCCACCCAGACAGAAGCAACAGTGATCAGTTCTCACACAATAGAACAGCTAATGACACCCATCAACCACAGACAAGGATCACTGCCACCCCTAATTGGAGTGAAACTTCTTAATCCCTTTATCACAACACAGTGACTAACACCTATTCTCCTGCATAGGACAAGTTTCCTCTTTCCCACAACTTTAAAAAAAGAACACCCACAGTCTCACCCACCCTATACCCCAGAGCACAGAGAGAACTCCTAGTTCCCTGAGCTCCTTGCCCTCTGAAGATGCTGGCCACAGAGTCTGGCGAAACGTCAGCAATAAAAACTTCCAGAAAATGGCCAAACAGCCCGAAGAACTCACAACAACTATTAAATTGTATGTTGTTTCTCCCTTTTGAGTTGAGAATATCCAGACGGGGCTCATCGCACCCTGAATGTGGAAAACATTATACTTGGCTGGTTTTCCTCCTAAAACAGAGGATGGGGGTGGGTGGGTTGCTAACAGCACTTTTTTCTTTCTTAACCCCAGCAGAAGAGAGCACGGGCATGGGGATTTAGTTGAGGGAAAACCTGTTGGATAAAACGATTAAAGCTGCCCATCTATGTATGGTGGTGGGCTCGATGCAAGGAAACACCATTCACATATGCACCGTGGACACTGGACAGCACTCAACAGGGACTGGATTAAATCGAGGGGGAGACCCTGGGAAGCCAAAGAAGCAGAGAGCTGTATCCAAAATGGGGGGTAGTGCCATCTAGTGGTTAAGGCACCACCGCAACCTGTGACCTTGAACATAATACCTCCTCCCACCTGGTTTTGGCAGCTAAGCAGAAGACAACGGGTCAGAATGTGGATTTGGCTAAAACAAAATTGTCTGACCCAATCACAGGCAAAATCCATAAGTTCTTGGCTTTTATCATATCTATGCAAAAGGGCATAAAAAACCATATTTACCTTTTAGTTATTGATCACCAACATGCATGGTAATTTAAGAGAACAGGATACCACAATACTCTTCCTACTCTAAGGTGCTTACAAGGAAAAGGAAGGAAAGTGGTGAACCGGGAAGCGATATGCAAAGAATTATTTACCATATGGTGTAGGGAATGAAGCAAGAATATTGAAGCGGAGGAGCAGGAAGGGAGGAAGACCCAACAGGAGATGGACTGAGGAACTTATGGACTTAAGGAAGCCACAGGCTCAGCTTTGCAAGACCTGAGCATGGCTGTTGAGGACAGGACCTTAATGGCGCCAGCATAACGCAGAGGTGACTTGACGGCACTTCCTTGGACCTTCTTCCCATTTCCTCTGAGGAACTGCATGGGCCTACAAACACTTTAGTTCATCTTTAAGGGTGCTACCATGTTTTTGTCCTATTTATTTTTTAATTCTTCTTCTTTTCCTGATACGTTGTGTCAATATCCAGAAATGCCCTAGTTGGACAGATGTGTCAGCTGTGGTTTTCTCCACATTTGAGGGTTGTTGTTTTTAAGATCACAGGTACTTCTTTTCCAAATATGAATAAAAAAAACCTGTGCATATTTTGGCAATTGTATCAGAGAGAGAGAGAGAGAGAGAGAGAGAGAGAGAGAGAGAGAGAGAGAGAGAGAGAGAGAGAGAGAGAGAGAGAGAGAGAGAGATCAGAAATAAATTGTTGCTTCTCCCTCAACTAGGGTTCAACCAGTTTTTTCTTTCACTTGGTGACTTCAGAAATATTTCCCGTCTGAGGGAAATATCAGGCACTTTTTGCAGCTACTCCTATGGCCTAAAATATACAAAAAGAGGCCCATGGCATTGGAGCAGCTGCAGCAGGGTTACCTTCTGAAGTGACACCTGCCATTTTAAAAGATTTCTGGAAAAATTAAGGATATATGATAACTTGCAAAACGAATTTCCAGTGATGACAGGGGGGCTGGATTTCAGCCATAGGAGCGGGGGACGTAGGGATGCCTCAGAGGCACCAGCTTCATTATTTACTATCCAAAGGAGTTTTTAAAACTACATGTAGTACAATATCTGAGAAGGAGGTTATCTCCCACAGGATGGATGTGACATCGATGAGGTTCTGATGGGTTTTTGTCTAGACACTTTGGAGCCAATGTGAGGGGAGAGAATAGACGCTAGAAGAAAGTTAATCGAAACACATTTCTGAAGCCCGTAGGAACGAGGGAATGGTATGGATCCCATGGCAATAGGGTCAGGAGAAGACTGAGGTTCAAACCCAGCAACCGAGTATTACAAAACTGAAATCTTGTTAGTGTTCTAGAGACATAATTCAGGCAGAATCCCATGTCCGAGAAGCAGGCTCACAAACTGAGCACATGCTTGCGCGTTGAAGACTCACTCAAAAATACAACAAGCTGATGTGCAAACACCCCGAGTGGGAAGACCCCCCCCTCTTGGTGACAACTACACGCATTGTTTGCGCTCAAGGAACTGCCTCTTTGAATGACAGGTTGACTGTAATGAAGAGTTTGGCCTACTGAGGCTGAAGCAGTCATTCTCAACCTGTGGGTCCCCAGATGTTCCTGGACTGCAACTCCCAGAAACCCCTTCCAGTACAGCAAGTGGTGGAGGCTTCTGGGAGTTGCAGTCCAGGAACATCTGGGGACCCACCGTTTGAGAACCACTGGGCTGAAGGAAGCCACCCCGGAAGAAACAGGATCTTGATCCTGACAGTTTAGAGAACCATCTGTTAGATCTGCTTTGGTTTAGATTCCTGCCATGAGCAGGGGAGGGGAGGTTGGACTTGATGGCCTTGAAGGCCCCTTCCAACTCCAGGATTCTAGGATTCTTAGATTTCATAAGGAAGGAGAAGAGCAGGCCACATGCCCGTCTAAGACATAGAACTCAATAATATAAGAACATGGCTTGATATGGAGTTAGAATCAGGCATGTCCAAACTCCAGCCCTCCAGATGTTTTGGACCACAGCTCCCACAGTCCTTTACCATTGGAAATACAGGCTTGGAATTCTGCAGGTTGTGGTCCAAAACATCACAAGGGCCGAAATTTGGACATGCCTGCGTGAGACCATTGGTCCATCTACTCAGGGTTTGGCCATCGTGGTGGGCAGCCATTTTCCTGGTTTCAGCACAATTCTTTCCAAGTTCTACCTGGAGATGCCTGGTATTCCTTGCTGGCCTCCCATCCATATATTAACCAGGCCTGGCCCTGCTTAGCTTCTGGGAAGAAACAAGATCAGCACGTACAGGGCACTATCTACCTTTTCCCAACAGAGAGCAGCTATGTGCTTCCAAAACTGGGCACTTTGGGCGTCAAGGCCATTACCTCCTCCCAGGGTCGCGGTCTACCACTGCTCATGCGGTGAGATAGCGGGCAGCCTCTAAGCTGCCACACGGATCTTCTTTGTTGGGTCTGATGTTGACGCAACATGCAAGCCAAGAGCTCAACAGGGAACAGGGACGGCAGCTGGAGGGGATACTCACAAGAGATGACTTGTCGGCCGGAGGCGGCTCCGTGATGGACTTGAAGTCTTCCTCTGAGATCCGCTCCATCTCTTCCAGAGCTGAGCCAGAGTAGAGGACCGCATCCTTCACAAAGATGCTGATGGCTCGGAGCATGAAGGAGACGAAGAGGTGCATGTGGATGTAGTTCCGTGTACAGTGCAAGCGCCTGGATTCAGACGGAGGAAGCAGAGAGGAACAACTTTGGATTCCCACCCATTTGCTGAGATTGCTGACAGACTCCCTCCACCCCTGGGCCCCTCAGCTGGGAGAGAGACACCACCTCACCATCACCAACTAGGGCGTGAGTAAAGTAGATAGAGGGACACTCTTCTCCCTCTCACAAAATACCAGAACTAGGGGACATACACTCAAATTGTGGGCTGGGAGAGTGAGAACAGACAAAAGAAAATAATTTTTTCACCCAGTGCATTGATAGTCTGTGGAACTCCCTGCCACAGGATATGGTAATGGCATCTGACCTGGATTTCTTCAAAAGGGGATTGGACAGATCCCTGGAGGAGAAGTCCATCACAGGTTACAAACCATAATGGAGATGTGTAATCTCCAGACTTAAAACCGGGGTACTTCAAGGGCCAGAGGCAGGGGAGTGGGATCAGGAGACAGAGATCTAGTCTCGTGTGCTCCCAGACGCATCTGGTGGGGCCACTGTGAGAGACAGGAAGCTGGACTAGATGGGCCTTTGGCCTGATCCAGCAGGGCTCTTCTTAGGTCCTTATGTTCTTAATATGTGAATGGATATGGCAAATACCACAGTCAGTGTTTCGAGTTTGCAGTAAAAACACACGCATACACAAACACACACCCAAAACAAACCCTCAAACAATATAAAAAGCTTACAGCCACCACCCACACTTATCTCAAGCTGTGTCCCTCTTCTGGTGGGCAGACATTGCTTCAGTTCTACACATCAGAAGGACACAGGTGCAAAGGCTGTGTCCCTCAAAGCCCCTGTACTTGCCAAGGGAAGAATTCAGAATATAGTACTATTGTCTCTAAAACCTTGTCGTCTTAAGTCCAGCTCACAGTGGCCTCAACAGCAGGAATAGACAGTATTTTAAAATCAAAGCTTCTGTTTTATTTCTCTGAGGAGGTGCCATTCTGGGCTTTCATCATCTCTCTTTCTAAACCTTATAAAACAATAATAACTACGTCAGAACCACAGAGCTGTAAGGGTCCCTGTGGACCCTTCCAGTCCAGTTCACCCTCAAGGAAGCACTGCAGGAACGGGGGGGGGGGGGAGTGAGCAAAGCAAAAGCAAAGCAAAGTGTTATATTATTTATTTATTTATTTATTTATTTATTTATTTATTTATTATTTGCATTTCTTGACTGACTGATTTCTCAAATAGGGAAAAGCAAATTAATTAATGATTAAAAGCAAATGAAACAATAAACAGCAAATATAAAATATATATTCTGCTTATATACCACCCCATACCACCCGTCTCTGGGCAGTTTGCAGTTTAATTACAGTAGGCAGTGTACACATTGCCCCACCCCACCCCCACCCCCAAGCAAGCTGGGTACTCATTTTACTGACCTTGGGAGGATGGAAGGCTGAGTCAACCTAGGAGCCGGCTACCTGGGATTGAACCCCAGGTCGTGAGCGCAGTTTTACCTGCAGGGCAGGCATTTAACCACTGTGCCACGAGGCTCCTAACTGAACTCCCAACCTCCAGCTCTCCAGCCAGAGAACTAAACCACTGTGTTTAACAGCAGTTGCTAACTAAACCAGTCCCTTGATGGGGTGACACTGTCTGGAGATCTGAGCAGCCCCTACAGACGGCTGGAAGATCTATGCAGGGAAGGATCACAGCCCCTGATTGCAGGCTGGGTGGAAACTGGAGCTGGTTCCAACCATGAACCCACCATGGTAAGTCCACCTCTGCCTTGACCCTCAACATAGGGGGAAAATGATAGACTCATGTCAAATCACGCATGCTTGCATATGCGCAACGAAAGGCCAACCCTCAGACAAAACCACAGAGGCAGCATCGGAACTCCTTACCTGAAATACCCTAGGATAAGAACAGCGATGGTCAGGGACCCCAAAGAGATGGAATAGCCAACGGTATAGATGAGATAAAGGCGGTAGAAGACCTCCTGTAAGAAGCACACGGCCCATGCTTAGCCTTGAGAATGTTTTACCTCTTTTATTGATTGAATTTTATACCACCCATCTGGCAGCACGGCCACTCTGGGCAATCAATGTAATAAAATACAATACCATGCCAACCCCCCCCCAAACAAACATATAACTTATACAATAATGCAGTGATGGCAAACTTTTTAGAGACCAAGTGCCCAAACTGCGATTCAAAACCCACTAATTTTTTTGCAAAGTGCCCATACAGCTATTTAACCTGTATACAGGTGGTTGTGAAGGGGTGATGTTGGGTGCCCACAGAAAGGGCTCCAAGTGCCACCTTTGGCACCCAGGCCATAGGTTCGCCAACACTGCAATAATGTAAAATCAATGTAAAAATACAGTAAATAGAAGAATATGAATAAAATTAAGCAACATAAAAGGACACATAAATTCCATAATTCCAGAAATTTTGTAATTGATACGATATAGACTGTGGGTCCTCTGATGACAATTTCAGTGTAATGATTTTAGTGTAAGGTTTTTATTATTGCTTCGATTATTTATGGATATTCTATTTTTAACTATTTTAAATTGTTTTGATTCTTTTGATTGTAAGCCGCCCAGAGACCTTTGGGTAGTGGGCGGCATAGAAGTTGTAAAAATAAATAAATAAGTAATAAATAAATAGGAGAAGCCTGGGGTGGGTGGGTGGGGGAGTGGGGAGGAGATAGGGGAGCACTTTTCAAAGACCTGAAAGACTGTCCTACAGAGGAAGGGCAGGGTCTGTTCTCGATCATCCCAGAGTGCAGGACGTGCAACAATGGGCTCAAGTTACAGGGAACCAGATTTAAGTTGAATGTTAGGGGAAAGTTCTTAACTGTTAGAACTGTACAACAATGGGACCCATGGCCTCAGGGGGGAGGCTGAGTATTCCAATGCTGGATTATGTTCTATTATGTTTACTGTTGTTCTCCTTTTTTTATTTTTATTGCATTATTGTAAACCTCCCGGAGTTCTGTTAGAAGCCAGGCGGTATATAAATACAGTGGTACCTTGTATAAAGTAATTAGTTGTTCCAAATGAAATTATGTTAAGCAAATTCTCCTTTATACAAATTCCCATAGGAATGCATTGAAAACAGAGGAATCCCATTTTTATGTTGTACAGATTCTCCCCATATGCCATTATGTTAAGCAAATTTCCCCCACCTGTGGAATTTTTTTATGTTGTACAGATTTTATGTTATACAAGCTGTTTGTTATACAAGGGTCCACTGTATATAAATAGTTCTTAACTGTTAGAGCAGTACAACAATGGGACCGATGGCCTCAGGGGGAGAGAGGGAGTGTTCCAATGCTGGATTATGTTCTATTGTGTTTACTGCTGTTTTGCTGTTTTATTTTTATTGCATTATTGTAAATCACCCAGGGTTCTGTTAGAAGACGGGCGGTATAAAAACAAACAAACAAACAAACAAACAAACAAACAAACAAACAAACAAACAAAAAGCCTTCAAGAGAAAACTGGACAACTCCCAGCTGGATCTGCTTTGGTTTGGATTCCTGCCTTGAGCAAGGTGTGGGAGGGATGGATTGGATGGCCTTAGAGGCCCCTTCCAACTACAATATTTTAGGTTTCTAGCCCAGATGCCCTGAGCAGATCTGATCTCGCCTGATTTTGGAAGCTAAGCAGGGTCAGGCCTGGTTAGTACTTGGATGGGAGACCTCCAAGGAATACCAGGTGCTGTAGGCGCCTGGAGTAGGAACTGGCAAACCACTCCAGCATTCCTGCCAAGAAAACTCCACGGACATGGGGTCACGAAGAGTCGGTCACGACTGTAACGACACAACACAACACACACACACACACACAAGGTTCTACATAGGGGAAAGAAAGTGCCAAGGGAAGGGCTGAAAAACTGGAATTAATTCTGTTATCTGTTTGGTGCTTAAAGGGCGGCGAAGAATTAGAATGAGTTGAAGCCTTTTGCAGAACCCTTTGATCAGTTAATTAACCTGCACTCTTCAAGGCGCTCCGCTTCACTGCAAAATTTTGCCAGAGCCGATGATAAACTTTCAAACAGTTCTTAGCACTTCACGTAACATTTGGGATTCAGGATATGAACTATCTGTAGACCCTTACAAAATAGTAAAAATAATCACGGGAGGAAAAATGGAAACTGGGACAAGTTTTTTTTCAAATTGGCTTTTCAAACCAAATAATTTTCTTCTTCAAAAAGAAGAGAAAAGCTATTTTGTGGACTCCCCTCCGGCCAAAAAAAGGCCAAGTGTGATAGAATAACACCTACAGTGCCTACAAATACAGCAACTTATCTTCATCTCGTTAGCTTTCAAAACAGTCCTTAGAAACAGTTTATTTCAGTTAATGTCTTTCTGGAAGAGATATTCTTCTGAACTTTTTCCGGGTTGGAGAGAGAGGCAGGATCTCTCTCAATGCCATTTGCAGGGAATCATAAGCAGGGGAAGACATCTGCTTGGGAATGCCCTGAAGCAAATGGTGAGCTGCTGTGTGAGATAGAATGCTGGACTGGATGGGCTGTAGCGTGTTCCACCAAGGCTGTTCTTATGTTGTTCTTATGTTCTTCCACACAACCAGATTGCTAGGAATGTGTGTGTGTATATTTCTATATCTCTATATCTCTATATCTATCTATCTATCTATCTATCTATCTATCTATCTATCTATCTATCTATAGATGATATAGATATAGATATATATAGATATATAGATAGATAGATATATAGACATATAGATAGGGTGTATAAGTCTCAAAATCCTTCACTGTGCTGTGCTGGCGTATAAAGTCCTAAATAAATAAATAAATAAATAAATAAATAAATAAATAAATAAATATTTGGTGACCACCAAGAGCTTTTTTTTTTAACCAGCAAAACCAGACTGCCTGCCGGTTCTGTTATTAATGTTTCCTGCTTATTGTTGTTTTGAGCATTTATTATTGTGCTTGAATTGTTGTATTGGGTGATTTTAAATTTCTTCTTCATTTTTTTTCTTATTGTATTATTGTAAACTGCCCAGAGTTCTGGTTAGAAGATGGGTGCTATATAAATAAATAAATAAATAAATAAATAAATAAATAAATAAATAAATAAATAAATATTTTCAGACTCTGCCAATCCAGAAAGTTTATAATTGTTCTCTTGCTTCAGAGTCGGTCCTGTCCCTTCCAGAATGTGTTGCTTCTTTCCTGGTGCAAGCAGCAGCCGACACAAGCAATGCAGTCTTCTTAATGACATCTCTGGTTTCGAATCCCCCCCGACTGGAGAGCACAAATTCCTTTCATCTCCAGAAGGTTAACCTCAGCCCGATGACATCAGAATCCCCAAAACCTGGGAATGTTTTCCTGGCCGTACCCAGCTGCCGCTGGAACGGAGCGCCTGCCAACGTTAATCTATTTAGAAACTGAATAAACAGAAAAAGCAGGAGCTACGGTTTGGTCGGAGCAGCTTGTGGGGCTAGGTTGGAGGCAAGGCCCAAGCTCTTATCCGGCTCTGTGTCACAGATTTGGGGAAAGAAACCAAGGGTCTCAAATGTTCTAGCTCCCAATGTCTTGCAAAGTTTAGTTTTTAGAACGGACTTACAAAATGTTTTATCACTGATTTTCTTATTTTGTTAGCTTAGTTTTATTTGTTCTAGATGGTTATTCCTGCTGCATTCTGGATTTTGTAACTTTAAATTAATTTGTATTTTTTTGGTGCTTTGTTCTTTATGTCTGTTTATTGTTAGCTTATAGTTTATATACTCTTTATTACTGTAAACCGCCTAGAGTAGCGTTCAGACTAGATGGCACGGTATAGAAATCCAATAAATAAATAAATAAAATCCCTCAGCCCCACCCTATTTGGCCGATGCTCAGAGATGACGGGATTTCTAGTTCAAAACAGCTGAAGGGCCGCTCTGTTTGCACCCATGACGCAAGAAGGAAGGGATAGTTCTTTCGTGGTAGAACCTCATGCGGTGACATACATCTTCTTATCTTCTTGTTGTCCACGTCATATTCATGAAGTTTTCCCAAGAGAATTTCCCAGCCCTTGTAGTTGTATTGTCCAAATGACCAGTTGGAAAAGTCCCATCATTTTTATACTACCATTCCCAGAGCCCACTAGGATTCTGGGAGGTGTAGTTCTGTTTGTTTTGTTTTTAAGTTTCCCATTCATGCCCTGAATAAGTTGTTTGAGAAAGAAACATTTCCCCTCACTTAATACTAGCTGGGGGAATTCATGCACTTGTAATTTTAAAAGTAACTTTTCTAAGTTCTGTGAACATAACCCCGCATGACCCAAGGAATGAAACAAGATGGGTGACTGACCATTTTGGACGGCAGACCTGAGACCTTGCTTAGATTGTTGGATGCAAGATGCAGCCCTTCGGCCACCCAGGTACGATGACGGATTTCGCTCACCTTTTCCCTGGTATCGATGGTGAATTTGGGGCATTCGCTGTAGTTCGCCCAGGTGCGGTTGGTGCTGGGGACCAATTCCCAGCTTCCGTTCATGTCACACCGCCTGTAGGCGTGGCCTAAGGAGGAAGGGGAAAGAAGCGTTTAGCGATGGAGAGAGAGGGCAGCGAGGCCTGACACCTGTGATTGTCTCTAGCTGGGTGAGAAGATGGAGGCTAAAGTGAGGGGTTTACCATCGTGGTTGAAGTCATAGATGTAATCTGGACAGGGCATGGAGACCAGCTTCCCTGGGGTACCTTCCGGCCAACAGATGAGGTTGTCCCATTCGGGAACGCAGTATCCATCTGCGAAAGAAAACCAAGGAAGGACTGTTGGCACAAATCACAATATTTATTTATTTTTGCATTTGTATACCGTGACCAATTTTCCCCAAAGGGAACTCTGGGGGGGGGTTTACATAAAGCACCATAATAATGAACAACAAATAATAATAAAGGTTAAAAAAATGCAAGGGAGTATGTCACAATCCTTATCCAGAAACGTGCTTTCCCCTCCTCTCTTGGAGCGTCATTTTATTTCAAAAGGAACTCATTGTTATTCTCACTACACTGAGGCATCCAGATGATCACCATTTTGCCCCATGTTTCGAAAAAAGGTAAAGGTAAAGGTCCCCCCCCCACGCACATGCATGCTAGTTGTGTCCGACTCCAGGGGCGGTGCTCATCTCTGTATTCAAGCCGGAAGAGCCAGTGCTGTGCAAGTCCATGGCCATGTGGCTGGCATGGCTGCAAGGAAACACTGTTTTACTTTCCCGCTTTTTATGGCATTCCCTATTTATCTGCTTGCATTTTATGCTTTTGAACTGCTAAGTTGGCAGGAGCTGGGGTTATCAGCGGGAGCTCGCTCCGCTGCGTGGCACCCGGGATTCGAACCGCTGAGCTGCCAACTTTTCAGCCAACAGTTTTCAGAGCCTTAGTCTGCTGAGCCACCACGCCCCTATCATGTTACGAAAGCATTGTGCCGTTGTTATTGGAAGGTTAGGGATTTGGAGAGAAAAACGGCCTCGTTCCTCCTATCAGGAAGTTGAGTCATGCGTCTGATTCTCACACTGCACCTTGAAAATACCTTGCCGAAATTTAAAAGACAAAACAGAGAAACACACATTCGAATGCTTAAACCTACAGGCTCCCTGTTGACATGCTTTTAATCAAAAAATAATTATATAATGTTACTCACTATACCCAGAGTAATTTAGTAAATACTTGCTTTGTTACTTTAAGCAGAACACGTTCTTTGTAACATCTACATTACCCTTGAAAATATAGTGGATCCTCATAGAACAAACTGTTTGTATAACATAAAATCTGAACAACATAAAAAATTCTGGAGATTGGGGAAATTTGCTTAACAGAATCGCCTATGGGGCGAATTCGTACAACATAAAAATGGCCGTGATCAAGGATTACTGTTTTCAATGCATTCCTACGGGAAATTTGTATAAAACAAAAAATTGCTTAATAAGAATTTCATTTAGAATGAATTAATGAATTAATGACAAGGTACCACTGTAACTACTTATATATGGCTACATTACTCGTAACTATTTACATCCATGTTATAGATCATGTTCCTTTAAATTCTGTGGCTATTTCAATGAGATTATTTATATTCCTCTTCTCTAAATGTTCCAGCTAGCCACCTGTGGTCATTCCAATATCTTCCCTTCAGATGGTTTGGCTAGTTTTAACAAATCTCTTTCAGTAGCTTGAGTGGAAATTGTTGGGAGGCTACCAGGAAAACGCCAAGGCATGACATTTCATTTTTTAGTTTCAAGCGCGGGCTGTGAGGTGTTCTGTTAGGACAGACATGTCCCAACTTCAGCCCTCCAGATGTTTTGGACTGCAACTCTCACAGTCCTTTGCCACTGGCAACCTAAGCTTAGAATTCTGGGAGTTGCGGTCCAAAACATCAGGAGGGCCGAAGTCTGGACAGGCCTGTGTTAGGACCTAGGCCTCTTCTATGCTAACCCCATGCCCTTCCAAGATGGCATTTTAAAAGAAAGGGATGCTTTTTTATACATGCATTTTTAAATGGTCGTAGGCCACCTTGAGTTCTTTTATTGGAAGAAAGGCAGGATAACTAAACTCAGTAACTCAGTAACTACCCAACTAATTGGATGCTCCATCCAAAGAAAGTCTGTGAAGATTCTCAGTTTATCTGGAAGTTGCCTCCTGGCAACTGGACCTCTTTTTCTTGAGAGATTGAAACGTTTCGCTTTTCTCCGCGGAAGGGCACGGACTTACATAATTTTATTTCCTGCCCAGCATGACCCAGTGGCTTGGAAATGCAGCAGGAGGAGGCCCTCAGAGACTCTGATGGGAAAGAGGCCCGGGGATGAGGTTTCCATAAAAGCTCCTAGCGTTTCCTGGCAAAACCCTGTGCAAACTGTTCTTACTAGCATCCACACGCGCACGCAGGGCCCTGTCGGCTTGGCCTCAGCTATCCCACCTTCCCGTCCTGGTATGCTACTGGGAAGGTGGTGTTGGGACGATCGGATGAAGATATCGCTCCTCGCTACCAGCTGAGGCCGGCTGTTTGCTTTCTCCGATGGACGCGTCTCCGTCAGGCCGCTCAAGGGAGCAGACTTAAGGACAAGGAAGCCTTTCTCTGCCTGGGCCCCGTGAAACACGGCTGGCTTTGTGGTGACCCCGAGACCCGGAGGGCCTGACCAAAGCCAAGAAGATTTTTCTTCTTCTCCAACATACGTTTTTAAAGCAACTCAGAAGTAGGACTGTTTCACCTGTTTTAATTATTCAATGCATTTTAATCGGTTTTAGCATTTGGTTGTTTTTTTTTAAATGTATATCCCACTGTGGCTGCTTTCACACAACCACTAAAATCCGCTGCAAAGTGCTCACAGATAAGGAGCATAAAATTGTTTTCCCACGAGCAGCAGACTTTAAAAAATAAAAATAAAGTGCAACCACCTCCACTTTAGCGCAATTTTCAAAACGTGACTGTGGGAACACCCGAACTGTGACATCAACCACGTGACCACTCCGGGGTGTGTGTGATCCGGATCAAAGCTTGCTGCGGATTTTAGTGGTCTCATGTGAAAGCAGCCTGTGTTTTTAACTGTACTCTTTTCAATACTATAAACCCGGCTTGAGATCCCTTATCAGGAGATCTCCCCGCCCCCCTTGACTAAAGAATTAAATGAAAGAGAGGATGTTTTAGGTTTAATTGATAAATTGAAGATCAATAAGTCACCGGGCCCAGATGGCATCCACCCAAGGGTTATTAAGGAACTGAGAAATGAAATTGCAGATGTCTTAACGGTAATATGCAACTTGTCTCTGAAATTGACAAGCACAAAAGAGATACAAAAATCCTGCAGAGGATAATACTTTAATCAGAAGAAGTACTGGGCATTAGTTAATTCAGCCCGTTCCTTTACTTTGGGGAAAAAAACACAGCAAATTTTGAAGATCCTTACTACAGATAAGCCTTCCATCACTCAGCCTTCCATCTTTCCGTGGTCGGTAAAATGAGTACCCAGCTTGCTGGTGGTGTGTGTGTGTGTGGGGGGGGGGGTAATGTGTAGCCTGCATATTGCAATTAAAACTGTAAACTGTCCAGAGACTACTTGAAGTGGTATGGGGGCGGTATATAAGCAGAACACTTTTGCTTTTGCATGGGGAGATTGGTTTTGCAGAAGAAGCGGGCTGGCCCTGATGGCTAGCTATTGTGAGAAACGTGGCACTAGCTGAATAGGCCACTTTTAAAAGTTGAGAAAGTTTTTAATATTTGCTTGCTTTCAAATGGTTAAATGCCTGGACTGCAGGTAAAACTGTGCTCACGACCTGGGGTTCAATCCCAGGTAGCAGGCTCATGACTGACTCAGCCTTCCATCAATCGGTAAAATGAGTACCCAGCTTGCTGGGAGGGGGGAGCAATGTGTAGCCTGCACACTGTAATTAAAAAATTGTAAACCGCCCAGAGACTACTTGTAGTGGTATGGGGCGGTATATAAGCAGAACACTTTGCTTTGCTTTGCTTTATTCAGCCGCATTTTAATCAGTGTCTAGTTTAATTGCTTTTTAATGTTCAACTTATTATGTTTTTAATGTGTTTATTTGTTTTGCTTACAGGCCACCTTTCTCCCGGCAAGGGGATGGAAGGCAGCCCACACGATATGAAAAGGAACAGAATTGAAAACAGAATAAGTTAAACATTGAAAAAAAACACAAGCCAGACCCTAGGAAAAAATATAATTGAGTAATTAAAAGCAAGTAAACATTAAAAGAAGGCCTTTGGGGATTCAGTCATGGTTATTAGAGATGGGCACGAAATGAACAATTTTTTGTTTCTGTTTCCGTTTTTTCGTTTCGTTACGCAACAAAACGACAAACGAATTTTGTCTCCAAAATGAAACGAAACGAACAGAAACACCGGAAATGTTGTCGTGCGTTTCGTTTTCGTTACTGCAATACAGTGAACTGCTTTAAATGCTTAAAAAAATTACAAAAATTTGAAATAAATGGTAACGAAACGAACGAAAACAAAAATGATTTTTGGCGAAAATTTATGAAAAACGGAAACGAACCGAAACGGACCCCCCAAACGACAAACGACAAACGAAACGTCATTTTTTTGATTCGTGCCCATCTCTAATGGCTATTAAAAGCCCTTTGCTGTCTTCCTCTCGTCTCTCTCTGGCGTTTCTACTGAACGCAAGTCCTGCTGCTCGTGAGTCGCACTTTCAAACTCTATGCACAGGCCCTTTTGGCTGGAAAACAAAATGTCAACAAGATCCCAAGGTGTTTGTCCAGGAACGCAGAATATAAATCACCCCGAGGTTACTCTGGCCTGGTGAGCCAGGCCCCAGAGACCGCAGCTGTGGTCACTCCATTACAGGAAGGACAACCAGTGGCTTGGAGAGGAACCCAGGGAGCACATCTCAAAATATTTGCGGTGGTGGGGGTGGGGAGAAGGAGAAAGCTATGCACCGTGACTTGGGATGGAAACCAGACCTGTGCCCACCCCCTACCCCCACCTGAGAAATATCGGTAGCCTGGTTGCATCTATCTCCCCCACCTGTTCCCCCCCCCCCTTGCCAGGATTTTCTGACATGGCTGGAATGTTATGCCAGGAAATTGCAAATTTGCTGTGAATGTTGGCTTGAAGCAAAATTCGGTACCTGATTCAGAGGAGACGTGGAATATAGGAAGGCTTCTGACCGCCATCAAGGCAGCACAGAAGATGTAGCTACAAATAGGCACACACAAACACCCCCAGGCTTGTGTTAAACACACACAGAGAGCTGCATGTATGCACACATGCACACACGCACACATTGCACAAGGTTTAGCCGCTGCTGCCACCCTAAAAATGTAACTCTCAGTTTTGCATTTGGACGGATTAATTTCCAGATATGCTCAGCTAGTAAACACAGAAGAGATTTGTAGGTGTTCACTTCTGCAAAGCTAGAGGGTCACTCCAACTGGAAACATATTTGGTCCGAGGGATTTAGCCGTCTCCTGAGCCAACTGTCTCTGATCTTGGGTCTTGGACTACAATGCCCAGAAGTCCTCACCGCTAACTCTGCTGGCCAGGATTTCTGGGAGTTGTCATCTGAGAACATCTGGAGGACCAAAGTTGGGGGCCATGGCACTTAGCAGAAGAACCTGGCTGGGTCAATGGATGCAGCAGAAGCAGACCTTTGTAGATCAACACTTAATGACAAATGTAGATCTTTGTAGATCACCTTCCTGTACTCTGGATTAAATGGAGCAGCAAGCACGAAACAGAAGGTATTCTGATGCATGGCAAATGCCTGCTTGACATACCTGCCTGAAGCTGTCACTATGTGCCATCATCATCATCATCATCATCATCATCATCATCATCATCATCATCATCATCATCATCATCATCATCATCACCACCACCACCACCACCACCACCAACAACAACAACAACAACAACAACCACAAATGTGTCATCAAGTGAATCCGACTGTTTTCTGGTTTCGGGTTTTCTGGGTAGGTAACACTTCCAGGTGGTCTCCCATTCCCTCCTTCAAGGACTGTGCAGCTTACCCAAGGCCACCTAGGCTAACGGTACTACCAGGAGACCCAGTGGGGAATCAAAACTCCCAACCTCTGTCTCTGCAACCAGAGACTTATAAAGCACTGAGTAGAGATGGGCACGACTTGAAAAATTTTTTTTTCGAGTTGTCGTTAGTCGGGCCGGTTCCGTTTCGGCTCGTTTCCGTTTTTTGCGAAAATTTGCAAAAATTAGTCGGTTCGTTTTTTCGTTTTTTCGTTGTCGTTAGTACTGGTTTGGGGAGGGGGTAGCGGGCTCCTGGAGGGAGCTGCAGGAGTCAGCCAGAGCCACAAGTGACGGACTGGCAGACTCTTTGCACCCGCTGTGTCTCACGTACTTGCATGTAGTGCAATGCAAGTAGATCTGGCTTAGGGTTAAGACGGCTTAGCGCAACGGCTAGGGTTAGGCTAGTTACGGGTGAGGTTACGGTGGGTACTGGGGTGCATCTGGGTGCCTCTCTGACCCACTTAGAAGGACAGTGTACTGGCGTATGGGTTAGGCTTAGGGTTCGGGTTTGGGCTATGATTAGTGGGCTGTTTATGCCCGATTGGCACATCCCAGAAGTCTCTGTGGTCAACCTGGCCAAGCGGCCATGCGATTGGTGGAAAATTTGCATGGTCTACTCCCATGGGAGAGCCCATCATTGCAAATGTGCAGGTGTAAAAAAATAAAATAAAATAAAATAAAATAAAATCAACGGAGACTTTTTTTTTGCAAGAAAAACCCACTGCTGCTACTGTAAAAATTCAAGCATTTAAAATAGCTAATTTTCGCATGTTTCTGTGGTGCTTTGGTGGGGTTTTGGGCAACAATTTCAAAAAAAATATTGCGGTCGCCATTTTGGATCCCCTCCCCACCGCATGGCAAATGGATGCGCCCTCCCAGCCTGGTACAGTCAGCAAAACCTGGCCATGCGATTGGTGGAATGGCTCCAAAACTTTGCATGGTCCACTCCCATGGGCGAGCCCATCATTGCGAATGCGCAGGTGTAAAAAAATAAAATAAAATAAAATAAAATAAAATCAACGGAGACTTTTTTGCAAGAAAAACCCACTGCTGCTACTGTAAAAATTCAAGCATTTAAAATAGCCAATTTTCGCATCTTTCTGTGGTGCTTTGGTGGGGTTTTGGGCAACAATTTCAAAAAAAATATTGCGGTCGCCATTTTGGATCCCCTCCCCACCGCATGGCAAATGGATGCGCCCTCCCAGCCTGGTACAGTCAGCAAAACCTGGCCATGCGATTGGTGGAATGGCTCCAAAACTTTGCATGGTCCACTCCCATGGGCGAGCCCATCATTGCGAATGCGCAGGTGTAAAAAAATAAAATAAAATAAAATAAAATAAAATAAAATCAACGGAGACTTTTTTGCAAGAAAAACCCACTGCTGCTACTGTAAAAATTCAAGCATTTAAAATAGCTAATTTTCGCATGTTTCTGTGGTGCTTTGGTGGGGTTTTGGGCAACGATTTCAAAAAATATATTGCGGTCGCCATTTTGGATCCCCCGCACTGCATGGCAAATGGATGCGCCCTCCCAGCCTGGTACCAGCAGCGCAGCAGTAGCAATAGCCAAGGAGAGGGGGGCGGGGAACCCCCCCCAAATAAAACACCCTTCTGGCCTGGTAGGTGCCCTCAGGCAGTTTTCGCCTACTTTTAGGGCCGGGAATCGGGTTTTTTTTTAACTTTTAAAAACTTTTTTTCTGTGCCGCTTGGCATTGCGCGATGCAAGTTACGAGCACGACAAATCAGACCAAATTGTTCATTCGTCGGTTCGAGCTCGAAGTCTGGGGCAGTGATTCCCGTTACCGTTTCCGTAGAGTAACGGAAACGAGTAACGGAAACGGAAACGGGAATACTGCTAAGTCGTGCCCATCTCTAGCACTGAGTATTCCAGCCAACCTTACAATCATATGCTATTCAGGCCATTGTCCTTTTTATGAGCCTATTTCAGACAAGAGGTCAAAGCTGACTATAAGATGGAAGACTCGCACTAGCTGTATTCAGAATGAGGAAGCTGTTTGGATGAGCAGCGAAACATTTCTATCACTCAAGAAGAGGTCCAGTTGCCATGACCCAACTTCCAGATGTGCTGTCGAGTCAATTCTGACTTGGGGCAACACTTTTGGGGGTTTTACTATGTAGACAGCAATCAGAAGTGGTTAGTATTTCTGTCCTGGGACTAGGAAGCTGGCCCAGGGCCACACAGGGTGGCCCTTTTCCCATGAGGAATCGAACCCCCAACCTCTGGTGCTGCAACCACAGACCTCAACCACTGAGCTTTCCCTGGCAGGAAAGTGGCTTTCAGATCATGACGATTCAAAGGCCCACGTTCTGCAACTTTGTCCAGCAAATTGCACTAGAGTAGCCCCATTGAATCAGCAGGGATTTGGTGCATTAACTCCTCTGTAGTTCCCTTGATTCCAATGGCCCTACTCTAGCTGCACCTTACTCCACAAAGTAATTGGATTCTAGCCGCTGAGTCACAAGATGTGGTGATGGCATCTAGCCTGGATGCCTTCAAAAGGGGATTGGACAGATTTCTGGAGGAAAAGTCCATCCCAGGTTACAAACCATTATGGAGATGTGTCATTTCCAGGCTTAAAACCGGGGTACTTCAAGGGCCAGATGCAGGGGAGTGCTATCAGGAGACAGATATCTAGTCTCATGCGCTCCCAAATGCATCTGGTGGGGCCACTGTGAGATACAGGAAGCTGGACTAGATGGGCCTTTGGCCTGATCCAGCAGGGCTCTCTTATGTTCTTAACTAGCCATGCAGGGATTCTGGCAACCGTTGGCCCGAAATAATGAAATGTTTCCACACCCTGAGCTTACTTCCATCCTATCTTCCATTTCAAATCAGGAAAGGACAAGTTCTCGCCGCACAACTGAAGATAGTATGCAGTTGTGTGTGTGTCTGTGCATTTTAGTGTTGCATGTGAGGTGTGCATGAGTGCTCAGTTCACACACACCTTACCATAGTGTGCGGCCAGAGGTGTTAGATATACGCCATGGTGCTCCTATTTTAATCTGTTAAATATTAGAGGGTAGCTTTTGCCCAAGCAAATATGGGGTTTTATTTGGGACAGTGGGGAGGGCACCAAACCTTGTTGCAGTCCTCTATCCAGGACTGGCACACTCTAAACATTTGCCGCTCATAATAACAAGCTTGTGTGAATCTCCCGTTCTTTTCCCCCTGCTCCGCAAAATGTCCCTTCTTCGTTTCCAAACCATCGTCAACATAGGCTCCTAATTCATAGAAGCACCGGGGTGTGTGTGTGGAGAGTTTGAATCTCTCCTGGCTCGGGGTTTCTTTTCATACCCTTCCAGGCCCGCCTGGGTTCAACCAGCTTGGTTGCAAAACGTAATGTTTGCCTATGTCTCAAAGAAAAATGTTTAGGGGGGGGTGTTCCTGTTCCTTCTGGATGTCTTTCATCTGGAGGCTAAATTTGTAAGAAAGCAAGCAAACCACAAGCTTGTGGGGACCTGGGTTTTGATCCCCCCCTCGCTTTAAATTAACAACAACGACAAAATCTCTTTTCGGTCTGCTCTCCTTCCAAGTGGGCGCTAACGGCTGCAAAGGGGAACTTTATAGAGCGTCAACAATGGGGCAGGACGGTTAGGGTAAATAGTTTCAGGCCGAGGCTTTAGGAAAAGAACCCCACGGATCACGACATGGCAGGACTGGGAGAGGACCGGGGGTGGGGGTGGGGGTCATCCAGACTAACCCTCTCACACTCAAGGGAGCCTGCAGGGATTTTTCAGCAGAAGGGGGCTCCCTAGTGGTATGTTGGTGTAGTGCAATGTAATAATTGACTGTATTACAGTATTGTGCTTTTTTTTTAAAAAAAAAAATCCTATAAGCCGCCCTGGATCCTTTGGGAGAGAGACCAAAACTAGGTGACATCCACTCAAACTGTGGGTTGGGAGAGTGAGAACAGACAAAAGGAAAAAAAAACGTTTACCCAGCATATTGTTAGTCTGTGAAACTCCCTGCCACAGGAGGTGGTGATGGCATCTGGCCTGGATGCCTTCAAAAAGGGGATTGGACAGATTCCTGGAGGAAAAGTCCATCACAGGTGACAAACCATGATGGGGATGTGTCATCTCCAGGCTTAAAACCGGGGTACTTCAAGGACCAGATGCAAGGGAGTGGTATCAGGAGACAGATATCTAGTCTCATGCGCTCCCAAACGCATCTGGTGGAGCAGCTGTGAGATACAGGAAGCTGGACTAGATGGGCCTTTGGCCTGATCCAACAGGGCTCTTCTTATGTTCTTATGTTCTTATGAGGTGGGCTGGTGTCCTTGAGCAAAGGCATCCCCTGATGGCCATCTTGAAGAGCGAGCCAGCCTCTCCCTCAACCGCTCCAAACAGCGGGTAAATGCCTGTGTAGTCAACCTTCAAGGAAGCCGGCCCAAACCTTTTTTGCATAATAAAAGTGTATGTGGGGGGAAATCCAAGAACCAAATTCTATTTGAGAACAGCCACATGGAATCAATTCTATGTTCATTAATAGGGCGGAGGAGCCGTCCCTGGTTTCATTTAAACCACCTCTGGCTCCGCCTTCGGAATGTGCAATGTGACCAGGGACCCTATATGCCCATAAAACTCCGGTGGCCATCCCATCCTCTTTTCCAGGGCCAATCAAGAGGGTCAGGGGGGGGGAGAACAGAAAACCTCCCTTCAGCAGAGCTTAATTTGTGAAATGAGAACCATATTTTGGATTTAATTCTGGAGGAATCACTCCAGGGAAAAATAAAATACAGGATCATAGAATCACAGAATCCTAGAGTCGGAAGAGACCTCAAGGGCCATCTAGTCCAACCCCCTGCCATGCAGGAACCCCCATCACAGGACTCCCGACAGATGGCCATTTAGCCTCTGCTTAAAAACCTCCAAAGAAGGAGACTCCACCACCCTCCTTTGGGGTAGCATCTTCCACTGCTGGACAGCTCTAACCGTCATGAAGTTCTTCCTAATGTTCAAATGGAATCTCTTTTCCTGTAGTTTGAAATCATTGCCCCGCGTCCTCTGAAGCCATGCAAAACAAACCTGTTCCATCTTCAATTTTGACATGCTTTCAAATATTTAAACATAGCTATCCTATCCCCTCTCAGCCTTCATTTTGATTCCCTTGAATCCGAGAGTTGAGTGCTTCCAAGGAGACTCAGAGGTCCTCTAGACTAAGGTCCTTCTACCACTGCCAGAAAGCCATGGGAGGAAACAGCCCTGATAGATGGCCATCTGGCCGTTACTTGCCATGCATCCAGAACACTCAGCCCCATACGCTAGCCTGCTGTTGGTGGTTACGTGCCCAACAACTAATGCTCTCAAGCGTTTTATAGTTATATTTATATTTGCGCGTATTGACTGCACAACTTTCCTATGGGAACTCTGGATGGTTTACAACAAATTATAACAAGTTCTACTCTGTGATGCATAGGTTGCTCGCCTGATGTTACCTGGGCATTCTCTGCGTACAGTCTGAAGCTGTGGTCCCCATTGTTGAGTGCCCAGATGCTCTTGGACTACGACTCCCAGAAATCTTGGCCAGCACAGCTAAGGGTGAGGGGTCCTGGGAGTTTTAGCCCAAGACCTCCGGGGGACCCAAAGTTGGGAACCACTGCTCATCCAAGCAATCATAAGGCATGCAACGCATGAGCCCTAGATAAGAACATAACATAAGAAGAGCCCTGCTGGGTCAGGCCAAAGGCCCATCTAGTCCAGCTTCCTGTATCTCACAGTGGCCCCACCAGATGCGTTTGGGAGCACATGAGACTAGATCTCTGTCTCCTGATGCCACTCCCCTGCATCTGGTCCTTGAAGTAACCTGGTTTTAAGCCTGGAGATGATACATCTCCATCATGGTTTGTCACCTGTGAGGGACTTTTCTTCCAGGAATCTGTCCCATCCCCTTTTGAAGGCATCGAGGCCAGATGTCATCATGACATCCTGTGGCAGGGAGTTCCACAGACTAACAACGCGCTGGGTGAAAAAAATATTTTCCTTTGTCTGTTCTTACTCTCCCAGCCCTCAGTTTGAGTGGATGTCCCCTAGTTCTGGTATTCTGTGAGAGGGAGGAAGAGTGTCCCTCTATCCACTTTACTCATGCCCTGCATTATTTTGTACGTCTCAATCCTATCCCCCCTCAGGCGCCTTTTTTCCAGACTAAAGAGCCCCAAATGTTTTAGCCTTTCCTCATAAGGGAGGTGCCCCAGCCCAGCAATCATTTTAGTCGCTCTCTTCTGCACCTTTTCCAGTTCCACTATATCTTTCTTGAGATGCGGTGACCAGAATTGTACCCAATACTCCAGGTGCAGCCTTACTATAGTTTTGTGCAATGGCATTATAATGTTGGCTGTTTTATTTTCAATCCCCTTTTTGATCATCCCTAGCATGGAATTGGCCTTGTTCACCGCTGCCACACATTGGGTAGACACCTTGTTCCTTCTTTCTCGCACTTTTTTGGCCCGTTGAGGAGCTTCTAATTTTATTTGCATGGGAACAATTGGTTCTCCTTGGGTTCATCTCCAGCGCCTGGGAATGCTGATACAGTGAAGCGGCTTAACAAATGATGCAGCACATCAGTGATAGTCTATCTACTGGGGGTGGGGTGGGGGAGAGAAATCACTTCCCCTGCCCTCGGCCAAGAAGAGGAAGTGACTGATTTGCCAATCTAATGAGGTAGTTCATTTATTAAGTGAAGAGGTGGCATATGCAGCAATGGGCATGCGATTATCCACTATCATCAATCTCAGCTTTGGAAAATGGCCAATTTTCTTGTCTGTTTGGGCCCAATGAGTTCTCCTCATCTTTTTCTACATGTCGTTTCTTAGTCTATTTGGCTCTGTATCTTTTCAGATGCAGACAAATGAGATCTGTTTTATATGGCAAATTTGTTTCCTGGGTCCCTTGTCTGCAAAATGCTATTTCTATGCTGTTGGACACATTTCTTGGGGAGGTGGGCTTCCAAAGGGAATAATATGGTAGCACTTAAAAGACTTAACAAATTTTGCACAGCTTTTGTGAATCATATCTTGCATTTTCAGACTTATCACCTCTTTGAGACGGTCAAGATGGAACTAGGAATCTAGAGTTCTACAATCAAACCTCTTTTATTGAAGCTAATTTGTAACAGGATTTCCCCCTCACATATAAGGTTGGCTTATGATGAACAAGGTATTTACTTATTTACTTACTAACTTATTTACTGTACTTATCTACTTTTGTTGGTGTCCATCTTGTGAGTCCAGTGAGCTCAAAATGTTCTCCCAACCTCCCGTACGTTGTCCTCAGAACTGCAGAACACTTCTGGGCTTGCATCACACACACACACACACACACACACACACACACACACACACACACACACACACACACACACACACACACACACACACACACACACGCATGCATGCATGCATGCACACGCAGGCACGCACACACACACACACACAGACTAAGACGCGTGCATGCACGCACACACAGGCACGCGCACACACACACACACACACACACACACACACAGACTAAGACACAGAGACAGAGACAAAGAGACAAAGAGAAAGAGACAAAGAGACAGAGATAGAGACAAAGAGACAGAGACAGAGATAGAGACAGAGATAGAGACAGAGACAGAGACAAAGAGACAGAGACAAAGACAGAGACAGATATAGAGACAGAGAGAGAGAGAGAGAGAGAGAGAGACAAAGAGACAGAGATAAAGACAAAGAGACAGATAGAGACAGAGACAGAGACAGAGACAAAGAGACAGAGACAGAGACAAAGAGTCAAAGACAGAGACAGAGAGACAGAGACAGAGACAGAGACAAAGAGTCAAAGACAGAGACAGAGAGACAGAGCCAGAGACAGAGACAAAGAGACAGAGACAAAGAGTCAAAGACAGAGACAGAGAGACAGAGACAGAGACAGAGACAAAGAGACAGAGACAAAAAGTCAAAGACAGAGACAGAGACAAAAAGACAGAGATAGAGACAAAGAGACAGAGATAGAGACAAAGAGACAGATAGAGACAGAGATAGAGACAAAGACACAGATAGAGACAGAGACAAAGAGACAGAGATAGAGACAAAGAGACAGAGATAGATAGAGACAAAGAGACAGATAGAGACAGAGATAGAGACAAAGACACAGATAGAGACAGAGACAGAGACAAAGAGACAGAGACAGAGACAAAGAGACAGAGATAGAGACAAAGAGACAGATAGAGACAGAGACAGAGGGCGTTTATACACGACCCCTAAGCTCCGCCGCAAATGGCTGCAAGGTCCAGACCTTAAAAATGTTTACCCACCAGCTCCGGACTTTGCAGACAATTAAGTGCGACCCCGCCCACTTTAGCAAGACCAAACAGCAGTTTTCTTGTACCTGCTTTTTGGATGTGACAAATATTTGATCCGGTTTAAGGATAGTGAGTGCGGGGCTCTCCTGGCTTCTGTTTGTTCTTTTTTTGTGCCCCGCTCCTTTAAGAGATCTGAATGCTGCCGGGAACAGAACGGAGGTAAGCCGTCATTCTTTTCTTTCTTTTTTCTCCCTCCCTCAGGCAGCCAGAAACCAGGAAGTGCGGAGGGGGGTTGGGGACAGAGGAAGACAGAGGAAGAGCGACGAACCCCTAAGATCTCTGGTCTGAATTTAAGTGGCCAGCGGATCTTAGGGGTCGTGTAAAAAGGCCCAGAGACAGAGACAGAGACAGAGACAAAGAGACAGAGATAGAGACAGAGACAGGGACAGACAGACAGCTCCATCCAAGATGGTTTGATCCGAAAGCTAGAATACAAGAAGTATGCCATTCCCCTACTACATTTCCCATATTATTTCCCTCCCATATTATTTCCCTCCCAGCACTACATGTGTGTGTGTTGAAGGTTTTTTTTTTGTTTTTTTTTTAAATGTGTGTGAGAGTGTTTGGAGATTTGTGTGTGTGCGTGTTGAATCTGGTCTCTGGGTGTCTGAATTTCGTTGTATGTGTATACTGTGTATATACACACAATGACAATAAAATTATTATTATTATTATTATTATTATTATTATTATTATTATTATTATTATTATTATTATTATTATTATTATTATTATTATTATTATTAACCTCTGACTAGCTCAGCAGTTAACTTCTCTGGCCATGGACCCAGAAGCTGGCAGTTCGATTCCCCCCACAGGGCCTCCCTGACAGAGCTTGGACTCAATGATCCACAGCAGTGGTTCTCAACCTGTGGGGGGTCCCCAGATGTTCCTGGGCTGCAACTCCCAGAAATCCTGGCCAGCTCAGCTACTGAGGAAGACTTCTGGGAGTTGCAATCCAGGAACATCTGGGGACCCACCGGTTGAGAACCACTGCTCTAGAAGGACCCTTCCAGATCTGCAGTTCAAACCTGACCATAAGATTGAAGATTATTTCAGAAGGGATTTCCAGTGTGGGGGCTGGGTGTGGTGTGGTGTTATCTAGTCCCTTTCTCCCTCTAGGATTCATTAACACCCTTCCTTAAAGAACAGCTTCCTTTCCCTCTCAGAAGGGTTCGTTTCCACGCTAGGCTGTCTGTCAAATTAAAAACAGAATTTTCCGGCTGACAGGAAGACACAAACCGGTTAATGCACTAGGCCTTTTCTCTTTACATCTATTAAACCCAGGATGCTGCTGTCTTTGTGTGGCCACATTTCGATTCCCAGGCCGTTATTTTTACCCAACATCTGCTCGTCTGCTGCCACTGACATCAATGGGTTTAAGGCGGCTTCGGCAGGACTCCCTTTGCTCAGCTGTGTCTAGCAAAAGGGAAATTTCATTTTCAACATCGAAAGAGGTGTTTTTGGCTTAACAGAAACAACAGTTGTTTCGGACAATAGAGAATCCCCCCCTCCCTTAATTTTGTGTCATCCTCCTTTTTGAGTTATGCTCTCTGATTGGCTGGGATCTCTGATGCTATTAATCCAGACAACAGCTCTGAATTTGTGTTTTAAGCGGAATTACTCTTCGTACTACAACACTGGCTGCAGCATTCTGGGACTCGTAGTAAAAAAAATAGTAACTTTATCATGTGTTGGGTTGCTATCCGTCTCTACGGAAGTGGAGAAGCAGTTATCAGGAAGCTAAGGCAGGTGGAGTAGAACTTATTTTGGTTTCAGGCGTGCTGGAAAAAGGCCCCTGTTTGGACTACAGGTCCCAGAATCCTCCACTTCATGTTGCTACTAGGCTGCGCTGGGCTGCCATCTCTTATGCAACAGCCAATATGTCACCCATGAGTGGAACCAGCGTGGTTGTGCTAATGAGAGGCATGCCGTTCCATTTTTTAAAAACTCCATGCGGTCGAATTCCTCCAAACCACTTCTGAGGATTCCCATGGCGTGTCTTTCTCTTCTTTTAATTAGCCATGGCTTCATTGCTGCGTCTGATTAATTAGCGCTAACGGGACGCAGACGGCAGGCAAAGCAGAGCTTGCTGTTCTTGTGAGCTCCACAGTGTGGTCAGAAAACATCTCATCTTATGCTTTCTTCCTCTCCCAATCGGATTTGAAAATGTGCCTTTGGTCCCAGTCAGATTTCACTGCTTCTAATGCCAGTAAGAAACTGGGAGTGAGTTTTCTGGCTGCAGATCCTGAGGTGAAGAGTTCGATTCCCCACTGGACCTCCTGGGAGAAGAACCAGCCTGGGTGGCCTTGGGCCAGCTGCACCGTCCCTGGTCAACCCCAGAAGAAGGGAATGGGGAAGCCACGTCTGAGTGTTCCCTATTTAGATAACCCTGGAGAGGCTCACCAGAAATCAGAATTGAGTCAATGGGACACCGGTATTGTTATGACATCAAGGAAGATCTTTTTCTCCCCAACGGCTGGACTGAGTTTGGAATAGGCCCTCTTTCTGGCCCCCATAGGCTTCTGATCTTACATAACGACTGGCCCAAATGGACTCATAGGAGCTGGTGACGGGCAAGCAGTAGGTTTCCATCATGGCCATCCAAAAATTATGCTCTTGGCAGGAATAAAAGATGACACGACACAAAGCACCAGAAACACATCCATCCGTTTGGGGTGGTGGTGGAAAGGCACAAAATGCAGACATGCGCCCGTGGGAGAACACGATGACAAACAGATGCGTTCCCGATGCACACAGAAAAAAATGTGTCTGTCTTCTGGTGAGAGGGGCTAGCCAAGATCTCTCGGAGTCGGTGTGATGGACAGCATTATTAAGTGCCCTGCTACTTGTGTGGCCGCTTGGCTAGCTGTCCCATAATCCTCGATTACCACCTGCAGGAAGGACTGAGAAGCTGCCTCCCAATACTTGGTTCCTAGAAACCCTTGGGAAAGTCATCGTAAGCTGGGGTTGACTTGGCAGTCCACCATTATAATTATTATTAAATAGTAATAATTATGTGCCCTGAAGTCAATTGCAAGGCTGCACTTGAAGTATTGTGTACAACTCTGGTCACTGCATCTCAAAAAAGACATAGTGGAACTGGAAAAGGTGCAAAAGAGAGCGACTAAAATGATTACTGGGATGGAGCACCTCCCTTATGAGGAAAGGCTAAAACAATTGGGGCTCTTTAATCTGGAAAAAAGGCGCCTGAGGGCGGCTAGGATTGAGACGTACAAAATAATGCAGGGCATGAGTCAGGTGGATAGCGGGACGCTCTTCTCCCTCTCACAAAATACCAGAACTAGGGGACATACACTCAAACTGAGGTCTGGGAGAGTAAGAACAGACAAAAGAAAATATTCCCCCCCGGAACTCCGTGCCACAGGATGTGGTGATGGCATCTGGCCTGGATGCCTTCAAAAGGGGATGGGACAGATTCCTGGAGGAAACGTTCATCCCAGGTTACAAACCATGATGGAGATGTGGCAACTCCAGGCTTAAAACGGGGGTACTACAAGGACCAGATGCAGGGGAGTGGTATCAGGAGACAGAAATCTAGTCTCATGCGCTCCCAGCGGCATTTGGTGGGGCCAACTATTGAGATAGAGGAAGCTGGTTTCCCATTCCCTTCTTCTGCAGACACCTTGAGATCGCCGGTTGCCCGAGGCCACCTAGGATGGCTCTTCTCCCTGGAGGAACAGTGGGCAATCTAAATCCCAGCCTCTGAATCTGTGGCCAGAGACTTAGAAATCACTGAGCCATCCAGCCAACTTTATCACCATGTGCCGTGGAGTCCATTCTGACTTATGATGATCCTTTTTCGGGAGGATTTCTACATAGGAACTGCCTAGGAGTGGTTTGTATTTCCATCTTCTGAAGGTTGTCCTGGGATGACGAAGCTGTCCCAAGACCACACAGGGTGGCCCTTCTCCCATGAGGCACAGTCGGGGGATCGAACCCCCAACCACCGGCTCCAGAGCACTCCCTGACCTATGCAGACGGCCATGTTATTATCATTAAAGGTGGGGGACGTTTTCTCTCCTGTCATTCTCTTCCAAAATAAAAAGGGGCAGGAAAAACGGCCTCTCCTAGTCATGCACCGCAAGGCGTGTCACAGTGGATGAGGTTTCGGTAGCCGGGAAGTGGAAGATAGATCATGCTTTTCAAAAATGCTTTTAAGTGCACAGAGAAAAATCATTTTGCTTTTCCTAAGGGTGTTTGCAGAAAAGCCATATGGTCTCCCTCGGCGTCAACCCTATAGATCGAGAGGTTTGGGTCCCTTAGCTGGGTGGTAAGCTGAAAGTGTGATGATGCCTTTTTCCAAGACCCAACAGCTGCAGGACTGAGAAAGGACCCAAGGTTTGTCCCACATCCCACCCGGCAAAACTCTCTCTCTCTCTCTCTCTCTCTCTCTCTCTCTCTCTCTCTCTCTCTCGGTGCCTCGGCACATCTGGCACCAATTAAAAGAAGCTGCTCAAAATAGAACATGAATGTGACAGACGGAGCCAGCGCCTTGCCATGGGGTGGGAGAAGGTGGTGCCCGGTTAGTTCAGCGCAGCAGTTGGACACGTATGAGCTGAAATCCTGTCCCATCTTGGCCTGACATAAAAGTTATACCAGCATAAACACGGCTTTAGGTAATGGCTTAGGACCTGGTTACTTAAAGGACCTCCTTCTTCCTGCCTGTCCCTCAAAGAGGTAAAGGGGGCGGCATGTCGAAGCAGGGCCTTCTCGGCGGTTGCCCCCCAACTCTGGAATGCCCTCCCTACGGAGATCCGCCTGGCGCCAAAACTTTTGGCTTTTCGGCGCCAGGCAAAGACCTTCCTGTTCAGCCAGCATTTTGATTAGATTTTTTTGGGATGGACACACGAGCAGCAGGGTTTTATAATTTATAATTTGAATTTTCTGTTGTTTTAACTGTATTGTATTTTATAGTTTTAATAATGTTATTGTTTTATACAGTGGTACCCCGACTTAAGAGCAGCTCGACTTAAGAGCGGGAAACTGTTGGCGTTTTAACTGCCGCCTTACAAATTTTAGATATGGTCTGCTCGACTTACAAATATTTTTTTCATTTTTCATTTACTTTTTCAATTTTTTAGATAGGTACCCCAACTTAAGAGCAGTTTGACTTAGGAGCATGCATTTGGAACGCATTAAATTCGTAAGTTGAGGCACCACTGTAGTTTTAATACATTGTTGCATGCTGCCCAGAGACTTCTTGGTAGTGGGGCGGCTATTTTTTTTTGTAAATAAAATAAATAAATAAATAAATGCATCAGGGATTAAATCCAGACCGTCTGGATTGCACAACTGGCACATTTCCTTGGGAGGTTCCCGCTGGCCCTTGGGGCATCACTCACCTTGCAGCCGGGGTGCTTTGGCTTTTATATGACGCTCACACTTGGCTTTGGCTTTCAGCAGCAGGAATATCTGCTCCTCCTTTGTCAGGACGTCATCCGGATCCACCTGCAAGGAGAGGAAGTTTAGTTGGACTAAAAAGATCCACAGATTGATTTGCAACTGGCAGGTGTCAAACGGCAGTCAACGTCCAGTTGATCGTACCCCTCTATTCTGCTCTGGTCAGACCCCACCTGGAGTCCTGTGTCCAGTTCTGTGCACCTCAATTTAAAAAGGATGTTGACAACCTTGAACGGGTCCAGAGGAGGGCAACCAGGATGGTTGAAGGTCTGGAGGAAATGTCTTACAAGGAATGGCTTAGGCAGCTGGGAATGTTTAGCCTTACAAAAAGAAGACTGAGAGGGGATATGATAGCTATGTTTAAACATTTGAAAGGATGTCACATTGAAGAGGGAACAGGTTTGTTTTTCAAGGTTTCAGAGACTAGTACACGGGGCAATGGTTTCAAACTGCAGGAAAAGAGGTTCAATCTGAGCATTAGAAAGAACTTCATGATGGTTAGAGCTGTCCAGCAGTGGAATATGCTGCTATGGAGAGTGGTGGAGTTTTTCAAGCAAAAGCTGGATGTCCATCTCTCAGAAATACTGTGATTATCTATCTATCTATCTATCTATCTATCTATCTATCTATCTATCTATCTATCTATCTATCTATCTATCTATCTATCTATCTATCTATCTATCTATCTATCTAGTCCAACCCCTACCACACAGGAACCTCCATCACAGTAATTCCGACATGGCCATCCAGCCTTTGCTTAAAAACCTCCAAAGAAGGAAACTCCACCCTCCTCCTTTGGGGCAGCATCTTCCACTGCCGAAGAGCTCTAACTGTCATGAAGTTCTTCCTAATGTTTAAAATGAATCTGTTTTCCTATAATTTGAGCGTGCATTGGTCAGTGCAGGATAGATTAGCAGTCACCCCAGCCTACAAAAGGCCCTCCTAGACAAATGCAGCATGTGAGGTTGCAAAAAACCTCTAACAGAGTCATTTGGTAGGTCTCCCATTAACCTGCACTGGGAAACGAAAATGACATTTTTGGTTTGCCATCGCTGGTACGTGACATTTGAAGACATGGTAGATCCTAATTTGAGTCAGTTGCCTTGAGGGGTTTATGTTAAGCATCTTTAAAGCTTACTTTTAAAACAAGGAAGCAGTAATTTGTACCCATCTGATTCCACTTGGGTGCTGATTGCTGAACACAGACGGATTGGAAAACACACTTGGCTTTGTTTGGGAACCGAATTGAGCCATTCCACTTCTATCAGATTGTCATAAAAATCAGTCCGAATCAGGCCCCTGAATTTGGCTCAGTTCACAGCTCATAAACAGAACTTGGAAGTCACCTTCGGCTCAAGCAATGAACTCTCAATTGACATTTTGGTTGTTTGTCTGCTGCTTGGTTTAGGTAAAGGTAGCCAGCGCCGTTTACCCCTTAGCTAAATGGGAAGCACAGTTTAATGTAATTAATCGCAATGTCCAAATCGTCATTAGTCACGCTCTTTCGCTTTCGGTGCATTGTTTTAATGTTGACTCCCAGGGGATGGACTGCCTTGGCAGTTTCTTCTCATAAATAACAGCCGCTTCCTGAAATTGCTGGCTAGCTTTTCCTCTCCCTTGACTTCCCTAAACAGAACATCTTCAAGGGTCATCCCATCCTATGCAAATCACTTTCGATTCCGTTGGTTTAATGGATGCAAAGGCAGGTGAGCCAATTAACCCCCAAAATGTTAATTGCTTGGCAGGCCCTAACGAAGAGGCATAAAATAATATTAATAAGCAAGGGGGCCCCAGCCTGGCACCTGGCTGCCTTCCAGCTCACGCTGAAGGGCATGAGAAGGTTTTGATCTGGATCAATAACCGGACACTGCAGAAAGAAGCATGCACCTGTGTCGTGGGAGCAGAGGTCGGTCACCCACGTGAAGGTGACACGGAGAGGGCAGTGGCTTTATAAAATATTTTACTTCTGTAATTTACCTTCATCGATCCCTGTCAGAGATCTTTACGATGCCAAAACAGGGCTGAAAATGTTAATCTCCATTAAAAATGACATCTATTTCCCAAGAGGGGATCCTAGATACAGCACACACCATATTATCCGCCTCAGTAGACTGAAAAGTCAACGCCACGAGGAGGGGAGGGTAAGAATACTTGAGTTCCTCATTCCTCTCCCCCAGATGTCATTCATTTTACAGTTGATTTAAAATGTTTGTGCCTCAGTTTCCTCCTTAAAGTGTTCTGCTTATATATACCGCCCCATACAGAGGACTCCAGGTGGCTTACTTCACTCAAAAAAAGGCTAAAAACAGTAAGTGTACAAATAAAACCAAGATTCAGACAAATATCGCACTTAAAATGGTAAACAAACCCGTACCAAAGATACACTCAAAGCAATGAGATACAACAGTCCACTCAGGGACCTGGTCATTCAGAGAAAGCTTGACTGAAGAGATCACCTATTGGGTCTGCTTCAACAGCAAAGATGGGGCCAGCACAGCCTCCAGTGGGAGGGAGTTCCACAGTCTGGGAGTGAACAGATCCATAACATCATAGAATGATGCAGTTGGAAGGGCCCTCTAAGGCCATCCAGTCCACCCACCCACCCCGCTCACGGCAGGAATCTGTATCAAAACAGATCTGACAGGTGGCTGCCCAATTTTCTCTTGAAGCCCTCCAGCCTTGGAGCCTTCACCATCTCTTCTTGACGTCATTGGTTCCATTGTTGTACTTCTCTAACAGTTAGAAAGTTTTTTCCTGATATTCAAGTGAAGTGTGGCTGGTTATCCTGGCTGTTCCAACTCTGGATTCAGCAGCTCTCAGTTCTCTAAGTGAGGGGTGGACAGCATCTGTTGGTCCAGGAGCTGCACACACTCTGTTTTAGAAGCTTGAGAGTGTCATCTACTCCCATGACTCTTTTCAAATACATAGGCCAGAGAGATAGATTATATTATGATTCATAATTATGCATCCTCATGTTGTTTCTGACTTATGGAGGCCCTCCCAGGGCTTCCTAGGGATGATGTACACAGAGCTAGCTTCTCAGTGCTATCTCCTGATGACAGTCTAGGTAGGACCACCATGGTGTTTGCCCAGGAAGACCACACCAGCAGCAGGGCAAATAGATCCTTCAACCACAAATGCACCAAAGGATCTTGGATGACCCTTCTCTTGGGAGGCACAGTGCAGGTTCAAACTCCCAGCCCCTGGCTCCAACTCACTGAGTTACAGCAGCTCAGCACCACACCAGCTTCTCCAAATATCCCACAATTAGGTTTTGTGGCTGAGGGTGGTGGAATCTGTTCCATCCCCAGCAGCTCAGGGGATCTCAACTGCACTCAAAGGAGATCAAGACACTTGAGTGAGATGGGGAGATGTCATAAATCAAGAAGCCCCAGTGCTTCCATCTGCTGGTTCCAATGCACCACTATCCCCCACATATGTGGACCATAAAGTCGTCTTTCGTCCATGATTTCTATATCGTTCCTGATTCCTCCACAAGCCAACATTACAATGCCATTATACAAAACGATAGTAAGGCCGCACCTGGAGTATTGTGTACAATACTGGTCACCGCATCTCAAAAAAGACATATTGGAACTGGAAAAGGTGCAGAAGAGAGGGACTAAAATGATTACTGGGCTGGGGGACCTCCCTTATGAGGAAAGGCTAAAACATTTGGGTCTCTTTGGTCTGGAAAAAAGGTGCCTGAGGGGGATATGATTGAGACGTACAAAATAATGGAGGGCATGAGTAAAGTGGATAGAGGGACACTCTTTTCCCTCTCACAAAATACCAGAACGAGGGGACATACACTCAAACGGAGGTTTGGGAGAGTGAGAACTGACAAAAGAAAATACTTCTTTACCCATCTTGTTTTTAGTCTGTGGAACTCCCTGCCACAGGAGGTGGTGATGGCATCTGGCCTGGATGCCTTCAAAAGGGGATTGGACAGATTCCTGGAGGAAAAGTCCATCACAGGTTACAAACCATGATGGAGATATGTGTAATCTCCAGGCTTAAAACCAGGTTACTTCAAGGGCCAGATGCAGGGGAGTGGTATCAGGAGACAGATATCTAGTCTCATGTGCTCCCAGATGCATCTTGTGGGGCCACTGTGAGATACAAGAAGGTGGACGAGATGGGCCTTTGGCCTGATCCAGCATGGCTCTTCTTATGTTCTTATGAGGGGGCTGATCTCAAATCTGCCCCAAATTCTTCCAACATCCCAGAGAGATCCATTAGGCTAAGAAGTCTCTCAAGACCACCTCGGGGTGCTAAGGGTAGGAATCGTGTCCCTAAGGCCCTCTTGTTCCCTTACCACACCTGTGGTCTCCCAACGCACGCTTGCGCCAGAATGGGAAGTGAATTTAAACACAGAAGTGTACGTGTCCACTCATAAACCAGCGAGCCCTCGCCAGGCCATGGCTTATTCCCGCAGCTCTGTCAAGCTATTCAAAGAATCTCATTAACTGTACCTTCCTGGAGATGGTTAAAGATTGGCCCTGGGGTCCCGTTAATAGCTCACCTCTAAATATAATGCAAGACAACAGCTGAGCCCAACGGTTTAGAAGGCTCCTCTTTTCCCCTAGAAAATACCGCCGGGGTTAAAAATACGAGGGCTCCCCATCCTTTTAAACCAGCCTGTCTGCCTGCCTGGATTCCACCTCCCAGATGGCATCTCTCTTCCATCAACAACATCGCAGCTAAATCCCCAAACAAACATTGACACTCCAGGGACAGAGGGAGATGTCACCCTATCAAGCGCCCCTTCCTCTCAGCCCGGAAGAATGAGAGGCCACATACCCCAGATCTGTTGGTTGCACGGCAAATGGGTTTTGTCTGCGGCTGGACTGTCGAAGCCCATCAGCTGGCTCTCCAGCGTGGAAGTTGGAGCGGGGTATCATCATTCAAGCGGTACGAGGAAACAGTGGACTGGAAACCAAGCCCGAGGAGGGAAGACTGAAAGACCTGGCCATGTTTAGCTTTGAGAAAAGGAGACTGAGGGGGAGATACGAGAGCACTTCTCAAAGACTTGATAGGTAGTCAGACAGAGGAGGGGTAGGATCTGATCTTGATCGTCCCACAATGTAGGACACACAACGGTGGGCTCAAGTGACAGGAAGCCAGATTTCAGCTGAACATCAGGGGGGGAAAGTCCTTAACTGTTAGAGCAGTACGGCAACGGAAGCCAAGACCTCAGGGATGGTGGTAGGGGTGAGTGCTGCCCTTCACCGACTGTCAGGCTCCAGCTGATGGAGGCACTGGTTCACTTTGCCAGAATTCCCAAAGGAAAGGCCTTAAAACAGGCATGTCCAAACTTCGGCCCTCCAGATGTTTTGGACCGCAACTCCCACAGTCCTTTGCCTTTGGCAATCTAAGCTTAGAATTCTGGGAGTTGTGGTCCAAAACATCAGGAGGGCCGAAGTTTGGACATGCCTGCCTTAAAACATCTGAGTAGGTGGTGTTCCTGGCAGACAAAGGGGTTTGATTACATCATGTCAGTGGCCCTTTGTGGTTTCTTCCACTGAGCCGAAAGAATCGTGGTTACATCTGCCGCTGCTGTCACGGGTATCCCTTTTGCCATCAGGGACACCCGGACAAAGTCCGTACAGCGACGTCTGTCCCCTGCTCGGAGGCGCCTGTGCATCTCAATCCAAGGATTCTGACAACAACACTTCCTCGAATCTCTCACATCATGCAAGTGCGTCTTTTGCACAAAACCTTTGCATTCGTGGCAAAACACAACGGGTTTCTCTTTTTGCCACAAAACCTCACTTGCGCAATTTGTTCTTTACAAAACCAATCTGAAAATGCAAAATAATAAATAAATAAATAAATAAATAAATAAATAAATAAATATTTTAAAATGCAGAAGAACCTGGTAACACATTCTGGCAGGAAAAAAATGTTCTGTTTTGATTTATTTATTTATTGATGAAAAAATTTAACCACTCCACTACCAAGTGGTCTCTGGGTGGCAGTTAGCCTACAAGAATGAAATAAGCAAATATTTACATCCCTATCTAGAACTAGAACTTGAAATGGTGTTTATCCCCCTCCTCTTCTTCCTCCTCCTCATTATTATTATAGTGAAGCACTGCAGCAAATAGCAACAGCTAGAAAAATTGGAAGATACGATGCTAGATTCACTCAGTATAAAGACAACCAGTTGTTTTGATCAGATCAAAGAAAGTTCTATCAGAGTTTAAATCAGAAGATAGGTATAAAAGATGAAACGCCTGAAAAATGGCAACCATTCAGTTTTGGAAAGACATATGTGGGACTAAGAAAGACTATAATAGAAATGTTGGATGCCTCCAAGATTTTGAGAAGAAATTCTCCAAGTGCACAATGGACCAACTAGAAATAACAGCTGATATGATCACCAAAAGAGTACAAAGAGTCAAAAACTGGACATCACCTGGCAGTGATGAACTGCATGGGTTTTGGATTAAACACCTGACCAGTCTGCATAGAAAAATGGTCCAACAATTTAATGAAATGTTGAGGACAGGTTATATTAATGAGTGGTTAACAACTGGCAAAACCTATTTGATTCAGAAGGATCCAACAAAAGGAGCAATACCTGAAAATTACAGGCTAATATTGTGTTTACCAAATTAATAAACAATGATGATGATGATGATGATGATGATGATGATGATGATGATGATGATGATGATGATGATTAGGCAAAGCTTGGTAAGGTATCCTTTTTCTGCTGATGACATAGCTGCTATATTATGAGGCAATGCTGGGACATTTCCTGGTGCACTGATGCATGGATACAGAAGGAACAATATATCCCACATTTATAAACCAGAGGGTTTTTTGAAGGCTTGAAGCAATTTATATTCCTTAGTACAGATGGTCACAGTTCATGCCAGTTCGTCTATCAGCCAAACAGTGCTTTGCGGCCCTGCCTCCTCTCGTGGGGACACCCAATCAAAGGCAGTACCTGGAGGAGGTGGGACAGGGAAGCCGAGGCACTCTTTCTGAGTGGGTGCCCAGTGAAGGAGGCGGGGCTAAGATGTGCCAAACATCTGTTTAGTTGAGAGTCAAACAGACACGAACTGCCAGTTTGGTGGATCATGCCCATCTCTACTCCTTATTCATATCTCAACTTACATGCCTCCCCCACAAGCTAAGAAGCCCCAAAGGTAAAAAGATTTCCTCATGGTGGGCTGGTTACAGAACTTGATAAATTACTATTTTCGATTATACCAAATACGCTGCCATGTGGGCTGTGGATTGCTGAGACCTGTAGTCAAATTAAAGTAAATAAGTATTTTTTCCTAGGGTTTGGATTTTCATTTCCCTTACATGGTATGAAGCACTGCTCCACAACATTTATTTATTTATTTATTTATTTATTTATTTATTTATTTATTTATTTATTTATTTAGAATATTTTTTACCCTTCATTTCTCCTTGGAAAATGACCCAAGGCAGCTTACAGTAATGAGAGACAATAGACAATTAAGACATATTTAAGTTTGAGAACAGGGAATTGAGGGGCATCTTACAGCATTAAAGGGCAACACTAAAGCTACAACAGAATGCGAGCAGTTGAAGAGAAGAGTAAAAATTCCACGTATTCATGTACGGTAGACCATCTAAAAATTAAGAGGGATGGAAACTAACATTGAAAACAGAGTGTCAATGCAATCAAACAAGGGGAGATATAAACACAAAGTTATAAGCGGTTATAAACACAAAGTCTGAGTAGATTCCTATAAAAGCATTGAATATTAAAAGGCATTTCCAGACAAATTGATCTCATAAAGTGGGGAGAGGGTTAGGCAGTGTTTCCCCAGAGGTATTTTAAACCCTAGTTCATTATTACACTGTCCTGTGTAAGTCCTAGCCATTTCATAAGCGTTTCCCAAATTCTTTTGGGTGCCTTTCAGCTGGTTTTCTAGAGTCGGTACAGTATTTGTGTGGTCCTCTCAACCCTTGTACCGCCAATAAGCTGAAACGTCAAGCCACTACCGCACTTCCTTGAGCAGCCGCTTTTTATTTTGCATCGCCAATTATCTCCTCCTGTGGTCACGTGGTGGCGACAGCGGTTCGGCAGTCCGCACTTCAGCAGTTGCTTAGCCATCGGCTTCCCCATTCGCACTTGGCTGAACCGCTTTAAACTACGACAGGGAAACAGCAAAAACCAGGGGGCTATCGAAAAAAGGTGGTGTAGTATGTCCACAAATACAAGCAAATCGCTTTAAAAGGGAGTGCAGGAATCGATTTTTTTAAAAAAAAAAAAACCATCCCTAGTGGTCATCGCAAGAAAAACCGACACAGCGGTCAAAAAATGGGCATGGCCAAGGGGGCTCTTCAGAAAAAGCAATTTGAAAAGCGGACCGTGATTTTTAAGGCAATTTAAGGAAAAGGCGTTTCAAATCTAAAACTTCCAAACTGCCGTCAAACAGAAAGATTCAGATTCTGACAGGACCTTCTGTCCTGCCCACCTCACAACCAGACGGTTGTTCACTCCTGGCTTTCCATCTGCATTCCCTTCCTGCCCGAGCTGGGCCTTGTTTTGATTTTGAGAATTGACTCCCTGTTATCGGATGCAAAAGCAGCCCCCAGCTTGACCAAACTCTGGGAGTGGGGGGTGGGGGTGGGGGGTAGATGGAAATATTTCGGATTTCCTGTGAAATCCGTCACGGCATCTTCCCTGCCTCCTTCCTCTCCCTCGACGTCCTCTAGCTCCTTGACAGGAGGGCCCCGAGGTAATTATGATAATGGTTTTCGCTCTTTCCATTTCGCTGGCCGAACTCCCAGCCACGAAAGTAAACCCCAAATCTCTGAGGAGAGGTCAGATTCACTCTTGTTTACGGGACTCATTTTGAGGAATAACACACACTTTCTCTCATTTTTTTGGGGCCAGGGCTCCTTGGCAACTGGTCAAACGTAGCAAAAAACCAAACATGGTTACGGGGGCAGGGGAGAATAGAACCTGTCATAGCTGCTTGAAGTATGAGGATAATTTTTTTTGTACGAATAAGAAAATGAAGAGAGAGAGAGAGAGAGAGAGAGAGAGAGAGAGAGAGAGAGAGAGTGAGTTAATCCATTCTCTGGGCCGTTTTGTATTGCGAAAAATTCTTAAACCACATGCAGCATTCACACTTTAGAGACTGAAACCAGTTCACATGTCCCAAACTCCAGATTCCAGTTCTGACGTTCATGCTGGCGTTGAGCAGATCTCCAAAAACCTACCTTAGGGAGCTAAAGCTCCCAGAAGCCTCTGGCCAAGACGGCTAGGGGATTATGGGAGCTGTAGGGAAAAAAGGACGTCTATGATGGAGAGCTTTAGTGCATCTTCTGACTTGCAGAATGGGAGCTTTCTAGCACCAAATTCTAAGCTTTCCACCAACTGACATGCCCCAGGATTCTGCAGGATGGCAGTCAAAATTTTATCAGACTGCTATCATTGAGAAGTATACAGGTACTCTCACTGCCCTCAAAGCAAATCGGCATTCACTTCATCACTAGCTGAGCTGGCCAGGTTTTCTGGGAGTTGCAGTCCAGGAACATCGTGGTACTCACGGGTTGAGAACCACTGATCTAGATGCTATCAAGTTCAAAAGCTGGAAGATTCTTGTTGCCGCCCATTGAAAACCCAGGCTTGTAGCTGCAGTCTCCCAACTTCAGGGCCCCTTCCAACTTCATGATTCTATGTTCCTGGCTAGTAAAGATCACTCAGCCCTGTAGAACGGCCCTCATTCTCAACTGGCTTTATGTATCCTTGGTGATCCACATGGCCAAATCAGCTGATTGCACAAGACTCGCAGCTTTGCAAATGTAGTTTCAATCCCACTGCATTTTCCCGGCTATTCAAAAAGACTAGTTCCAATGTCGCATACTCTAGGTTCCAAGGGGTTTTACACAGTATTTGCGATAGGAACCCTGAGTCATATGGTCAGGCTGGACAGCAGTGCCTTCCCTCTGAAATGGCTTTAAATAACCCCCGGTGATGCACAGAAACAAATTGATTTAGCTTCTATTTAGGTCCTTTGAAAAGCGCACATTCACAGAAAGATGGTTGGTTGATTGAGAAGAAAGCACAGGTACAAAGGTCAAGGGCGAGGAGCCCCTCTCCCCATGAAAGATTTTGACCTTCACCCCACCCCCCAGCAAAACTGTCAAACATTCAACATAGAGTCAAGTGTTCAATACTACACAGACAAAAGCAATATCTCTGGATCCGATATGGCTCTTCTTATAATAAAGCAATCATCTGAAAATTGGCCTCGCCTGAACTTCAAAAATTCTCCTGCTGGGTTGAAAAAAATGAAGCATTTTACGACTACATGCTCATATTCATGGGAGGATAAAAGAATCCAAGGTTTGTATGGGTCCAACTTTTTCTCATGCTTCTCAGGAGTGCTGGAAGCAAGGCTCTTGAAAGCTCTCAAAACACTTGAAACGATGAAGGAAGGCTGAAGAGGGGCCACCCACCTCTGGTCTCAATCATCCCCGAGGACACAGGCTGGAGCTACTGGAAGCCAAATTTAGGTTGAATATCGTGTGTGTGTGTGGGGGGGGACCTCTTAGTGTTAGAGATAGAGGTGGGCACGAACCAGAAAACCCATGGTTTGGGTTTGTCTGATTCGGGGCCACCCTTGGTTCGGTTCGGGTTCAGGTTCGTACAAAGTTTAAAAAAAATCACTGTCCCACCACTGCCTCTGGAGCTCCGGCAGTGGCCGAGCCGGGCAGTGGTAGACTGTCCCATCGCCACTTCTGGAGCCCTGGCCGCAGCTGGGCCAGGTGGCAGTAGATAGTCCTGCCGCTGCCTCCTTTTTCTTTAACTTCCAGGTTCCTGGCCTGCCCTACAGTTGTAGCGCAGGGCTTTTTTTTTTTCTTCGAGCGCTGACTGCGCGGCCCCTGGGGCACGGTTGGTGTGCTGGTTTTATTTTTTATATTTTTTTCTTTATTTTAGGGTGCCAACCCAGCCACCCCTGGGACTGGGTCAGAGCTCCTTTTTTAAATTTTTTAATTTGATTTTTATTTTCCTTTGAACTTCTTGGAATATTTTATTGACTCTGACCATGTGGCCCGTGCTACAGCTGTAGCGCGGTCGGTCAGCTTTTCCCTGCAGCCAGGAAGACCGGACCAGGAAGTTTGGTTTGGTTAGGTTTGTTCTAAATTCACTCTAGGATTCGTTATTCATTTCGTTAGGTAACAAAATGAATAACGAATAAGGAAATGAACTAAAAGTTCATTTCGTGCCCATTTCTAGTTAGAGCAGTACGACAATGGTACTAATGGCCTCCGGGGGTGGTGGAGAGCACCCCAGTGCCAGAGGCTTTCAAGAAAAAAATGGGTCCACCATCCGTTCAATCTGCTTTGACTTGGATTCCAGCACTGAGCGGGGGTGGGGTGGGGTGGACTGGATGGTCTCAGAAGCCCCTTCCAACTACATCATTCTATGGCTCTCTGAGTCCTTTCAGATTTCCAGTACGATGACTTTGCCGTGGTTGTAGCTAATTTGAAAAGCAGCTCCTAGCTTGGCTAAGGGGATCGATGACTTAGCCAGCCTACAGAAGTCTGATTCCACCCCCCCTCCAGCCTCCCTTGCTTTCAACCCCTTTTCCCAACACATTCCGTCTGCTGTTGCCTTGGCACTAATAATTTACCTTTCTCGTTCCTGGCACCCATCTGACTGGTGTTTTGCTACTGTAGCCCCAGCTGATCCAGCTGGCGGCCGAAGATGTATTTATTTTAAAAACGTTCCAGGCTCTAGCATTACAGGAAGTCAGTTGCAAACCACATTTCTTTAAAATGACAGAAATAATGTCTATTCATCATCATCATCATCATCATCATCATCATCATCATCATCATCATCATCATCATCATCAATAATAATAATAATAATAATAATAATAATAATAATAATAATAATAATAATAATAATAATAATTTTAAAGTAGCAGACCACAAAGGTTTGTTAATTGTTAATTGGATTGTTAATGCCAAAAATGAGCAATGCTGTCAGGAGACTGGAGCCGCTGGAAGCAATTCTGTAAATGATGGAGCCGAAATAGCTGTTTATTTATCGAGGGAAGTGCCGAGTATCGTCCAGCACGGAGGTTCAGTGCAATGCAAAACAAAACAAAACAAAACAAAGCATAAAACACAGTTTTCACATGGTGCACACTATTGCAAAAATTTGCCCTTTCCAATCTGATTTTGGGACACTTTTATCTCCAGCAACTAGAGATGGGCACGAAATGAACAATTTTTTCGTTTCTGTTTTCGTTTTTTTGTTTCATTACGCAACGAAACGACAAACAAATTTTGTCTCCAAAATGAAACGAAACGAACAGAAACACCGGAAATTTTGTCGTGCCTTTCGTTTCCATTACTGCAATACAGTGAACTGTTTTAAATGCTAAAAAAAACCCACAAAAATTGAAATTAATGGTAACAAAACGGTAACGAAACAAACGAAAACGAAAATGAATTTTTCAAAAATTCGCGAAAAATGGAAACGAACCGAAATGGACGCCCCAAACGACAAACGACACGTCATTTTTTTGATTCGTGCCCATCTCTACCAGCAACTGGAACTTGGCTGTCTTCTGTTTTATTCTGTTTCCTTCTCGTCCCTGGCTGAGTCACGTGGGTCATCTCTATTATGGATCATGTGCCCCACAGGGAGGACAACACTATTGTGCAGACAGCAGGACTCCCGTATCCACGGTTTCACTTATTTGTGGTTGGAAAATATTGCACATATTAAAAGCAGAAACCCAGAAACAAATAGTTCTATGAGGTATTGATATATGCCACTAAGGCAGCATCATAATTAATACAGGAACACAATGATGTCATTATGGAGAGATCAAGCCTATATTAGACTGAGAGAAAGGCAGATCACTCTAAATATATGGGACATTTTTGCTAAGCTCTCAGAGAAATTATCCGAAAAGGACCAGTGGTTTTGTTGATGGTTGTTTGTTTTTGTTTTTCTTCTATATCATGGAGAACATTTATGAACAAAAAAGGCAGAAGAGCTATCATTCAACCTTATGTACATTAAAGTGCTGGCATTTGAGAGGCAGTGGGGTATAACGGGTAGAGGAACAGGGAGGGGTTTGGTGCCAGTAAAGTATCTCCTTGAACAGCTCATATACCTATATACCTTGATAATACTTTTAGGGTTGCTATAAATGGGAAGTGAATTGAGAATACATGATAACATCTGTTATTTTATGGAAATAATAGTAGTCATTTTCTTTTTAACTTTTGTTGCTACTCATAATTCACTACGAGCACAATTGATCTCATCTTATTTTTATCTATCTATCTATCTATCTATCTATCTATCTATCTATCTATCTATCTATCTATCTATCTATCTATCTATCTATCTATCTATTAAATATACAGCTACACTAAGAGTCCATAAAAATAACAGTTTGCATTGCATTGCAACCTGGAGATCACCATGATTTCGGGAAAGCTGCATATTCCCAGAGTGACTTCAGAAGAAAGGAATGGTCAACCACTTCTCAGTATTCTCTACTGAGAAATTAATAATAATAATAATAATAATAATAATAATAATAATAATAATAATAATAATAATAATAATAATAATAATAATAATCTTCTAAACACTGCTGCCAGGAGTTGGCCTTCTCCAATGATCGAGCTCTTTCCAAGAGTCTAAGATGACTGGAGATATCTTCGTAGTATATATGCTTTTCCTAATAATGTCGCCATTTGTAATTGACCAATGTTGATCTTACCAATGCCAAGAGTTTTCAGATGCTGACCCAGGTCTTTTGGTATTATTATTATTATTATTATTATTATTATTATTATTATTATTATTATTATTATTATTATTATTATTATTATTATTATTATCATCATCATCATCATCATCATCATCATCAAGCAGAATCAACCTAAATTATGCAAACATTGACTGGTTTTGTATAACAGATGCACATTTTAACTATTATTATTTTATCATTGAAACTTCCAGGTCCTGCATACAAGTCTGCCTTGGGGTTCTTGTTGATGTCATGATGATTGACTAAGACCTCAAAAAGCTTCCAGGTAATTGGTGTATTGATTGACCCTTCTTAATGATAGGGGTAAATGGAATTTAATCTTGGAACAATGAGAAGCTGTGAAAAATGAATGCGAATAGATTTATCCACCTCTAGCTATAAATGTAGAGGGTTGGCCAGTCTTGGAGCTTGGATGCATTTCTGGAAGCCAAATTAATCAATCCGCAACTCATCTTACGGTCTCTAAATGATGGCAAACACAGCATTTTACAGTGGTCTAATAATGGATGCCAACGGCACCCAAGAATTTACAGCTTTCTGAGCAATGGAAACCATCGCGATCAGGATGAGAGCATCTGCCTAACTTCGCTTTGAATGCTACTTGTTGAGGCAAATGATCAACGGATATGGAGGTTTCAAGGGTGAGCTCCCGGCTGGTGTGGAATGCAAACTGTTATTTTTATGTGCTTTTATTGTGGCCATCTATTGGTTCCCAAAGCACCTTGCCCAGGGAAATGAGCTCGAGATAGGTTCTCCTGGAGATGCTCGCTTAATGGTGTGTGTGTGTGTGTGTGCGTGTGTGTGCGCGTGTGCGTGTTCCCTTTCCCCTTGTGCTTGTGGAAGCTCTCCCACTGGTGAAAAGCAGGGTTGCTGATCCCTTTTTAAGTGGCTCTCACTAATTTTATGGGATACTACCCACAAGTCCAAAAGTGGGACCCTACACTCTACAGGTCCCTACCTCCCAAGGTTTAAAGAAAGAACTGCAGTTCAAATAGGTCTCCTTTGGCCCTGTAGGGTGCATGGAGGGGCAAGGTGGCCATGAGAGCCAGTGAAGGCACGGCAAAGGCTGGGGGTGGGGTAGGGGTAGTGGAGACACTCAAAATGTTCTCAGTGAGGGGACGGTAGAATGTGGTGCTCCTGTCCCCTGGCAGCTCCTTGGCCTGGCCTAATGATCCTGCCAGCCCTCCCTCTGCCAATCATTGCCCATCATCACCAGCCATCCCACCTGGCCCAGGACCTGCAAATGGGCTGAGGCCAGCTAGTTACCTTCCGGGCAAGCCAACAGGGTGCCACAATGAAGCCAACACGAGAGGAGCAGAGGGAGGAAAATGCCCTGAGTCCCTTAACACGACCCCATCATGGCACGTTATAAATGGATACAGCACGCGATCCAATCTTCTTGAATCAGTGGAATGTAGAGTTGGAACAAAGCCCCAAAGGGAATTTGGGATGTTCTAGTCGCAAAGGGGAGAATTAGAGATGGGCATGAACCAGAAAACCCATGGTTCGGGTTCGTCTGGTTCAGGCCCACCCTTGGTTCTATTCGGGTGCGGGTTCGAATGAATTTTTTTTAAAAAAAATTCATTCGAACCCGAACCGGTTCAGCAGGGGCGGGGGCGGTGGGAGCCACGATCCCGCCTCCTCGTGCAGAGGTGAGACCACGGCCCTCTCCCAACTGCCCTCCACCGCGAGTGCAGGACAGCCCCTCCTGAGGAAAATAAGTCAGCAAGTGTCATTTGGCCTCTTCATAAATCTATGGTACTGAAGCCCCATCTGGAGTATTGCGTACAGTTCTGGTCACCATACCTCCAGAAAGATATTATGGAAATGGAAAAGGTGCAGAGGAGGGCAACCAGAATGATTAGGGGACTGGAACACCTTCCTTACCATCTGAGGCTGCAACGGCTGGGCCTTTTCACTCTCGAACGACAGCGCCTAAGAGGTGACCTGATTGAAGTTTGTGAAATCATACACAGTGTGGACACAGTAGATAAGGGAAAACTGTTTTCCCTGTTGCACAACACTAGAACTAGGGGGCCCTCCATGAAATTTTTCGGTGCTAGATCTCAAACAAATAAGAGGAAGTCCTTTTTTCACCCAGAGGATCACTGCTCTGTGGAACTCCCTGCCAGAAGAAGTGGTGACAGCTGTCGGCCTTGACAGCTTTAAGAAAGAACTGGACAAGTTCATGGAGAACAAGGGCATCCATGGCTACCATGATGGATGCCTAAGGACAACCTCCTCTGGGTTGGAGAGAGAGGCAGGCTATCTCTCTGTGGCATTTGTGGGGAATCATAAGTGGGTGAAGACATCCGCTTGGGAATACCCTGAAGCCAATGGTGAGCCGCTGTGTGAGACAGAATGCTGGAATGGATGGGCCTGTGGCCGGTTCCAGCAAGGCTGTTCTTATGTTCTTATGAAAAACGGGTTCTATTGGCATACTGCTCTGACAATGAGGAAGTTTTTTCCTGAGATTTCCAGACCTAGTGCAAATTGGGCACCACGTGAGATGATCAGGCTGAGTCAAACACAGGCAAAGAGCAGATATTAATGTACTGCTCTTTGTTTTCATAGAATCATGGAGTACAGTACTTGGGTTCAGAAGGGGCTTACAAGGCCATCGCTCTCAAGGCATGAATCCAAATTATAGGATATCTGCCAGGTGGTTGCTTAAATTTCTCTTGAATGCCTCCAGCATTGGTGTGCTCACCACTGCTTCCTGAGGTAACTGGTTCCATTTTTGTGCTGCTCTAACAGTTGAGAAGTTTTTTTTCCTGAGAATCAGCTGAAATCTAGCTTCCTGTAGCTTGAGCCCTCTGTTGTGTGTCCTGCCCTTGGAGATGATGGAGAACGGATCCTGCCCCTCCTCTGTAGGACTCCCTTTCCAGTCTTTGAAAAGCGCTCTCCTATCTCTCTCTCTTCTTCTTCTTCTCCTCCTCCTCCTCCTTCTCCTTCTCCTCCTCCTCCTCCCTTCTTCTTCTTCTCTTCTTCTTCTTCTTCTTCTCTTCTTCTTCTTCTTCTCTTCTTCTTCTTCTTCTTCTTCTTCTCCTTCCTTCCTTCCTCCTCTTCTTCTTCTTCTTTTTCTCCTCGTCCTTCTCCTCCCCTCCTCCTCCTCCTCCTCCTCCTCCTCCTCCTCCCCTCTTCTCTTCTTCTTCTTCTTCCTCTTCTCTTCTCTTCTTCTTCTTCGTCTTCTTTTCTTCTCTTCTTCTCCTCCTCCTCCTCCTCCTCCTCCTCTCCTCCTCCTCCTCCTCCTCCCTTCGTCTTCCTCCTCCTTCTCCTCCCTTTCTCCTCCTCCTCCTCCTCCTCCTCCTCCTCCTCCTCCGCCTGCTCTTCTTCTTCTTCTTCTTCTTCTTCTTCTTCTTCTTCTTCTTCTTCTTCTTCTTCTTCTTCTTCTTCTTCTTCTTCTTCTTCTTGAGGCTAAACAGGCCCAACTCTTTCACTCTTTTCATGCCCCTATTTCCATGCAGCTCATAAATAAAAATAAATCTTTTTAAAAAAAATCCACGCATAGGAGGCAATCGAGATATCCTGGCACTGGTAGTTGTTGGCAGTCAAAACGGAACACGAAGCAAGCCACTCGGCTGGTCCCTGGAGGCAAGACTTTTCTATTTGCTTTGGCTCAAGGATCTGTTTCTTTTCCTTGCTCCAATGACCCCCATCCTAGCAGTTCCAGGCCTGGGGGGCTTAGAAAACCACCCTACTCCGTGTCTAATCACAACGATTTGCAGAACGTGTTTTTCTTCCTTTTTGCTTTGGTGCAGAGATGTGAAGCGAATTGGCTTGGGACTCCCGTCTCTGGGCTGCCCTTCCCCTTCCCAGTGATTGGAAGCAAAGAGAAAAAAGATTGCATTGATATCCTTCTGGGGTTGGAGGTCACTCGGGAACGATGGAAGGAGAAGGGCGATCTTGTGAAAAGCAGCACCCTCAGCCTACAATCCAGGTGCCAAGACCCTTTATGGAACAAGGCAACCGATTCAGAAAAATATCCAGCCCTTTGAAGAGCTGGACTTTTGCGTCCGTTGGCTCTTTGTTGAATGAGCCAGGCTGGCGTTCCTATAACCTTCAACCTACACAGCTGGAAGGGGTCCTCTGGATCACAACATCCAGCCGCTGTCAAGAAAGCACATCGGAGAATCAAACTCCCAACCAAGACCTAAACCGCCCAGCTATTTGGCAGCTCAAGAATCATCTTAGAACTAGTCCCTCTGGATCATTGGTTCTCAACCTGTGGGTTCCCAGATGTTCCTGGACTGCACCTCCCAGAAGTCTTCATCACTAGCTGAGCTGGCCCAGGATTTCTGGGAGTTGCAGTCCAGGAGCATCTAGGGACCCACAGGTTGAGGACCACTGATGTGGATCATCAACTCCAACCCCTGTGAAGGAGACCCAGTGGGGGATTCGAACTGCCAACCCCTGGCTCCGCAGCCAGATGCCTAAAGCTACTGAGCTATCCTGCAGTCACTAGAGGGACGCTGTTCCCTGTGGAAGGAGCAGAGATAGGGACTGCTCCTTGTTTCAAGAGACAACAAGTCCCAAAATTCTCTGACCACTATGGACATCTGGACGAAGATATTCCGAGAGTTGTTGCTCAAGACCTTTTGAGAGACTGCAGCTACAAGCTTGGGTTTTCAATGGGTGGCAACAAGAGTCTTCCAGATGTTGATCTTGGTAGCCTTTAGAAGGCATGTCCAAACTTCGTCCCTCCAAATGTTATGGACTACAACTCCCACAGTACTTGGTCACTAGCAATCTAAGCTTAGAATTCTGGGAGTTGTTGTCTCAAACATCTGGAGGGCTGAAGATCAGTGGTTCTCAATAGACATGGGCACGAGCAGAAAAAAATGACGCTTCGAGTTTTTGTTTGTCGGAACGGGTCCGTTTCGGGTCGTTTCCGTTTGTCGCGAAATTTTTCAAAAATTTGTTGTTTCCGTTTGTCGTTTGTCGTTTGCACCGCGATTTAGCGCGATTTGACTTCCCAGAGCATAGGCGCGTCCCGCAATCAGGGCCGGCGCGAGGTGTTTTTGCACCCTAGGTGGCGGGCGGGGCGGGGGGGGGGGGCGAGTGGGCGGGCGGCAGCGCGGGCCACAAGCGGGTGGTGGCGCGGGCGGGCGGGCAAGTGGGCAGTTAGGATATCACTTAGGATAGAGGTTCTGTTCTTGGCTTGCACCCCAAATGTGTGTGTGTGCAAGCAAATTGAAGTTGGGAAAATAGAAAATAAATGGTAGTAGTATATAATATATTTTTAAAATAAATCCACACCTCCCACTCTCAGTCGAACCTCCCCCTTTATCCAATATCAGAAGGGGAACCCCTAGAAACCACCCCTCTGGTAGGTGGCAAAGCCTCAGGCAGGCATATTTTCGCCTGCTTTTTTGGCCGGGAGAGTCGGGTTTTTTTTTAAAAAAAACTTTAAAAAAACTTTTTCTGTGCTTCGCATTGCGCGATCGCCGCGATGCCACAAACGGAAAAACGAATAACCCGACCAAATTTTTCTTTTTTCGGTTCGAGTTCGAGTTCTGACGGCTTAATTATCGTTACCATTTCCGTTACGTAACGGAAACGATAACTGAAAACAGAAACGACAATTTCGCCGAGTCATGCCCATGTCTAGTTCTCAACCTGTGGGTCCCCAGATGTTCCTGGACTGCAGCTCCCAAAAATCCTGGTCAGCTCAGCTAGTCATGAAGACATTTGGGAGTTGCAGTCCATGAACATCTGGGGACCCACAGGTTGAGAACCACTGCTCTAGATATTTCCTAGATGAAGTCTGGCTGAAGAATCTCCCAGATGGACTGACTTATATCAAGGCTATTTCAATTATATCAAGGCTATTTCAATTTGAGAGGTGGAGGCTTAACTGATGGAATTTGAGGGTGGGTATATTAACAAAAGCATTACCTTCCCAACACAGAAAACTAGCACGGCAGGAAGTATTCTCCTTGAAAGGTTACTGTTCTACATGCAAGGGGTTTTAGTGTTGGCCCATAATAATAGTTACTATTTTGTTTTTACTTATTTTCCTCATTTGTTCAAAAGCTGACAACTCCAATGCCAGAGTTCCTGCAGGATGAGAACCGTTTCTTAGCAGGCAGGAGGCAATTTTAAGCTCCGAAGTGCCCCTTCTTGAACTTCTTCAGGTTGGCAGCGGCCGGTGGTCTTCCTGCTACCTCTGCTATCGATAATCAGAATCAAGATAACTCCTTCTCAGCTACTGGTGGACGGGGGGGGGGGGCACGAAGGGTGGGGAAGAACCTGGACCTTTCGTGGCCCATCTTTGGATCCCCCATGAGCAGGATTAGGACCGCCGGCCAGAAGTCCACATCCAGCGGTCCAAATATCTCAAAAAACAAACAAACAAACAAACAAAAAACCCCAGCACGACCTACAGTCTTCTACCTGTGGTCCTTCTTCTTCTTGAGGCCATGCCAACATTTTAGGTCATTCGGCAGGAGGTAGGGCTGAAATGAGAGTGGGAAACAGGGAGGCTTGGCGACGTGCCAGGATAATTTTCTCTGCTTAATCTCTTTGTGGTCCTCCGGGCTCCACGAAGGGACTCCAAAAAAGGAGAGAAACCTGGAGTTGTTTAAGGAGAACACGCATCTGTTAGAGGAGAAGCCAAGCCTGGGAACACCTGGTCCTTTGTGATTATGGCCGGCCAAGGCGTGACTGAGTGTCACCCCGTGGGACACCTCTGGCAGACAACACGATACCTCTCCTCTGTTGCCCGTTAACCAGCGTGGTTGGTCCTGGGGCCGGATCTTCTTTGGGGAGGGTTTGAGAGCCCACCCTCTTTCTGCTCCAGTTTGGTCTCTGCATCCAAACATCTGGCGCAGCTGTCCTGGAGGGGAGATGATTGTCTCTCGCTGTTGGCAAGGCGATGTAAACACCGGAGCCATGCGAAAGGAAACAAGGCTCTGCGTTTTGGCCTCCCCTCCTCACCCCAGGCGTCTGCGCTCCCCTCGGACTCTCCGAAAGAATGCGACCAGGAGATCATGAACAAGCCATTCTGTGGTAGAAGGATTTGGCGGAGGTGGCTGTGAATGATGGTCCACTCCCCCTACATGAGCTGAAGGACATCACTCAACCAGTCAAAACTGGGGCTGTGTCTAGCAACCTTCAGACAAATACCTTCGCTAAGTTGCTTGTCACATTACATGTGTAACCTGAAAACTAATCAGTTACAAAGATAAGTGCAATACAGTGGAACCTTGACTTACATACTGCTTGACTTGCATCATATTTGACTTGCAGCAAGAAGGGGCCTGTTTGACTTGAGTCGCAGGCTTTGACTTACATCTCGGAGCCCCGGCGCAAGGCACCGGAATCGGGCGGCAGCCACAACCCAGCATCGCGGCTGCCGCCTCCATACTGCTCCTGCCTTCTTCCCCTCCTCCGGCTTCGGCGGCTTCGGCGAGGCCAGCTCAGAGCACCTGGAGCTGGTCCTCGGCCTCACCGAATCCGCCGCTGCCGCCGGAGGAGAAGAAGGGCTGGGAGCTCGGGGCTGGCCTCACTGGTTAGACAGTCGGCTCAGTCTTGTAAAAGATCTGGCTGCAGAAGTCTGGTCCACAATGGAAGCATTTTAGTTGGGGAGCTGTAAAGGTGTGGGACTCTAATGGTAAGCATAGAGTTGTTCAGAACTTGGAACGTCAGGTTAAAAATCAGTAAAACTTAAATGTTAGACATTGTTGCTATGAACATTAAAAGGTGGAGGCATATAGCTTGTGGACTATAATTCCACTGCCTCCTCCTCTCTTTGAAGAGACATTTCATTTACATCCCCAGAAGGAATCTCCTATCCCGGTCAAATTTGTGTTAAATTGCTGTTTTTGGAGTTTTTTTTCATCATCTGGAACGGATTAATCCGCTTTCCCATTACTTTCTATGGGAAACGTTCGTTTGACTTAAGTCATGTTTGACTTAAGTCTAGACCACTGGAACGGATTAATGACGTAAGTCAAGGTTCCACTGTACCTTGAACTAACTACTTTCCAGTTCTGATGTGAATTTGTTTTTTGTTTTTTGTTTTTTTACCTGTTGCTTCAATTCAAACACCAAGCACTACTCTGGGCACTTTAGAAGCAACTAAAACAAACGACAACCAAGCCGTCAACGCTAAATCACCACACAAATTAAAAAAGCATAGTCTAAGAACTTAGAACCAATGGCTGAAACCAATTGTCAGACAGAAGCAGAAACAAGAGACAGAGCATTCAACCGGGGTTGATATGAAAGGTGGTTACTTCACATCCTTCTTTGTTCCACTACTAGTTTTGTCCCATGACAGCGTTGGTCACGATCACGTGGTTTTGTCCCTGTTTCAGTGTTCCCATGGTCGTGATAACTTGTCTCGTGACCAGTGTTACCACACGGCCTTGTCATATGACAACTTAGCACTGAATTTGTCTAGCTACCTTTTTCCTTTTTTTTGGGGGGGGGGGGCTTAAAAATTCTTTTTTGATATTTCGCTTCTGAAAAGTCAAAAACAAACAAACAAACAAACCCGTACACAGTTTTCTGAGAGAAAGGAATGTTTTGTTGCATGACAGTCGTTACTACATGGTGTCTTGTCTTGGAACAGAAAGCGGGAACAAAGAGTGACAAGGGAAAACCCTACCCCAGCACCTGGTACAGGATTGTCGTGCCTAGCACCCGTTCTGGGGGTATGGTCGAGACAAATTTCAGTAGTTGCGTGACAGATGTGAAATAATGTTTTTTGTAGCGCTCCTAAGCGCAACACTAACAGAGACAAAACGGACGTGAATTAACCGCCAAAGTCTCCCAGCCCACACTGAAAAGTAGCATTTTTACTGCCTCCCAAATGAGCACAGGGAAGGGGTCAGGCGTTGCTCCTCTGGGAGCTGATTTCATAACCTTGGTGCTGCCACCGAGAAGGCCCTGACTCTGTAAGAGAAGACTTTGGGTCCTCACTACATATATAGAGTAATATTTTCATGTGATTGCAGGAATGAGGCTTCTTGATGTGACAGTAGGCAGGGCGTAAGAGCATTCTAATGTGTCAACAATTCCCAACCTTGGGTCCCCAGATGTTCTTGGACTAGAAGCCTTCACCATTCACTGTGCTGACCAGGATCTCATGGAGCTGTAGACCAAAAACATCTGGGGACCCAAGCTTGGGAGCCACTAATCTAGAAGGGCTGCCAACTCTGGCTCCCCAGATGTTCTGGGGAGCCCTCTTCCAGAAGTCTTAACTGCTAGATGTGCTGACCAGGATTTCTGAGAGTTGCAGCCCAAGAACATCTGGAGACCCGAGGTCGCAAAGCACTATTTTTGTCTTTGAAATGCCACTGCCCTGGTTTCCAGCTGGATTCGGGAAATGGCCATTCTCTAAAGGCGACACACTGATCCTGGGGACACAAAGAGGGAAATCTATACAGCTTCAATGTTTTTTCCTTCTGCTCCTGGCAAGGAAGGTGGGAACACTGATTTTGGACGCAGTGCATTTAAATATTTATTTAATAAACAAACAAATAAATAAATAAACAATGCTGTTTCCCACTCCAAACCTTTCTCTGTGGTTTCTTAGCCAAAATCACTCTCTTTTTCCTGTTCCTTTCCCAGGTATTTTTTTACCTGGAATGATCAGCTGTAACAATCTATACATTTGATTTCTCCTTACGCTGCCAAAGGGTTAAAGCTACCTGTGTCTTTATGCGTTTCATGATTTCTTGGCCACCCTGTGGGACTCTTTCAAGGTGTCCCATGACAAGTTCCATTTTAGGACCGCTCAGGTCTGGGGAGCCAGAAATGGTGTCGAACTCTGGCCGAACAACTGTTAGATAACAATGGCTTTCAGTCATCCCCCAAAGTTGGAAGTGAACCAGCGGCGGAGAGGCGAACATTCCCTCTGCGCTCCCAGCCGCCTGGGCTGAGCTGATCGCCTTTCGACCGCACTGTCGTTAACGGCTGTGCACGCATCCTGCCAGCCGGGTTAAATTGTCTGCAGCCAGCTGGCCTCTTCCTTTCTGGCATGCGAAATGCAGTCACCTGCCTATTATAGCAATGGGGTCAGCGAGCCCCGATCGACAGAGCCACGGACCCCCAAAGGCCTGGAGAATTGGGTTAGGAACAACTCGCCGTAAACACACCGGAGGCTCAGCTGCTCTTGCGTCTCTGAACCACCCTGGTTTCAGGTGGACATCACCCTCACCTTCCCTAGCCACCAAAGGCTGAGGGGTGCATGGAAGGATGACAATGAACCTACCCAGGGCAAGGAACCCAAGGGAGTCAAGTCATCAACCCTGTTCTAAGGAGACCCAATGCCCAATTATATCATGAACAAGATGTCTGTTGTTAGTCTGTGGAACTCCTTGCTGCAGGATGTGGTGATGCATCTGGCCTAGATGCCTTTATAGAATCACACAATCATGGAGTTGGAAGAGACCTCAAGGGCCATCCAGTCTAACCCCCTGCCATGCAGGAACCCCCATCACAGGACTCCCGAGTCCCGACAGATGGCCATCCAGCCTCTGTTTAAAAAACTCCAAAGAAGGAGACTCCACCACCCTCCTTTATGACAGCATATCCCACTGCCGAACAGCTCTAACTGTCATGAAGTTTTTCGTAATGTTTAAATTGAATCTCTTTTCCTGTAGTTTGAAACCATTGCCCCGAGTCCTAGTCACTGAAGCCATGGAAAACAAGCCAGTCCCCTCTTCGATAGGACATCATATCCCCTCTGAGGCTGCTTCTTGTAAGGCTAAACATTCCCAGCTCCCTAAGCTGTTCCTCGTAAGACATTTCTTCCAGACCCTCAATCATCCCGGTCACCCTCCTCTGGACCCATTCAAGATGGTCAACGTCCTTTTTAAATTGAGGTGCACAGAACTGGACACAGTACTCCAGGTGAGGGTCTGACCAGAGCAGAATAGAGTGGCGCTATCACTTCCCTTGATCTAGACACTATGCTTCTTTTGATGCAACCAAGAATCACATTGGCTTTCCTGGCCGCCGCATCACACTGCTGACTCATGTTCAATTTGTGATCCACCAAGACTTAAAAGGGGATTGGACAAATTTTTGGAGGAAAAGTCAGTCGCAAGTGACAAGCCCTATTGGAGTGACATGTTCCCTCCCGGCTTAAAAGGAGGGTCCCTCCAGGCAGGGGAGTGGGATTAGGAGACAGGTCTCTAGTTGCCTCCTGGGCTCCCAGAGGCATCTGGTGAAGCTACTGGGAGAGACAGGAAGCTGGGCTAGACGGGCCCTTGGTCTGATCCAGCATGGCTCTGCTTAGGTTCTTATGAGAGAAGGAAGTGGCAGAGGTGCCGGCCGAGAGGCCCTCCTTAAGGTCCAAGACTTCTTTCTTTAAATGCTCGCCCACATGTTCAAAAACAGGAAGGCTCTTCCCCTCCCGCCTCTGCTGAGAAAAATGACAGAGCAAAGACACCAACGTAGATTATCTTTGGAAACAGTTTAGTCACAACTGCCGGAGCAGGAAGATGGGGTGGACACAGGGTCCAGGTGGCACAGAAGGAGAGAACTCGACAACAAGGGAGAGAGAGGCCGAGGAACTTTCCGGCTCAATCTGCTGCAGGACGCCATAAAGGCACAAGTTGTCTTGGAGCCCTGGTTGCTCTGGGACAGCTTTTCCTTTCTGGGATCCCTCTTGGTGTGTTGGATTGCTTCTTCAATCGAGATCTCGGCACAGATGCAGTGTGCTGCAGCGGCCAAGAACGCCAGTGTGATTTTTGGTTGCATCAACAGAAGCATCGTGTCTAGATCAAGGGAAGTGACAGTACCACTCTATTCTGCTCTGGTCAGACCCCAGCTGGAGTACTGTGTCCATTTCTGCGCTCCTCAATTTTAAAAAAAGATGTTGACAACCTTGAACGGGTCCAGAGGAGGACGACCAGGATGGTTAAAGATCTGGAAGAAACATCTTATGAGGAATGGCTTAGGGAGCTGGGAATGTTTAGTGTTACAAAAAGGTTGAGAGAGGGGATATGATGTCACATTGAAGAGGGGGGCTGGTTTGTTTTCCATGGCTTGACTAGGACTCGGGGCAATAGTTTTTTTCCATTGGCTTGACAGTTAGAACTAGGACTGCCCAAAGGAGGGTGGTGGAGTCAATGGTTTCAGAAATGGCCATCTGTCGGGAGTCCTGTGATGGGGGTTGGCAGGGAGTTGGAAAGGTCTCTTCCAAATATAGGATACCATTTAGAGATTCCATTAGAACATTAGGAAGAACCTCATGACAGTTAGAGCTGTTCGGCAGTGGAAGATGCTGCCCTAAAGGAGGGTGGTGGAGTCTCCTTCTTTGGAGGTTTTTAAGCAGAGGCTGGATGGCCATCTGTCGGAAATATTGTGATGGGGGTTCCTGCATGGCAGGGGGTTGGACTAGATGGCCCTTGAGGTCTCTTCCAACTCTAGGATTCTAGATCTAGAATCTTCAGCATTTGTCCACACAGCAGCCAATCTGGTTCTAGGTAATACTGCTACTGATCCTTAGAAGCTTTCCTGGCATGTGTGGCTCTCATCTTCTGTGGCAAAGCCAGGGGTATAACTGAAAACGTTTGAAATCCAGGTGGTCAACATGAAAGCTCCCCGAGCTGTGTGCCGTTAGTGGACACACTCAAAAGCTATATGCCGTTGCATGTTATTTCCTCATTCCTGTTGGACCCCATTCTCTTATTCATGTCCAACACCTTCAACATTTAAACACCAAAGTCAGCCACTTAAGGAATTAAAGACAGCTGAGGATGTATTACCTCTGCAAGCGAATCCCGGAATACATTCACGGACCACTGCGTGCCAGCTAATGAAACTCTCTACTGAATGCAAAATAGAGATCTGAAAACAACAACAACTATATATACATATTCCAGTGATTAAAGAATATTCAACATCAGCAGGCACGGAGATTTTTTTGGAAGCAGTTCTGTTTTAGCTGCGAGTCCCATGACATCTGTAAATTAAGTCAAAGTGGATTTACTCCGTTGTCATGTTCCGTTTCCCCAGGACTGCTAGAGAAACAGCGTTTGCCGTTCCAGAGGGAATTAAGGAGCAAATTGATAACACAACCCCATCTGGCTTCACTCAGCTCGGGCAGGTCTCCAAGGGCATTTCAGCATTCTTGGGCCAAATTCTTTGGCAATTAGCTCTATAATTGCTTGCTGGCTTGTCTGTTTGTCTCTCCTCGTGTTTTTTGGGGGGGAAATGCTTGCCCTGGATTATGCGCATGGTACACGAGCCACGTCAGGGAAGGGTATGATGGGAAATGCTAGAAGCACGCATGGATCCAATATTAAAAGAATCTGGATTGGGGTACGGTCGGTATTTGGCAGCCTATTCGAAAAGGAAATACAGCCCTGTTCTTCTCCACCAGACCCACGGAAGGTTGCATTCATGCCCTCCAAGGGATCGGGGCCAAGCAGCCTGCTTTCAGAGGCTCCGCTTTGCCCTTTACATCCATAAAAGGTGGTGCTGCACAGAACCTCGACCCCTAGAGCACTGGTGGCGAACCTTCGGCGCTCCAGGCATTTTGGACCACAACTCCCACAGTTCACTGTCTTTGGCAATCTAGGCTTGGAATTCTGGGCATTGTGATCTAAAACATCTGGAGGGCTGAAGTTTGGACACCCCTGCCTTAGAACAGGCATGTCCAAACTTCGGCCCTCCAGATGTTTTGGACCACCACTCCCAGAATTCTAAGCTTAGATTGCCAATGGCAAAGGACAGTGGAAGTTGTGGTCCAAAACATCTGGAGGGCCGAAGTTTGGACATGCCTGCCTTAGAAGATCCGTCATCATGGAATGCAGAGGGGAGAGTGGGAACATACAGAAAAGACGCCTTCATTGGCCTTGAGGGAGAGGAATAACCTTTTTCTCCATCGCCCGAGAAAGGGCTGCTCGTGAATTACTCTAAACCAGTGGTTCTCAACCTGTGGGTCCCCAGATGTTCCTGGATTGCAACTCCCAGAAGTCTTCATCATGAGCTGAGCTGGCCAGGATTTCTGGGAGTTGCAGTCCAGGAACATCTGGGGACCCACAGGTTGAGCACCACTGGCCTAGAGGATGAAAGCATGATACAGTGATACCTACTGAGAGAATTCAGTATTACAGGATAGAGAAGTGACTTCTCAAGGCACTGCGCTTATTCACGCTTTCGAAGAAGAGAGTGCGGGTGCATGAAAGTGGGGGGCCAAATAATTTTTTTCTTAGTCTTCTGCAATGCCACGAGAGTCCTTGTAGCTTCATCTACACTTAGCGACAGAGCAGAGTACTGGCCTTCTAAGAATGCAAAGGAATGGCTGGCTGCCCTTGTTCCTTCCACAGCATTCTGCAGCATGATCGGGCCAAGGTCCTGGTTACAAATCATCAGTTAAAAAACGTCTGGAACAGGAAGGTTTTTACTTGGTGATGAAATGTCATCAATGTCAGTGCCAGGCGGGTCTCACTTGGGAGGGCATTCCATAGCTTGGGGGCAGCTGCTGAGAAGGCCCTATACCTTCAAGCCATCCCTCTCAGTTCCTTGAGGGATGGTTCTTTCAGAAGGGCTCCCTGGCTAGATCTTAAATGCAGGGTAGGTTCATATGGAAGGAGGCCGTCCTTCAGGCATTTAGGTCCTAAGCCAGGGCTGTCCAAACTTTGGCCCTCCAGATGTTTTGGACCACAGCTCCCAGAATTCCAAGCCTGTAATATCAATGACAAAGGACTGTGGGAGTTGTGGTCCAAAACATCTGGAGGGCCGAAGTTTGGACACCACTGTCCTAAGCTGTTCAGGGCTTTTTATGTCAAAACAAGCACTTTGAATTGGGCTCGGGCAGCAACTGGTAACCAATGCAGGTTATACAGAATCGGCGTGATGTGTTCCTTGGTGGCCCTGCCACTCACCAGTCGCGCGCAGAACGATTCTGAACCAGTTGCAATCGCCGGACCATCTTCAAAGGCTGCCCCAGGTAAAGCGCATTGCCGTAATCAATATGGGATGTTACCAGTGCGTGCGTAACTGTCATGAGGCTCCGTTCGTCCAGGTAGGGGTGCCGCTGGTATATTTTCTGCAAGTTATTGGTTATGTCACTGGCACTGCCACTTGCCCCGGGCAGAAGAGAGGGAGCACACATGGATCCTTCCTAGATGTCTCAGGTGGCAGGCATCCTTTTCCAGCCCTTCACAGAGATGCCTCATAATAATATTTGGTGTTCTGCCATCCCAATCCCTTATCCTAGCGATGGCCCTGCCTGCATCCCTAGCCCTTATCTCCGGAGAGAACACACGTAAAGTTCTCCGGAGATGTATTTGTCATATCCCTCTGTGCTCAATTACTTTGATGACTTCAATCGCAGTGACTGCAGGCAGCAGCCTTTTAAGGTGTGACACCAGCAGCTTTTATTTACCGTACTTCCTCGTGTCCTAAAAAGTCTGTATGTTCCTGAAGATCACATGTTGAACTTGACATTTTCATAACAGACGCTCTAACTGGGCTGACCTTTGCATCTGTACATCTCGAGTCCCTTTCTGTATGTGTGTGAAGTTTGGATTTTTCACCTCATTTGATCCTGCCTTTCAGGGAATCTCATTTGCCCTTTTAATGGCCTTTCCAACCTGTTTGTAGAGTTCTTTTTAGTGTTCTTCACAAGCCTCGTTTTGTTTTCACCACCTGGAATCCTTGGGTGTCACAGCAGCGGTAAGAGTCGCTTATAGATTTACAAGACATTCAAAAATGCCAATTGTTAAAGGACAAACCAAACCCAAAATGGAGAAAAATTAATACATTTTATACAGGAGGAAAGAAAAGTCCACCATGGGATACTTTCTGGTAAGACTTTCTATTAATAATGGTGATTCATTTATTAATACGTGCGGTAACAACCAATGGGCCAACATTTCAACATGCTATGAAATGGGAACTCACTTTAAGCTCTAATTTTATAAAGAAGCAGGAGGCAACCGGTGGGAAAAAAGAATGCATGACCCTTCAGCAGAAACTCTTAAAATTCTCCTTCTGCCCTATAGTGGGTGGAATTTGTGCCATTTTTGGGGTGGTGATGGTGGATAGACCCAAACATTTGTGCCTCCTCACACCCAAAATATTTTTGAATTTAAAAAAGATATCTATTTGGCCACTAGTGGGTGCTAGAAGCATTTTCACCAAACAAATTTTGTTTAAGAAAATAAATGAGTAGTGTGGTAGGAATACTTGCAGCCACCCAGAACCCATTTAGGGAAGGGATGGGGGGGGGAGAGGCATAGCTTCTGGAACTCCAGAGGTTGCTTGTTCTGTGTTTCTGCTGTGGGAAGCAGCAGCTGGAGGGAGCATATGCACTTGGCATCAGTGGGGTTATGCCTTTCTAGCAGGCTTTCTTTTGTATCCTTTTAATTAATAGGGCCCTGGGTTCCAACCCTACTCTTGTTACTGCTCAAGAGGACTGCCAATCGGAGCAGTTTTTTAAAAAGAGGACTAGAAAGATTAATGGAATCCGGGGCAGCCTTTGTTGATTGTGTTGCTCTCTTCTGTATTTGAGCCGTTGCAAAGTTTGATAAAGTCATATTAAATGAAAGGCTGAAACAAAATAATCACCCACTCCTAATCACAAATGAGTGAATCTAGCTGCTGGCTGTATTTTTTTTTGCATTTAATGTTTGTTTGTTTGTTTGTTTGTTTGTTACATTCATGTCCTGCCCATCTAATACCAAAGCACTACTTTAGGCAGTTGACAGTTAAATAATTAAATGTTGAATTCATTAATTAGCCTTATACCCGTTATAATTAAATACCATGCCCTCATGCCACCGCCCACAAAAGATAAACAGAGAGCCAAGAACTATTAAAAGGATATCCCTCAAAATGAAGGAAACCTGTTCAGCAAACTGAAATCAAAATCAACTCAATAAACGGAGCTGCGAAGATATTACAGAGCTAAGTTTGAACAGTGCTGTTTAATCTGTTTCCAGAAGGCCCGGAGGGAGAGGGGCTGGCGTAGATCTGCAGGCAACACATTCCATAGCATTGTTGCCACCACCAAGAAGGCCCGACACCTGGTGGTAATTTTCTGACCCTCTCTCTCTCTGGATGGCCACTCTCAGGGGCAGCATCTGGCTGTCTGGGTGGCTCGGGTGAACAATCTTCGGGAGAGATGCTCCATCAAGTAACAAAGTCCCAAACCATTAAAGGCTTTATAGGTTCCTCTGCTCTTCTGAGGAACTTCTCCAGTTATCAGCCATGCATTCCCATCCCTTCCGTAACAATCATAAAGATGAGATTTTGTTTTGATGGCAGCACAAATTCTGATGACACATCCTGAGCTCACGGCCCAAAGCCCAAAGCTCTGTTCAAGAAATGCTAACCCACGCCACACTGAACTCCCAGGGGATCACAGGTTACACAAACACACCGGCCTCCAGCCAAATGATCTCCATCGTATTGTTTACGGTCCCAGGGCAAGTCAGCAGAACCACAAAAGCTGCAAAATCTAGAAAAGCACAAACATAGCTTGACTGCCCAGAGGTTCTCTCTCCCCCCCCCCAGTGGGCACTAGAGATGGGCATGAATCAGAAAAAAAAAGGTGATTCGTGTGGATTCATGATTTGTCAAGGTCGGCTCTATGGAACTCCCTGCCAGAAGAAGTGTTGACAGCTGTCAGCCTTGAGAAAAGATTGGACAAGTTCATGGAGAACATGGGTCTCCATGGCTATCATGATGGATGCCTAAGGACAACCTCCGGGTTGGAGAGAGAGGCAGGATCTTTGCGGGGAATCGTAAGCAGGTGAAGACATCTGCTTGGGAATCCCCTGAAGCCAATGGTTTGCTGCTGTGTGAGACAGAATGCTGGACTGGATGGGCTGTGGCCTGTTCCAGCAAGGCTGTTCTTATGTTTTGATGTTTATGAATTGTCATTTGTGGGTAAACAACTGGAATGTCTGAAACCTAGTCTTCATCAAACATGGAGGGATTGTAGAGAATAGCCAGGAAAAGCTTCTCTGTGATTCTGTGATTTTGATGTTTCTACATGCCGAGGGGGGCATCTTTCCTGGGGGAGCATAACTTGGACATCCAAAACCCGAACTTCACCAAATGGGCAGGGCTTGTAGAGGAAAGTTGTGGGAAGTTTCTCCGTGATTTTTGTGTCTCTAGGTGCTTCAGGAGCCGTTTCATAGCCCAAAGAATTTATGAATTAAAAATAGCTAAAATGAATTAATTCATATTCGTTGTGGAGGAAGAGAAATGCGAATTTGAATGGACAAATTAGCGAATTTAACAAAATTTAGACATTTTTTGGGGGGGGGACTTGTGCCCACCTCTAGTTTGCTCCTCTATATTTGGGGTGAGAATAAACACAGGGAAAGGAGGGGGTGGGCACAGGTGGCATGGAGTCCGGAGCCTGCCCTGAACCCTACACTTTTCGTAATTGGGTCCAAATGCCAGCTCTCCCTTTTCCACTGGTTTTATTGCATCTTGCAATTAGCTGGGCTGCCTCCTTCTCTTCCTGAACCATCGATCTGGGCCTAATTACAGAGGGAAGCAACATGATGGAAGCCACAAACGCTCTTGTGCTATAATGAAGGGGAAGAGGAGAAGAATGGAGAGCAGCTGAGGAGCAGATTTCCTTTCTTCCCAACCTTGCCACCATGACCGGGTGTGCGCGTACACTCTCTCACACCCACCTCACCCTTCTTGGGTCGTGATTTTGCTGAAACAATAATTACAGGCCTGTGTCAATCTTGCGACGGGCTGGGAAAACATGAAACCCCAGAGATCAATGCTAAGAAAATAAGGAGACAAAAATAGACACGGAGGAGAAGCAATGGAGGTGGAGTGGGAGGGGGAAATCACAGTTCTATCAGACAGCTGTTGTTCCTCACCATGAAAGAGGGCAAAGGCTACTTTGCAGGGGTGTTGGGGGGGATTTGGAAGCGTACACCTTCACTGTGATGTTCCCCATGCCCAGCACCCCCACCAACTAAGGAGAGTATAATCATGCAGGCATATCAAGTAAGGAGTAAGTCTTTTGTAGAGTTAATGGTTCTTAATTGCCCACTCAAGACCAAACCACTCCCAACTTGCTTATTCCACAACACTGCTTGCAATTGCTAGATAGCTCAGTGGTTTATCTGGCTGCGGAGCCAGACGTCCGGAGTTCGATTCCCCTCTATGCCTCCTTGACACGGGCTGGAGTTGACGACGAACTATGAGTCTAAGAGGATGATGGTGGCATTGTTTCAGGGATGTCCTGTTTCTTCCCTAGCTCTTGTGAGGTTCACAGCCAAGCTTAAAGGGAACAGGTGAGTCTGAGGAGGTTGGCACCAGAAAGCCTTAGGAGTTTGACCCTGTGAGTGCCAGGGCAAATGTTTCTGTGACTAGGGAGTAGAGGAATCCATGCCACATCTGCTCTGTGATAGTTTCACCTGGGCTTATGGGTTATATAGAGGGAAGCTCTTCTCCCTCTCACAAAATACCAGAACTAGAGGACATCCTCTCAAATCAAGGGCTGGGAGAGTAAAAAAAGACAAAAAGAAAATGTTTTTTTCACCCAGTGCGTTGTTAGTCTGTGGAACTGCCTGCCACAGGAGGTGGTGAAGGCATCTGGCCTGGATGCCTTCAAAAGGGGATTGGACAGATTCCTGGAGGAAAAGTCCATCACAGGTGACAAACCATGATGGAGATATGTCATCTCCATGCTTAAAACCAGGGTACTTCAAGGGCCAGATGCAGAGGAGTGGTATCAGGAGACAGAGATCTAGTCTCGTGCGCTCCCAGAGGCATTTGGTGGGGCCACTGTGAGATACAGGAAGCTGGACTAGATGGGCCTTTGGCCTGATCCAGCATGGCTCTTCTTATGTTCTTGTGTTTATGAGTCCATTCTGCCCACTTGCATAGATGTGTTTATTTGGACACACACCTCTTCCCCAATACTGGTGCTAAAAGAGTTATTTCCTATTGCTCAAAGCTTTTCTATCTGTTTCCCTAGCAGAAAGGCTCCTGGAAGGGCTGATGGTACTTTCAGCAGATCACAGGCACCTAATTTGGAAAGACGCAATGCAAAAGGAAAAATGGTTGGGGAAGGAAGAGGAAAAATTAGAACAGGGACGTCATCTTCCAACCGGGATGATGGAATGGCCTTGTTTTCCTTCCCATCTCCTTCTGCTACAGTGACGTTCAACGGCTGCTGGAAGTAAGAATGGTCAGAGGGAGATTTCTGGCAGATGTGCAGACGGCATTTTGTAGTGGGATTAAGCCTCAGATGAGGTCTCAAGGGGCAGATTAGGAATCAGGAAAGATAAACAACAGTCCAATTCCTCCGCTTTTGTGGGCAATGGCCTCCTTCAAGGCGGCCCACAAAGGGGATTCTGGGTGCTGTAGTCCACAAAAAGAATAATGTCTACAGTTCTGGCTGAAGCACAGATCTCAGGGTGTCCTGCCATGGCCACTTTTGGACTGTGCAACTGACTGTGCGGGTGATGCTAAGACTGTGGAACTCATCTGCGAAGAGGGTTTCTACCAGGGATGGGCACCATATGAAAAACGACACGCTGTTTCGTTGTGTCATAAGGTTTAGAATCGTTTCGAAACAAAATGAAACAAAACGGCAGCTAGCGTTTTGTTACGAAACAAAAACACCATTTCCCCTCTAGAACGAATTGTTTCATTCTAGAGGAAATGGCAGGAGAACTTCCCCAAGCTCTTCCCTGCAAGACCCATGAAATTTGGAAAGGTTTGGGGTTCGGGGAGCTGAGTTATGAAGTTCCAAAGCGGGTGTCCCTAGGGGGAAAATCCTTTCTCATTGGAATCAGAAGCTGATTGGGCGAACAACATCACAGCCACCGCTTCCCCTTGATTCCAATGGGAACTCAGCTCCTTGGACCCCAAACCTTTCAAAATCTCTGTGGGTCACCTAGAATCAGTTGCAGAAGGAATCCCTGACATTTGCACCCCCGGGATCAGTAATTTTCCATTGCATATGATAAATTCATTTCATTTCATAACAAAACTACTTTAAATTTTGTTTTGTAACAAAATGAAACGAAACCGCGCTGGAAACGAAACGAAACGAAACACTGTTTTCCTGTTTCGTGCCCATCCCTAGTTTCTACTTGAGCACCATCTTCTCTGCCCTATGCATGGCTTTGAGTGGCAGAAGCACTCCAGCCTTTGTTCCCGGGGAGAGTTCAGCTTAGACAGAACTCAGGAGCAATTAAGCTGGGCCCAGGGAAAATCACCAAACGGCCCCCTGAAGCACCGATAAGGAAGCTGGCTCCTTCCGCCAGGGCCAGCAGACGGTTTTTTTTTACAGTTGATGGCTTGTGACGATGCTTCCTCATTTGGAGTGGATGGCTGTCAGGTTTCTATTTTCAGTGGATGCTAATGGAGAGAGAGGCTGTCAGAAGCCATTTCTGCCTGGAGAGGATGAGGTGTGTGTTTCTTCCCCAAAAGCTTACGCTCATTTCTTATTTAAATGTGCACAAATTGTTTCTTATCCGGATCCTGCATGCCAGACAAGCCATTTATGGTCGTTTCCGACTACGCACTTTTGCCCGAGTTCCTAAAAATGCTAGCCTTTAAGGAAAGGAGCCTGTTTTTTTTTTTTTTTTACTTTTAGGGGGAAATGGAGGGTGCTTTGCCATTCACCAGCCTGGTACCCCCCCCCCCCCAGCTTGCTGAATCTGGGTATTCTATAAAGAAAGACATATGGTTCTGAACCCTGATAGTCGATGGTTAGCTACTTTCTCAGAAGAAAAACAACCCCTGGGGCAGAAACAGGAAGCTGGTCTAACGATGCCTTCCTGTTAAGCCAATGGTTCTCAACCTGGGGGTCGGGACCCCTTTGGGGGTCGAATGACCATTTCCCAGGGGTCGCCATGAGCCAGTGAAGAAAAAGGCACAAACGGCTTGGGTCTGGAGGAGGAGGGGGGGAGGGGGGGGAAGAGTGAGTTACAGCTTGATAGGTTGGAGGGGATGTCAGTCAATGACACCGGAGGCTGCATGGCATCTGCAGCAGTGGCCTGCCCAAGGGCAGCTTGTGGTCTCTTCCAAGCAGGGCAAGGGGTCACCGTAACATGAGGGTCATGGCACTAGGAAGGTTGGGAATCACTGTTTTAAGGCCCTCCTTCCAAGTGAGTCGGATTGGGGTGCCTGTGTCTGGGTGTCAGAATGGAGAACTCTCAGAATGGACAATTATGGGACATGTAGTCCATGAAATTAAAAACTCCACCCCTGTGGACAGATTTACAGTAGTGTTCCGTTCATCGCTAGCCTTATATAATGAGTCCCTCTGGCTTCTTTTCTGTGCCTGAGCACCAGCTAGGATAATAGATTAATTGCCTCCTGAACTCCTGGAGGTTAAATCGTCACCTCCCATAATCTCACTGGAAGCTCTGCTCTGCTTGAGCCTTGCTGGAAGGGCTACCGAATGCCTGGCACCAGGTGCCCAGTTTGTTAGCCAGCTGGCACGGCACCCGCTGAGGCCACCTCTTATTTCGGGACCAGATTTCTCAACGCTGCTATTGCATACCAAGCTGCAACATTTTTTAGTGTTTTGGAAGTGCAACCCTGGGTGATGTCATTTGCAGATGTTTTGTGGTGCAGGGAAGATAAAAATAAACAACAACAACAGAAAATTATGTTGTTGTTAAGTGCATAGTTTGAAGCTAAGATTTCAGAGTCCCTGAGGGGATGAGCAGCCCCTTGCCAAACACACACACACACACACACACACACACACACACACACACACACACACACACACACACACACACACACACACACGAACGCTGACTAAATCCAGACCCATCTCAACATCCCCCCTCGTTTGCTCATTCCTGCCGGATGAGCTGAGGGCTCCTTTAATGCCATGTTAAGCGTTTTCATGTGTTGATGGTGAAGGCATTCATCTGTCCTTGTTGATACATGGCCCGCAGATAAACACAGACATGACATGATTTCACCATGATCACGCTAGAGATCCGAGGCTGAGGCAAGAGCTGAAGGCAGAACGGGCCCAGATGTGGACCAAGGGCGGTATTTGACGCACATGTGGCCCTCCAGCTGTTTTTGGAGGCAATGAAGCCCACACAGACCTCTTAAGGACTTCCCGCTGGGAAATCAAGGTTTTCGGTCCCCATAGCTTATCAGAAGGAAAGACAGTTGGTTTAGGATCATGCCATCTTCACCCCCATGTTTTGCTCTGGGGAGAAGGTGGAATAAAACCACCAATGGAAGCTGAAGAGCCTCGTGGCACAGTGGTTAAATGCCTGTACTGCAGGTAAAACTGTACTCACGACCTGGATTCAATCCTTGGTAGCAGGCTCAAGGTTCACTCAGCCTTCCATCCTTCCGAGGTCGGTAAAATGAGTACCCAGCTTGCTGGGGGGGGCAATGTGTAGCCTGCACACTGTAATTAAAATTGTAAACCGCCCAGAGACGACTTGTAGTGGTATGGGGCGGTATATAATCAGAACACTTTTTTTTGTTCACTTCTGGTTTTTACTTGTGCTCATTTAGGGGCCCACTAGGATGGAAGATTGATCCCCAAATCTTCCAAAATTGGCCCTGCCCGTTAAAGATGGATGTTTGCTTGAGTTAGCTTTTTTTGGCATGCAGGGGTTGTCATCTGACCATCTTTGGAAGGAAGAATCAGGGGGCTGGACTCAATGGATTTATAGGCCCCTTGCAACTTCAAGATTCCATGATTCTTATATTTGGAAGGTCGTCCTACAGAAGAGGGACAGGATCTTTGCTCGATCATCCCAGAGTACAGGGCATGGAATAATGGGCTCAAATTACAGGCAGACAGATTTTGGCTGAAGAATCAGGAAAAAACTTCCTAATTGTGAGAGCAGTACAACAATGGAACCAATGACCTGGGGAGGTGGTGAGTGCTTCAGTGCTGCAGAAGCATTCAAGAGAAAATTGGACAACTATCTGTCTGATGAGCTTCTGTCTGGTGGACCTCCCTTATGAGGAAAGGCTAAAACATTTGGGGCTCCTTAGTCTGGAAAAAGGGCAACCGAGGGGGGATATGATTGAGATGTACAAAATAATGCAGGGCACGAGTAAAGTGGATAGAGGGACGCTCTTCTCCCTCTCACAAAATACCAGAACCAGGGGACACACACTCAAACTGAGGGTTGGGAGAGTGAGAACAGACAAAAGATTTTTTTTTTACCCAGTGTGTTCTTAGTCTGTGGAACTCCCTGCCACAGGATGTGGTGATGGAATCTGGCCTGGATGCCTTCAAAAGAGGATTGGACAGATTCCTGGAGGAAAAGTCCATCACAGGTTACAAGCCATGATGGGGATACGTGTTCTGTCCAGGCTTAAAACCTGGGTGCTTCAAGGGCCAGATGCAGGGGATTGGTATCAGGAGACAGATATCTAGTCTCGTGCACTCCCAGACACATCTGGTGGGACCACTGAGAGATACAGGAAGCTGGACTAGATGGGCCTTTGGCCTGATCCAGCAGCAGGGCTCTTCTCTTATGTTCTTCTGTTCTTCTGTTCTTCTGATCTGCTTTGACTTGGATTCCTTCGTGGAGAAGGGGTTGGATTGGATGGCCTTACAGACCTCTTCCAACTCCATTATTCTAGGATTTTATGACTGTATGATAATGAAATAAGAGTGTCCTCTGTATTAAGAGGAGCGGGGAACCAGTTTAAGGGGGTTCTTTCTGCTCATGTATCTGGATTCTCCTTCCGGTCCTTCCAATCATTTCAGCAACAAAGGAAGGCTTCTACAGCAACCTGAGCTTTTATTAGAATACGGGTTAGAGAAAGGGAGAAGACTACCAGCCAACATGCTTAAGGAACCCCTTGTGTGAGATATCCAGCACGCTTGTGTGATCTTATCTGGATTCCTCTCCAACCCACTTTGATCTTCTTTCCAATGCAAAACATCAAATACAACAGGATCCATTTCCGAATCTGACTCCCAAATGCAAGGAAAAAAAGAAATAGTACAGAGCCAGTCTGCTGTAAGGAATTGTGAATAAATGCAACACAGGAGAGAAAAGGGGATTGCTGTAAGAATATGTTATCAAGTCGGAATCGACTTCTAGCTCTCAAGGTAAGTGAGCTATTTAAGGACTGGTTTTTACCACTGACTATTTATTTTATTTAGAATATTTTTACCCCACCCCACCCCCATCTTTCACCTTGGAAAGGGCCCAAGGCAGCTTACAACACTGAATACCAGTATACAAAGCTGGAGACAATGAGTGCAGAGCCGTTGTTAACACATTAAAGAAAATATTTAAAGTAAAGAACAAAGAGTGTGAAGAGTCAACTCTTACATCATTAACCAGGCAATGTTAAAGCTAAGAACAACAACTAAACAAATATGGGGCGGGTGGGAGGGAATGCCACTCAGAGAGGTGGAAAGCAGAAAATGGAAAACACAGCCAATCCAGTCCAAGCCGTAATATAATAATCCATCTAAAAATTCCCTAACAGGTAGCTGGGGAAAGCTTGCCTCAAGAGATAGGTCTTTGCCTGCATGCGGAAAGACAGGAGAGATGTCCTTCTAGTCCCCTGATAAGTTTCTATGGCCAAGTTGGAATTTGAACCCTGGTCTGCAGAGTCCCCGTCTATCACCCCCTACACTGTGACCAAAAGAGAAGAGGGATTTGCAAATAGAAAAAGGGGGAAAATCCGAATAGATATATAGAGGCAAGCATTTATATGGAGGCTGCCTAGATGCCCTCAGCACATCCGATCTCGCTTGATTTCAGAAGCTAAGCAGGGTCAGCCCTGGTTAGTACCTGGGTGGGAGACCACCAGGGAATACCAGGTGGTGTAGGGGCCTGGAGTAGGAACTGGCATGCCACTCCAGTACTCCTGCCAAGAAAACTCCATGGACATGGAGTCACGAACAGTCGGTCACGACTGTAACGACACAACACACACACACATTTATATGGAGACTTATTCCTCATGACTCGTGTTCAGTGGTATACGCTCTGTGGACATGTCAACACAGCTGGCTGAAATTTCATGAACTGCTAACATGGGGTATTTGTACACGACCCCTAAACTCCGCAGCAAATGGCTGCCAGCTCCGGAGCTTACAATTGTTTCCCCACCAGCTCCGGAGTTTGCAGGAAATTAAGTGCGACCACGCCCACCTAAGCGCGTCCCAGCACATTTTTCTTGTACCTGCTCTAGGAGGGTGAAAATCCCCAGGTCCGGATTTAATCTGGTGAGTGCGGGACTCTCCTCGCTTCTGTTTTTTGTTGTTGTTGTTTTTGCCTCCCGCCCCAAGGACAAGGACGGGGTTCCGGGCAGCTTCGGAGGTGAGCCTGCATTTTTCCTCTCTTTTTTCCTCCCTCCCCTCACGCAGACAGGAGCAAGGAAGTGCGGAGGGGTGGGGACGCAGAAAGAGCAATGAACCCCCAAGATCCCTGGTCCGAATTTAAGTGGCCAGTGGATCTTAGGGGTCGTGTGAAAAGGCCCATGATTCATGCCTCCAGTGTGAGAATAAGGCAGTGAGTTCTTTTTTCATTAAGGGTAGAGATGGGCACAAAACAATTTGTTTTCATTTCATTTTTCATTTGTTTCATTCCCTAATGAAATGAAAAACAACATGACCCATCAAAGAAAAACAAAACGAAATGAACCAAAATTTTTCAGCTCGTTTCCTTTTGTTTTTCGTCCTCGCAATCGGGTGCATCTCCCCCTACTTGAGTCCGGGGAGACCTCCAACCACCCGCCGCAGCCGCTGCTGGCGCTGATCCCCCCACAGGCAGGGCTTTCAAGGTAGCGGGGAGGACATGGTTAAAAAAAGTGCTGACCCACCGGCAGGGCCCCAAAACAGTAGTTACAAAAAGAATAATTGAAAAAATAAACAAAAAACGAAATGAAAAAGGAAGCAATTTTTTTAAAAAAAATGTTTCAAATGAAATGAAATGAAACAAAACAAAATGACCCCGAAAAATGAAGCAAAACACCATTTTGCCATTTCGTGCCCATCTCTAATTAAGGGGTCTTCAAAGGTGCAAAATTACAGCACAGTTGTGGACAGCAAGTGGTGTAGTTGCCCCATAAAGCAGCCAAAGCACCTTATCATCATCCAGAACCCACCACAGGATGGGGGTCCCTAGTTTCACTGTTATGCTTGTAGTCTTCCTGTGGTGGAATCCATCGATCATGTCAACATTATTTCAATAATGGGGTCCTATATGACTGGCAGCAGCAATTCCCACACTGACGCTTCTAAGATTTTGGCAGGCTATTTTCTGGTAGCTACCTGTTGCAGAGTTCTGACTTTCTGTTAAAATTCCTTTTGCGGTAGAAGGGCAGAGACTCACAGTAAAAAATAGCTACCTGTTCCCAAGTCCAGCTCTTTCTCATTAACATGCACTTGCAATCTCAATAAACCAGTCTGAAACATTTGCAGGAGAAAGAACAAAAATGTTTCATTACTTGCAGTTGTGAACAGATCAACAGCAAACTATCAAACAATCTGATTCCCATGGACTAAAGAGAGAAAAACAGAACATCCTGAAGCAAGAAATGCAGGGCTCTTTTCAAATTCAGAGGCAGCAAGGAATGATTGATTAGTGCTGGATAAATCGACAGTCACCCCAGCCCAGAGAGGCCGCTCCCAGACAAACAAGCTATGGGCAGCATGCAAAGTTGTAAATAAAATTCCAACACAGTTTCCACCAAATTTGAAAAGCCTTGTTTTGATATTTTCCAAATTCGGGGAAGCAAGCAAACGCACAAATGAGCAAGCTTAATTTAAGAGCAGGCAAAAAAGATACAGATCCTCGTGGTCTCGGCCTCCTGATCAGGGTAGCCAGAATTTTCTGGAGAACATGTTTCGATATTTGTTGTGACCTTGGTTACAACTACATTTGCTTCCAGGAGCACAAATCCAAAAGCAGGGATCACAAGCAAGAATGTGGCAGTAAGGTTGCCAAAATTTTTTAAAGGAAGTAAACAACTCCCGTAACAAACCTATTTCACAGAATGGAAAAGATGACTCCACCATTGGCAAAAGGCACCCCACCCCCCACCCCGAAATCTGAACCGGATGACCTGCTGATGAAGCCCTTTTGCACAATTTCCTGGGTGCAAACAAACAAACAAACAAAACAACCCCCACCCTCTTTCAGCGCAATTATATCTTCAAGTTTCTGAGTAAGTTCCCTCAACAGACAACCTCAATGTTCCTTTTTGACAAGGCCAAGTATGCATGGGATAAATTGAAAACACACCCTTGCAAATGGGTGAGGAGACCATTTTCTCCCTCCTGTTGCCTCTGGAGGCTGTGCAGAGCCTCTAAATTTGCCACACACACACCCAATGTTTCATGCTGTTGGTTTTAATTGATTGCTCGGTATTTTCCATTTTATTGTGGACTCGATGCCTGCCGGATCAAACTTGCCGGGGCTTTCAAGGTTCCCCGTGGTTATCAAAAAGGGGATTGAAAATAAAACAGCCAACATTATAATGCCATTATACAAAACGATAGTAAGGCCGCACCTGAAGTATTGTGTACAAGTCTGGTCTGCGCATTTCAAGAAAGACATAGTGGAACTGGAAAAGGTGCAGAAGAGAGCGACTAAAATGATTACTGGGCTGGGGCACCTCCCTTATGAGGAAAGGCTAAAACATTTGGGCCTCTTTAGTCTGGAAAAAGGCGCCTGAGGGGGGATATGATTGAGACGTACAAAATAATGCAGGGCATGAGTAAAATGGATAGAGGGAAGCTCTTCTCCCTCTCACAAAATACCAGAACTAGGGGACATCCACTGAAACTGAGGGTTGGGAGAGTGAGAACAGACACAAGAAATTTTTTTTTCACCCAGCGCGTTGTTAGTCTGTGGAACTCCCTGCCACAGGAGGTGGTGATGGAATCTGGCCTGGATGCCTTCAAAAGGGGATTGGACAGATTCCTGGAGGAGAAGTCCATCACAGGTGACAAACAATGATGGGGATGTGTCATCTCCAGGCTTAAAACCAAGGTACTTCAAGGGCCAGGTGCAGGGGAGTGGTATCAGGAGACAGATATCTAGTCTCATGCGCTCCCAAACGCATCTGGTGGGGCCACTGTGAGATACAGGAAGCTGGACTAGATGGGCCTTTGGCCTCATTCAGAATGGCTCTTCTTATGTTCTTATGTTCTTCTTATGCTATTTCTGCAGCTTAAGAGAGAAAAGTGGGGGGCTATTTTTTTTAAGTTTTCTTTCCGTCATTATCTTTGCTTCCTCCAGGGGTGCAGATAGGGAAGAAGACTTTCCTAGTTGCTAGGTGATGCCTAGATGCCCTCCGGGACTAGACCCTCTCTTTGCCAAGGTGAAACCGACGTGAATGTGCCCGCATTTGCTGTTCCTGCTCAAGGGAAAGGTTTTTTTCCCCCCCAGGCCCTGGGGCTGTCACAAGCAGCGCACAGAATCCCTGGCCTGTTTGCTCTGGCAGGGCTACAGCCAGGTCGTGAAGGCTCGAAGTCAGCAGAGCTGCATAAACGTTCCTTACAGGGTTAGGTTTCAGAGCTATGCAACCGGGAACGGCCCCCTCCTTCCAACGGCCAGCATCATTCCAGGCTGCCCCCAGCATCCTGGGCTACCTCCACCCCACCCACCGCAGCCCGAAAAGCATTTCCCGGAGAATTTTTTAACACAGAGAGAAAAGTAAAACTAAAACAAAATTCGTAACCAACACCACAACACTGTCCGACTACGGCGGGCACGTCTGTGTATCATCTCTAGTGTGAACAAACCGACTATTATGTGATGAGGCCCCGGCGGAGTGCGTCTCTGGCTTCCACGCCCTGGAACAGTCATGGAAACTGTAAATCTGACTCACCTGGCTAAAACCAAGGTGGAGAGATTGACAGAGCGGGTGATGCAATAATCATAGACTCATAGAATCCTAGAGTTGGAAGAGACCTCAAGGGACATCCAGGCCAACCCCCTGCCAGGCAGGAACCCCCATCGCAAGATTTCCGACAGATGGCCATCCAGCCTCTGCTTAAAAGCCTCCAAAGAAGGAGACCCCACCACCCTTTGTGGCAGCATATTCTACTACCAAACAGCTCTAACCATCATGAAGTTCTTCCTAATGTTCAAATGGAATCTCTTTTGAAACCATTACCCCAAGTCCTAGTCTCTGAAGCCATGGAAAACAAACCTGTTCCCTTTCCAATATGACATCCTTTCAAATATTCTCGGTCAATTTGTGGATCTGTGCTCTCCATGGCATTCTGCCTCTTTCAGCTTCTTTTAGTAGGAAATATTTGAGGAAAATAATAGGTCAAAAAGGAGAGAAAAATCTGTAGCCCCAGGATATACAAAGTATAAGGCTCTTTAGGGTAAACGTAAAGGTTCCCCCCGCACATGTACACCTTCTCTGGGCTGCTACCAGCCGGAAGAGGGATCGCTCCCAGAATCCTCCATGTGACACACCATTGGCCATGGGGTCCGAAATACAGTGGCTGGGGCTAGTTATAAGGTAAAGATCCCCCCCCCCGCACATGCACACTAGTCGTGTCCAACTCTAAGGGCGGTGCTCATTTCTGTACTCAAGCCGGAGAGCCAGTGCTGTGCAAGTCTGTGGCCACGTAGCCAGCATGGCTGCAAGGAAACACTGTTTCACCTTCCCGCTTTTTTATGGCAGTACCAATTTATCTACTTGCATTTACATGTTTTTGAATGACTACGTTGGCAGGAGCTGGGGTGAACAGCGGGAGCTCGCTCCGCTGCGTGGCACCCAGGATTCGAACCGCCGAGCGGCCGACTTTGCAGCTGACCATTTCAGCACTCTAGCCCGCTAAGCCACCATGCCCTTTATTTCAGTAAAAAACGCTCTTTAGGTTCTTTATTTCCGTATAAAACACCGGATGCATTTCAGCCAATCAGTCTTTTTTAGAGCTATATAACATTTAAAAAAGGGACAACTATACCATTATGACTTTCTGGAGAAAACATCCTATAAAGAAATTCACGTATCCATAATTCTACAGCACATCCAGAATTTTGTTCTAAACTGTATCCTTATGTTAATTAATAATATTCTTGTCTAGAGTGTTGCATCGGTATGTTAAAGATGTAGATAACTTTAAACTCCGATTAGCCCTTTTTTCTGTTTATTTGGTCTGTGACCAGCTCCATTAAACCACTTTTTAATAAAGAAGTGGTGGGGAAAGGCCTGTATTTTAAGATTAGAAGAGTCTACAGGCTTAGTTTTCCCATGAGGTGAGGGGGAAAATATATTTTCAGTGTTATTTAGAGATGGAAGAGAAATGTGTGTGAATCTTTTTAATTTTTGACAAATGTGTGCCTTGCAGGCGCTGTGAAAATGAAGGCTCTTCAGTGACCTTGGTGGCAAACAGTTAACAATTAATAATTAATAATCCAGAGTCATTCATGAATGTTTGCACATCACCTCCCATTCCCATCACTGGGATGAATCCGTTCCCAGCAGATTCTTCCTTTTTATTTTCCTTATGAAAAGTGTAAGTGAATATTTATTTATTTTCCTTTTGAAAAGTGTAAGCACTTCATACGTCGGTGCTTTTGGAAAAGACATTAAAATGCTTCTATAAAATAGAAAATTGTGTACAATATGACTGAATAAATGCTTTTTTTAAAGGATTTCTATGCCTGATCGCATCACCCTACGCAGCCGGCCCACGCTCCTCCGAGAAGCCTTGGGGCCACTGTTGTGGCCCAATGTAGCAGGAGGAGGCCAGAGGGCCCCTTCTGGCCCTGCCATTCTAAGTCAATGTTGTTGTTGATGATCCTTAATGAACAGTTGGATAACGCAGTGGTTTAGGCATCTGGCTGCAGAACCAGAGGCTGGAAGTTTGATTCCACGGGAGGTCTCTTTCATCGGGGGGGGGGGAGGGGGGACTCCATGGTCCAGAGGGTCCCTTTGAGCTGTTCTAAGAAAGACAAAACATCAGGAGCAGCATTAGGGCCACAAAGGGAGGTGGTGACCATCATGTGGGTCAATCAAGACAAAAACCAAGCCCCTGGACCCCTGGGTGTTGCTGCGATGTGACTCACGGAGGAAACATGTTTTCAAAAAGGCAGGCAGGAAGTTGCCATCTACAATAGACAAACGTTCTGTCAACAGATAACTCACAATGATAAAAGCTGTCTCTGAAAATCGGCATAAAATAAGGTGACAGGGAGGCTAGCAGGAAGAGGAAGGAGGTGAGCTGTTTTGCTCCCTTCACAAACCGCACACAGGATGCTGGCAGGCAGAGGTGTAAAACAAAAAACTTGAGCAACAGGGGTGGGCGGGCAAACAGCAAAGTCGGTGACATGGATGCATGTTCCTACCAAGGAAAAGGAGGAGGAGGAGGAGGAGGAGGAGGTGACCATCAAAAGATAAAGGGCGCTTTTACACGACCCCTAAGATCCGCTGGCAACTTAAATTCGGACCAGAGATCTTAGGGATTTGCTCCTCTTCCTGTGTTCCCACCCCTCTGCACTCCCTTGCTCCTGTCTGCATGAGGGGAAGAAAAAAAAGGGAGAAAAGAATGCAGGCTCACCTCCCCTCTGCCGTCGGGAGCTGCCCCAGGAAGTATTCCAGTCTTTTAAAGGGGCGGGGGCAAAAAAAACCCAAACAGAAGGCGAGGACAGCCCGGCACTCACTGCCTTGCAATCTGCATCAGAAATTTTTCACCTTCGGAGACCAGGTACTTGGAAAATGCGCTGGGATGCGCTTAGGTGGGCGTGGTCGTACTTAATTTTTTTTAAAAGTCCGAAGCTGGTGGGAAAACAATTTTAAGCTCCGCATCTGGGAGCCCTTTGCCTCGGATTTTAGGGGTCGTGTAAAAGCGCCCAAAGAATGAAGTCTTGCTAGAGTTCGTACCTGAAGACTTGGGCACATTTAGAAGTTTATAATGCCATAGAATCACAGAATGACGGAATTGGAAGGGGACTCTAAGGCCATTGAATCCAACCTTCTGCTTTAGACAGGAATCCAAATGAAAGGGGATCTGACAGGTGGTTGCCCCATTTTTCTCTTGAAGGGCTCCAGCGCTGGAGTGCTCACCATTTCCCTCTGAGGTCATTGGTTCCACTGCCATACTGCTCAAACAGTCGGAAAGTTTTTCCTGATATGTGCTGTAATCTGGCTTCTTGCAACTTGAGCCCATGGTTTTATGTTGTGGGATTCAGACTACCTTCAGAGTATTTGAAATGTGCTCCCCTATCTTCCCTCACCCTACATAAGAACATAAGAACATAAGAAGAGCCAATGCTGGATCAGGCCAAAGGCCCATCTAGTCCAGCTTCCTGGATCTCATAGTGGCCCCACCAAATGCCTCTGAGAGCGCACGAGACTAGATATCTGTCTCCTGCTACCACTCCCTGGCATCTGGCCCTTGAAGTACCCCGGTTTTAAGCCTGGAGATGACACATCTCCATCATGGTTTGCAACCTGGGATGGACTTCTCCTCCAGGAATCTGTCCAATCCCCTTTTGAAGGCATCCAGGCCAGATGCCATCACCACATCCTGTGGCAGGGAGTTCCACAGACTCACAACACGCTGGGTGAAAAAATGTTTTCTTTTGTCTGTTCTCACTCTCCCAACCCACAGTTTGAGTGGATGTCCCCTAGTTTTGGTATTCTGTGAGAGGGAGAAGAGCGTCCCTCTATCCACTTGACTCATGCCCTGCATTATTTTGTACGTGTCAATCATATCCTCCCTCGGGAGTCTTTTTTCCAGACTAAAGAGCCCCAAATGTTTTAGTCTTTCCTCATAAAGGAGGTGCCCCAGCCCAGTAATCATTTTAGTTGCTCTCCTTTGCAACTTTTCCAGTTCCAGTCTACTTTTCTAAAGCTAAGCATATCTGGTTCCTTCTGTCTTTCCTTCCAGGGCTTTGTGTTCCAGTTCCCTGAGCATCCTTGGTGCCGGGGTGGGGTGGTGGTGGTACCACAGCCCCAGATGCCTCAACCAAGTTAAGGTCCTCCTGGCTTGGAGAGAGAGATTGAGAGAGAGAGAGAGAGAGCATAGGCACCCCCGCAATTCCCCTCTGCACCAGGTAATGGCACTTGGCAGCCAAGCACATAAACGGCTTGTAGGACATATCACTGTGGCCAACCGGTGAGAAAAAACAGCAGCGCCGTGTTGTGCCTGATCCAGTTTTACAACTGTTTTGCTTTCCTGGAACGGCAGCAGAGGCACAGAGAGTGGAATGGGCAGGCAGTCAAGGAAAAACACACCCTTGTGCCAGTCATAAACGCCTGCTTGGAATACAGTTATTATGCCAGAGCTGGGAAGGAACTGGTTACTAATTGTAACCAGTTAGCCTGTTGGGGGGTGGTTAAGTTATACTTCAATATTAATCCATGCTACTTATAACCGTGTTGCTTTAATGTAATGTTGCCTATTAATACTGTAAGATGTCCCTCAATTCTTTGCTCTCAAATACTTGAACATGTCTTAATTGTGCTGGACTGTATATTATCCCTAATTACTGTAATCCGCCTTGGGTCCTTTTCCAAGGAGAAAGGCTGGGTAAAAATACTCTAAAATAAATAAAATAAATAATAAATTAATTAAGGTAATGGTTATAATCAAGAGCAGTGATGGTGAACCTATGGCACGGGTGCCAAAGGCGGCACTCGCAGCCCTTTCTGTGGGCACCTGACATCGCCCCTTCATAGCCACCTGTATACAGGTTAAATTACTGTATTGGCACTTTGCAAAAAAAAAAAATTAGTGGGTTTTGAATTGCAGTTTGGGCACTTGGTCTCTAAAAGGTTTGCCATCACTGATCTAGAGGCACGAGGGCTCAGTGGGCTAGGGTGCCAAAATTGTCGGCTGCAAAGTCGACAGCTCAGTGGTTCGAATCCTGGGTGCCACGCAGCGGAGTGAGCACCTGCTGTTAACCCCAGCTCCTGCCAACCTAGCAGTTCAAAAGCATGTAAAATGCAAGTAGATAAATATGTATTGCTGTAAAAAAAATCAAGAAGGTAAATAGCATTCCATGTGCAGAAATACATTCAGTCATGCTGGCCGCATGGCCACGGACTTGCACAACACTGGCTCTTTGGCTTAGAAACGGAGATAAGCACCACCCCTAGAGTTGGACATGACTAGCATGCATGCACCGGGGGGGGGGGCTTTACATTTCATTGGTATCCTTCAGTCTCGAAATACTATGGTATCATGCCCGGAGTAGAGATCCTAAGAACAACACCTAGTGTGACTAAATAGACCAATTCGAGAATGGCAGTCTCTACCGCACTGGGGGCAGATGTATTCTGTTTCTTGCCTGGTCCTCGAGTTTCGTTCTTTCCGTGCCTGCCTCTTTTCCTCTGCCTGTTGGACAAATGCCTCTTCAAATTTATGTAGGCCATGCTGTATCTCTTGCCTCCAGACAGCTCAGGGTTTCCCAACTGTTGAGGTCCATTCCCAAGGCTCTTACAGATATCCTTATACCGCAGCTGTGGTCTCCCTCTGGGGCGCTTTCCTTTACATTTACCTTTTTTATAATGTAGGAGTAAATCACAATTGGGCAGGAATTATAAAACCTTTATGCCATTCTCGTATCAGTCCCAGATTGCAAGGGAGTTCTTCTCTGATTTTCTTCTTCATATCTTTCTGAAAGTATTTCCAAATTGCAGCGTCAGGGCATGACCCTTAGGATTTGCTGTGTTTCCCTGCCATGCTGATTGACAACACCGTGCATATAAAAAAAGCACAATGCAAATGAATTAATGTGCACGAAGTAAGACGGGCAATAATAACAATCGTTGGGCGGCTTCAGCACAATGAGAAACATGAGTTCCGACACATCATCATCACCAAGCGGGAAGCATTGCAAAGTCTGAACAATGGACACCAGGGGAAGCTGTCTTTGAAGATGGCTCAGAGAGGGATGTCAGCGCACAGAACGCCAGCTAGCCAGGGAGAACGGCGCAGGCATGCCACAACATTTATATCTTCTGGCTGCTAGCTAGCGATATGCGGAAGAAGACTCCTATCTCAGTCTGAAGATTAATAGGCTTGCCTTCTTCTGTGACTGAGCCCGAGGTGGAAGCAATTTGCACGCCAGAAGCCTCATACCGACAGGTGGCCAGGCAGAGGGGTAGCAAACCAACTGTGCCCGTTGCAGAGGGAAATGTACATGCTTCCCAATTGGCACAGAACGCGGCTTAGCCTTCACCGGGAAGGGATAATTACAAAATCCCTCCAAATCATGCTGCGTTGTGGAGTGCACGCAGAATGAAAACCTGCAAGGAATTTCATAAGGAATGCCTTAATCAAAATATGGCTATCCATAAAAAAACAGTTTTATCCTAAAGACCAACGTGGAGCGATAACTAGCTCTCTTACAAGTACAAGCCTTAAACCTCTAACCTATAGGCAACTTTTGAATGCTGATTGCTCCTTGAAGCCATTAGCAAAATTATTATCTGAAGGTCACAAGTTAGACTGGTGGAAGTACCAACAAATATACTCACACTTTAAAAATCTCACCAAAGAGGGGGGGGGGGTTTATGACTAATGACACTCCACTCGACAAAATACTACCTTCTGGCGATTTAAAGCTTCTTAGTAAATTCTATAGTATTTTGCTAAATGAAAAAATGATTGATACATTGGTAAAAGATACTATGATAAGATGGGCAGAAAATTTTGGCTATCCTATTCATCTAAACAAATGGGACTCTTTGTGGAATACAGTTAAACTTTTTAAATCTATAGCCTTCAAGGAAAACTGTTATAAGATGTTTTATAGATGGCATTTCTCTCCCCACCGTCTATCCAAGATGTATAATTACTCACCCAAATGCTGGAAATCTAAACATGACAGTGGTACCTTCTATCATATGTGGTGGACATGTAAAGAGGCAAAGGCATACTGGATAATGGTAAAATTACTTTTAGAAAGATATTTGAAGATTAAGTTAGAGCTTAGACCAGAATTGTTTTATTAAATATAGTAGATATTAATATCTCATATGATCAGAAATATGTACTTTATCATGTAATAGTTGCAGTAAGGATATTGTATGCGAAATTTTGGAAACAACCAGAAGTGCCATCAGTGAGAAATCTCCACGAAAAGATAAGAGAATGTATTGAAATCGACAAGCTCTCTGGTTTTTTAAAGGGAGACTACGAAGAGATTTCCAAAAAAAGATGTCAAGAAGTAACAAACTTATTAGTATTGTGATACTATTTGGTGATTTGTAAATATGTTAAATTGTTATTTTAGGCTTGATATACTCAATGGAATTTTTATAATGTATTCCCCCTTCCTTCCCCTCCTTCCCCTCTTCTTCTCCCCAAAAACCCAATAAAATTACTTAAATGGGGGGGGGGGGAACCTGCAAGGAATTTCATAAGACAGCATCTCATAAGCAGCAAAAACATGTATTATCATTTTGTCATACAGAGGGCTTTATCATCATCATCATCATCATCATCATCATCATCATCATCATCATCATCATCATCATCATCATCATCATCATCATCATCATCACACAGCTAACTACGCTGGATTTTGTATTACAAATCTCTAGTCGAACACTTCCCAAGCATTTAGGACTATGTGATGTATTGGCGAATTACGCGAGCCCTGAGATCATTAAAACAAACAAAGTCAAAACCAGACTGTGGGTGATACCTTCGTAGGTTGCTAGCTAGTAGAAAAATAAAAAAAGTTGCTGAGCTTTCGAGAATACAAGTCCTTTTTTTCAAAGCAGGTATAAAAGTCCAAACATGGCAAGGGATGTAATTTGCCAGGAGAGAGTTCTTAAAAGTTCATCTGGCAGGATGGATGCCAGGTTTTCTTCATGGACTAGAAAGTTGGACTAGATGGGCCTTTGGCCTGATCCAGCATGGCTCTTCTTATGTTCTTAAGATGCACCCAAATGGAAAAAGGAAAAAAGGAAAAGACATGTCTGTAAAATTCTACCAACCACCAACCTGGTAGAACCAGGTACAGGCCAGACACAGACGTGGTTAAGGAATAAACATTTATGAATGCAGGGGAGTAGTTTCCCCCACTTGGCCAACCTGAAACTTGAATAAATTCAAGCCAAACTTTTGGTAGTTCACTAGTCACGTAAATGGTGTAGGAGGCTCTCAGGAGGATGAGAAAGGATCACATCTGATCATAGCCTTGACGCTTGTCCTTAACGCGATTCTGCGGGAAAGTGACCAGATCTGCTTGAATAATTAATTTCAAAGGTAATCAGCGCCAAGTGTTGTCAGAGATATACGTTGGACTTCTGATAGGTTTTAATAAACTCGGAACAGGGATACGTTTGTTCCCATGACAGAAAATCCCAAGAAGAAAAGGAGTCCAAGGAATTTCTAAAAAAGGAGATTCTAAAGGCACAAACTACTAATGTTGCCTTTTGTTTCTGTCCATGGGATGTTCTTGGCAGGGATACTGGGGTGGCTTGCCAGTTCCTACCCCAGGATGTATGGAAGTGAGAGCTGGACTATAAAGAAGGCTGATCGCCGCAGAATCGATGCTTTTGAGCTGTGGTGCTGGAGGAGAGTCTTGAGAGTCCCCTGGACTGCAAGGAGATCAAACCTATCCATCCTGAAAGAAATCAACCACGAACGTTCACTGGAAGGACAGATTTTGAAGCTGAGGCTCCATTACTTTGGCCACCTCATGAGAAGAGGGGACTCCTTGGAAAAGTCCCTGATGCTGGGAAAAATCGAAGGCAAAAGGAAAAGAGGACGACAGAGAATGAGATGGTTGGACGGTGTCATCGATGCAACCAAAATGAATTTGACAAAACTCCAGGAGGCAGTGGAGGATAGGAAGTCCTGGCGAGCTCTGGTCCATGGGGTCACGAAGAGTCGGACACGACTGAACGACTGAACAACAACAACACTAATGTTGCCGAGAACACCACCCGATTCAGCAGAGAAGCCACGGCCTGCCTCTCATTCTTCCAGCCGTTGATGCCGATTTCTCTCTGCCAGGCCTTCCACACACTTTGTGGCAGGCAAGCGAGCTGTACGCTTGTTGCGGTGCATGGGAGGTGAAGGTGGGTGACACCAACTTCGGGTGTTCGAGAACAACCCCCCTGGCCACCTCCCCTTCTCCCCTTCTTCCTTGGCCTACATAGCCACCCCAAAGATAAGCCTTTCCCCTGTCTTTGGGAGCTGATGCGTAACCCTTTCACCCGGGGCCTCTGGAAACAGGGCAGAGCCGGACTTTAATCCACTCCTGTTGGGTTTTATGACCCAAAGGATATTTTACTCTGCTGGCATGCCCTGAAACCACAGGCATTTGACCCCCAGCCTCAAGGCCCATAATGCTGATTAATGTCCTCATTCACGGCTGCTTTCTATAAACACGCCGGGACGTAGCCAGAGCTGCTGAAGCGCAAGCATCTGATGTGGCCGGCCTTGCCTCCTCTCCTCTCGGACTGCCCACCTATTTTTGCCATCCTGGCCACCATCATCCCCGGCATCTTTAAGCCTGACAAAGACAACATAAACCAGGCCAGTGCAAGGGAAGGCGGGGAGGGAGGAGAAGCCGCAGCGGCCATAGTCACGGTGGTGGATGCCTGCAGAGAACCTTGGGATGAAGACGTGTGTGTGTGTGTGTGTGTGTGAGTCAGGAGGGAGGCGGAGAAGCATCAGCAGTGGTTTGGAGCAACAAGGAGGCCCCTGTGCGGACGAGGGATGAAACCCACAGTGTAATTCAGCTGCTGAGTGATGACGTCTCCACTCACAGCTACTCAGGGTCAGTGCTGACTATTCTCAGATGAGGATACAGAGGAAGGAGACCGGTGCGGAGGGAGATTGGGTGGCCACTTAGACATCACCAAAGAGGATGGTAAGGCAGTACCTGTGTTCAAAAGACTTGCACATGCCACTTCATATGGACTTGCTCTCACATCAGCACTCTCCCTTAATCATCCTCTTTGCACTCTTGCCCAAGAGGTGCCTTTTTGCCAGCTGTTTTCTCTAATATAATATGGTTTTTCTACTTGAGTTTGGTGGTTCGTGCTGGTTCGTTTTATGGGACGAACATGTGTTTGGTCCTTCCCAGCCTCGCCTCCAGTGCTGGGTGCCCACTCAGAGGCAGCTCCCCAGTTTCCTTGCCCCGCCTCTTCTGTGTGCTGCCTCTGAGTAGGTGCTCACCAAAGGAGGAGGGGCTTGGGACAACCAAATACCTGTTTGGCCAATAAACGAACTGGCACGAACTGCCAAACTGGAGCTTCGTGCCCATCTCTATTATTTCTACGGGCGTTTCATCACTGCAGCGATTTTCTTGATTAAACGCCTTCCCCTGAGATTGTCCACCCTGCCACCGGATCCTCGCAGGCCCCGTTCTTCCAGGCAGCCACCCCACGATGCTGTTCTTCAGAAAGGCCTTTGAATGCAACCTCGCCTGGAGTTTTCTTTGCATTGCACTCTGCTGCTTTCAATACGGACATATTGCACTGTCCCAGTTTGATATTGATTTAGTTTCAGCTATCTTTGTTGTGACAGATTATGCTGTTAACCGCCCAGAACAGTGTGTGGCACTAATGGGATGGTATCTCAATTAATGAAACCAATCAATCAATAAATGTGCACAGCTCAGAAGCGAAGTGTATTTTAGCATGGAATTTTGTCTAATCGAAGGCATGCAACAATACAGTGGTACCTTGTCTAAAGGAATTAATTCGTTTCAAATGAAATTCTGTTCAGCAAATTTTCCTTTGTACAAATTTCCCATAGGAATGCATTGAAAATGGATTAATCCCTAATTGCGACCGTTTTTCTGTTGTATGGATTTGTCCCATAGGTGATTCTGTTACACGATTTCCCCCATCTCTGGAAATTTTTTCTTTTAAGTGGATTTTCTGTTAAACAACCCGCTTGTTATATGAGGGTCCATTGTATTTTAACTGACATGCACATTTTTGCATGCACGGTTCCCTAAATCACGCCATTTTGGGTAGACGTTTTTGAGTGGCGAACAGTATCATGAAACAATATAAAACAAAAACCAAGAAGACAAACAAACAAGCAAGAAAGAAAAAATATCTAACTAAGGCAATATTTTCCTGTGCTGTTTGGTTCAAGAGGTCTGGATTAAGGACATTTATATGACTTCCTTCCTAATCCTTCTTTCTTTGCGGTGCATCCCAACTCTTAACCTTTAGGATGTCGCAATATGCCATCTGGGTTTCGCTGGGAATTTGTGGCTGGGAAGTGGAATGTCGTTGGCACCGCCAGACGGAACTCCCCAAACGCTTTTCAAGTGCGCTCACCGGTAATGGGGATGCACTTGTCCTGAGATCTTGGAACCAGGCCACCCTCGCGGTGTCAGGACTAATAATGACAGATTTAAAGGCAACTACCTCACGGGCTGACCCTGCCTGGAATGTTCCAGAAGCCGGTGTTCCCACTGTACGTGGGGGTCCTGCCTCGTGCCGGAGAATGATGGGCGCAAGGTGGGGGCCAGCACTAGGAAACTATGGGAGCTCTCCTGCCGGGTATAATCGCTCTTGGCATAAGAGGTGTAGGGGGAGGCGGGAATCTGTCGTTTCAATTGAGGAAGGCCCCACATCCGAATTTGGGCTCCACCATTTGGTGATATGGAAAGGCTTCATTAGGAGAACAGGAAGAGCTGCACCTGGTTTGTGCAATCATAGAATCATAAAATATTTATTGAATATAGTGGATATAAATATTTCTTATGATCAAAAATATGCACTCCATCATGTAATAGTTGCAGCAAGGATATTGTACCCGAGATTCTGGAAACAACCCGAAGCACCCACCGAGAGAAACTTCTGTGAAAAGATAAGAGAATGTATCGAAATTGACAGACTCTCCGGATATTTGAAAGGAGATTACGAAGAGATCTCCAAAAGAAGATGGCAAGAAGTAGTAAATTTACTAGCAATCTGATATGTTATCTGATTTTGACATGTATAATCGTTATCTTTGACTTGATATATTCAATGTAACTTTTTATATTGTGTTTCCCATCGCCTTTCCCCCTTTCCCCTCCCCTTCTTCCTTTAAAATCAATAAAATTCTTTAATAAAAAAAATAGAATCATAGATCAGAGAATTTGGATAGGACCTCTAAGGTCATCGTCCAACCCCCTGCTCAGTACAGGAATACAAATCAAAGGAGATCTCCCAGGTGGTTGTCCGAATTTCTCTTGAAGGCCTCCCATGTTGGAGCACTCTCTTGAGGCCGTTGGTTCCACTGCCGTAATAACCATCCTGGGCTTGGAAGACCACAAGTCTACTCTGGCGTAAAGTCCCGTGGTTGTTATGGCGACTCCAGCTCGGTAAACGGTTGAAGGGGTGGCTTCTCACTGCCATCTTTAAGCCTCTGGCTACAGTCTTCACCTCATGCCCTCAATATTGCTGACTTGCAGAACCTATATTGACATGTATTTCATCCCCAACCTGTTGGGATTCGAACACGGGGCCTTCTGTGTATCATGGTCCCCTGGAAAGGGTTCCCTCTAATGGAGGTCATGCCGAGAACAACCCTAATCCTGTTACCCTTATTTGTTTCCTGCTGCTGTCCCTGCTATGTATATATCACTTCATTTCACAGTAACATAAGAACATAAAAATAAAGAACCTAAGAAGAGCCCTGCTGGATCAGGCCAAAGGCCCATCTAGTCCAGCTTCCTGTATCTCACAGTGGCCACACCAGATGTGTTTGGGAGTGCACGAGACTAGATCTCTGTCTCCTGATACCACTCCCCTGCATCTGGTCCTTGAAGGACCCCGGTTTTAAGCCTAGAGATGACACATTTCCATCATGGTTTGTAATCTGTAATGGACTTTTCCTCCAGGAGTCTGTCCAATCCCCTTTGGAAGGCATCCAGGCCAGATGCCATCACCACCTCCTGTGGCAAGGAGTTCCACAGACTAACAACGCACTGGGTGAAAAATATTTTCTTTTGTCTGTTCTCACTCTCCCAACCCTCAATTTGAGTGGATGTCTGTTCTGGTATTTTGTGAGAGGGAGAAGAGCGTCCCTCTATCCACTTTACTCGTGTCCTGCATTATTTTGTACGTCTCAATCCTATCCCCCCTCAGGCGCCTTTTTTCCAGACCCAGTCAGGGCAGCATGCAGCTCATTCGGTCTGCTTATGTGACACCAACTCAGAAAACAAAAAACAAAAAAAAACCAAAGCTAGTTCCGAGCGAGGGTAGCAATGCCTGTTCAAAAAGCATGCCCTCATTCTTGAGCCGAAAAGCAGACTGTTATTACTTGTATGATGACACGTTTGCTAAGAGCAAGATCTAACCATGCCCCCTCCTCAGCAGTGAACTTGAGGCTAGGAAAGCTACACACAGTTGAGGTTGGAAGCTACAGTAATTTGGGATGAAATACCCAGTGGAAAACTGAGCTAATCCTAAATGCAGGTTAGTCTATTTCTGGCCTTCTTTCACATGAATGCCTTTGGGAATCTATCCTATCATTTTAATCTCTTTTTAAAGCTGTGGTTTTAAAAATGTACTTAAATGCTTATTTTCTCACAAAACATGCATTCATGAATGTATTTCGGTACACATTTCAAAACATTTTTTTTGTCCTAAAATATGCATTTGTGTGCATTTTGCTCCTGGTTTGAGTTAAGAGCCACAAGGCAAAATTGGAAGGCAACAGAAACGTGAAGTATAACTATTTTTTGATCCATAAACAGGGGCCTCGTTGAAACATAAAGGGAAAGAAAACATTAAACATCTCTAGTTCATCATGTTGTGCAAGTGAATCTCCTTTCCCTACAGAATTACTTGAGATGCAGCTTTTCTCCTGGTTTGTTTTTGCTCAGAACATTATTTTCAGGAAATAATATTCTTATTGCTCTTGCTACAAGGAGAGACTAAAGATATTTCCAGTCTGATGGCCTTCAAATCAGAGAAATCTTCCCCAGCATCATCACTCCATAGGGAAATTCTGTGTGCCTCAATTTAAAAAGGATGTTGACAGCCTCGAGTGGGTCCAGAGGAGGGCGACCAGGATGGCTGAAGGTCTGGAAGAAATGTCTTACGAGGAATGGCTTAGAGAACTGGGAATGCTTAGCCTTTCAAAAAGAAGGCTGAAGGGGGATATGATAGCTAAGTTTAAATATTTGAAAGGATGTCATATTGAAGAGAGAACAGGTTTGTTTTCCATGGATTCAGAGGCTAGGACTCGGGGCAACGGTTTCAAACTACAGGAAAAGAGATTCCATTTGAACATTAGGAAGAACTTCATGACAGTTAAAGCTGTTTGGCAGTGGAATATTCTGCCACAAAGGGTAGTGGAGTCTCCTTCTTTGGAGGTTTTTAAGCAGAGGCTGGATGGCCATCTGTCGGGTGTCCTGTGATGGGGGTTCCTGCATGGCAGGGGGTTGGACTAGATGGCCCCTTGAGCTCTCTTCCAACTCTATGGGCCTTTTCACACGACCCCTAAGATCCGCTGGCCACTTAAATTCGGACCAGAGATCTTAGGGGTTTGTCACTGTTCCTGCGTTCCCACCCCCTCCGCAATCCTGGCTGATGGCTACGTGAGGGGAGGGAGAAAAAAAGGAAGAAAAGAATGCCGCTCACCTCCGTTCTGCCGTCCCGGCACTGCATTCAGATCTCTTAAAGGGGCGGAGGGCAAAAAAAGAACAAACAGAAGCAAGGAGAGCCGGGCAGTCACTAGGTTATATCCGCATCAGGAATTTTCACCTCCAGAGAGCAGGTACCTGAAAAGTGCGCCGGGACGCGCTTAGGTGGGCGTGGTCGCACTTAATTATCTGTAAACTCCGGAGCTGGTGGGAAAACAATTTTAAGCTCCGGAGCTGGGAGCCATTTGCGGCGGAGTTTAGGGGTCGTGTACAAAGGGCCTATGATTCTATGATTCTATGCAACAATCCAGAACCTGACATGGTGCAATTGGCATTCTGTCATAATCTTATGTTCATCTTTCCCCACCTCCTGTCTTAAGACCAGAGTTGGTTTTTTATGAGGCAAGATTGGCAGAGAACCACAGGGCACCGGGTTCATTGTTTGGACTGAGATTTGCTTTGTCGGCTGTAAATGAAATCTTTTATCTCTCAGGCCTCTAGAAAATGCTGATTCGACCTGAGGGTGAAGGAGGTATACCTGCCCTCTCTGACTTCTTCTGTTCTCCTGATATTGATTCGGCACACACTGGCTGCAGAGAAGGATATTAATAGATCTGGAGGCCAACTGTTGAAGGCCGGGTGGCTCCTTCCTCCATGCGAAGGCGAACTCTTTGATCCGTATCTCAGGAGGTGAACGATGGAGGGATTGGTCTATATTGCAGAAGGTCTGAGATTCAGTCCCCACATCTCTGATCCATTGCAATAAAAAAGAGGCTTGGAGGCGTGGAGGCATTAAAACAAAAGCAAAACTAGACTATGGGTGATACCTTCATAGTCTGCTAGAAGAAGAAGAAAAATTGCTGAGCCTTTGGGAGCACACTCCCCTCTTTTTTTGTTTTTGTTTTAATGGCCGCACAGATCAAGCGGCACTAGATTGCAGATCAAGCTGCAAGCTGCCAAACACGACCGCTTTCAGCAACAGATGTCAACAGACACACTGGAGGAACAATTGGTTGGTGCCGGATAGCTTTATAGGGCCTTTTCACACGACCCCTAAGATCCGCTGGTCCCTTAAATTCGGACCAAAGATCTTAGGGGTTCGTTGCCCTTCCTTCCTCCCCACCAGAGAAAGAGGGGAAAAATGCAGCTCACCTGGAGGAGCTTCCCGGAGCTCCGTTTCTCTTCCGTTTCTCTTCTGCTTGCTTTTTTTCCTCCCACCTCTTCTCTTAAAGGGGCAGGAGGCAAAAAAACACAAGCAGAAGCCAGGAGAGCCCCGCACTGACCAGATTAAATCCGGACCTGGGGATTTTCACCCACCTCAAGCTGGGTCGCGCTTAGGTGGGCGGGGTCGCACTTAATTGTCTGCAAAGTCCGGAGCTGGTGGGAAAACACTTGTAAGGTCCGGACCTTGCAGCCATTTCCTGCGGAGCTTAGGGGTCGTGTATAAAGGCTCATAGTCACCCTAACCAAGAATGGTCCATTCCAGCTTAACCCACGATAGGCAGCAAGTGAGGTTGCATCTTGTCCTCTTAACTCTTGTACAGAAAAACAGCCTTGCTGGGCTTCTGTCCTCCTGATTCCACTGGGTTCCCTGTTCCCAGTTTCTGCCGACCGAAAGCCTGGCCCTCAAACGGTGACAGATGAGCGAAAGATCTACCAGCTGCAAATATTCGGGCATTCTCAACTGGGCTGTGTTTTTTTTTTTTTGTTTGTTTTTTTTGCAGGGAGGTTCTAGCCCCGGAGCTGAAAAGGATCTTAGCAATGGAAAGAAGGAACAACCGAGCATAAACAAACTTAATTGTAGCATCTGGCAGCGAAAAACCAACCAGAGAGACAAAATAATGACTGGAAATGAGGCAGAGACTGTCCTAGGGGATCATATGATAGGGAAATGTCCGTGCTTATTCATGCACCATTCTATCATGTGACTGGAGGAACAAGGAGGAATGTAAACAGAGGAGTGAGGTGCTGTGTGAGATGACCGTCTGTTTCAAAGATGTAGGGCCGACACAAGGTAACTCTGAATCAAGGGGCATGCTTGCATACTTGGTGATCAGAGACAAAATAATATCACTTTTGGGGAGTCTACAGGATGCGGCTGTGGAATTCTGCACCCCCGTGTAATCCTGCAAGCAAGAAATCTGGTCTGTGACATCACACAAGACAATGTTTTCTTTTGTCCCTCCCTCCATTTCTTTCTTGGTTTGGATGCTCATGAGAATCGCACAATCCCAGTTGAAGGCTGGACAAATTCAGTTCCGAGTGACGGCAACACAAGAGCTAGTTCTGAGGGAGGGACAATGCCCTCCGGACCTATTGAATTGGATTGGTTCTCTGGCGACCTTCCGATTACAATTTCACCAAATACTAGTGGCTGCTATTGTCGTGGCAAAGATGAGGAGCTCTGAATGGTGCTGGGTGAAAAGCAAGGACAGAGGTCTTTCAGGGCACACAGATCTGCCATTAAGAGGGAAAGGTGGTTGCTGATCAACTCCTGTTGAACTTGCCAAGGTTGACTCCTCTGTGCTCCATTTCTCATTATCAATGCTTCACCCCTGGCATTTTTATTGGGCCCGCTTGTTTACGGGCCTTGCTCCAGGAGAATGACAGTGTGCAAACACATCAATCAGTGTTTAACAGAAGACTTCCTAGATAATATAACTTAAGGCGATGGGATGACCGCCCCAACGCCTCGCAGTGACAACAAGAATAATCCTAAGAGTAGAATTCCACGCGGCTGACCAAGCAGGCCACGGTGGGCCCAATTCCTGTCATTGTGGAGCCTTACGATTTACCTACACAACACTGACACGGCACTCCGAGGCCACGTTAATTGCTAGGGCTGTGTCCTAAGGGATCATGGGAATCGAAGTTTTCTGCAGGACTGAGAATTCTCTGCCATTTCTCCAAACCTCAGGGAATCCTAGGTCCCTCAAGAAACCGCCCTAAGATGTCCGAAAGATGAGTCACGGCGACTGGATGTCTTTTCCAGTTGACATGACTCAGCTCTTGGATAACTTCACCTGGATGACTGGGAATCTTCACAGACACCTTAGGATGCAAGCACAGCAGGCACAAGTGGTGCCCAATGGTGGCAACTAGGGAGCGCAGATGGCCCTCTTATGCCATTTGGGTCATTTCTGGAGCAGCGAGGTCGACCTCTATCTCCACTGGATGCCATTTCTGGATACTAAAGGGAATTTAAACATTGGCACCGCATGCAAGGCTGTTCTTTTATTCCACCCAGAATGCTTTGGGGTTTGTGCTTTGTTCAACTTATGTTCACGGCACGTTCTTAAAAATCGTGCTAGGCTGCTTTGATCTTTATTAGAGATGGGCACAACTTGAAAAAAAAATTTTTTCGAGTTGTCGTTAGTCGGGCCGGTTCCGTTTCGGGTCGTTTCCGTTTTTCGCGAAAATTCGCAAAAATTAGTTGGTTCGTTTTTTCGTTTTTTCATTTTCGTTAGTACTGGTTTTTTTGGGGGGAGTAGCGGGCTCCTGGAGGCACCTCTGTGGGGTGGGTGCCTCCTCTGGCCTGCTATAAAGGGAAAGCGGGCTCCTGGAGGCACCCGTGGGTGCCTCCTATCCTCACCCACTAGGAAGGGGAAGCAGGCTCCAAGAGACCCCTCAACATGGGGGTCTCCCCTCCTCACCTGCTGCTGCAAAATGGCATGTATAGCCATATGGATATGCATACCAGCTGCAGATGGTGAGACCAGTGAGTGAACCCAGAGCCATAGGGTGATGCCTAAGGCTCTCACACCACCATGTCTCACAAAGAAGGGAATCATACTTGCGTGTAGTGCAATGCAAGTAGATCTGGCTTAGGGTTAAGGTGGGTTAGTGCAAGGGCTAGGGTTAGGCTAGTGACGGGTAAGGTTACGGTGGGCTAGTGGGTTGCACCTCTGGGTGCCTCTCTGACCCACTAAGAAGACAGTCTGTGACGTATGGGTAAGGAGTCAAGGATTAGGGTTAGGGTTAGGGGGGCTAGGGCAGGTTTTAGGGGGCTTTTTGGCACATCCCAGAAGTCTCCATGGCCAAGTGGCTATGCGATTGGTGGGATGGCTCCAAAAATTTGCATGGTCGTCCACTCCCACATGGCTGGCCACTCGGCAGCCCATCATTGCGCAGGTGTAAATAAAATAAAATAAAATAAAATAAATGGAGGACAGAGGAGGAGAGGAGAGACATTTTGTTGCAAGAAAAAACCCACTGCTACTGTGAAAAATCTGGCAGTTTATAAATTTTCGCGTGTTTCTGTTGTGCTTGTGTGTTTTTGGACCACGATTTCAAAAACAATATTGCGTTCGCCGCCCCATTTTGGATCCCCCGCCCGCACCGCATGGCATGGCGAGTCCGGCTGCCCAGGACGGGGGGGAAGCGGGACCCCCCCTCCAGAAACCACCCCTCCGGTAGGTGCCCTGCGCCCTTAGTCAAGCAGGCATTTTTCCACCTGCTTTTTTGGCCTGGGAATGGGTGGGGGGAGAGTTTAAAAGTTTTTTCCTGTGCCGTCCGTGCTGCTTGCTTGTGCTTTAATTGCCGCGGCTGGCGGCGAGACTGGGCTTTTTGCTGGCTGCGAGCCTGCGGCGAGTCCCACCAGAGCAGCCGAGGACGGGGGATGAGGGGGGAGGCCGGGGACCTCCAGAAACAACCCCTCTGGTAGGTGCCCTGAGGCACGGCAGGCATTTTCCCGCCTGCTTTTTGGCCGGGAACCGGGTTTTTTTAACTTTTAAAAACTTTTTTTCTGTGCCGCGAGGCATCGTGCGATCGCGCGATGCAAGGAACGAGCACGACAAATCAGACCAATATTGTTCGTTCGCCAGTTCGAGCTCGAAGTCTGGTGGAGTAATTCCCGTTACCGTTTCCATAGAGTAACGGAACCGAATAACGGAAACGGAAACGGGAATACCGCTAAGTCGTGCCCATCTCTAATCTTTATTTGAAGAAGGTTGGCCTGAGTGTTTATAAAGGTTAAGGCCGTAGGCTGGCTAAGGTCACCAGAAATCCTAGAGCCTAATCCTGCATTTGTATTTTATAATGGCCACACATTCCCCCCCTTTTTAATATATACCTAACAGCAGCGATTCAGATTTTCTGCCGTGTAGTCCATGGGTACATTACTGGGAATAATTCTGGGATGAATTTCCTTCCTCGCCACATTACTGGGGATAATTCAGGGGGGGGGGGAGTTTTCTACCCATCAGCTCTTCCACTCCTTTGCAATGTCATTTTCACTTTACAAAACTAGACCAGGTGATACCTTTTAGGCGACTAGTAAAATAACAAAAAAGTTGCGAATATTTTGAGGGCAACACCCTCTTTCGCAGGGCTTGTACCAAAAGTGCAAGCATGAACATAAGAACATAAGAAGAGCCATGCTGGGATCAGGCCAAAGGCCCATCTAGTCCAGCTTCCTGCATCTCACAGTGGCCCCACCAGATGCATCTGGGAGCGCACGAGACTAGATTTCTGTCTCCTGATACCACTCCCCTGCATCTGGCCCTTGAAGTACCCTGGTTTTAAGCCTGGAGATGACACATCTCCATCATGGTTTGTAACCTGGGATGGACTTTTCCTCCAGGAATCTGTTCAATCCCCTTTTGAAGGCATCTAGGCCAGATGCCATCACCACCTCCTGTGGCAGGGAGTTCCACAGGCTAGCAACACGCTGGGTAAACAAAAATATTTTCTTTTGTCTGTAAATATTTTCTTTTGTCTGGCAAAAGATGGAATTGCCAGGAGTTAGTTCTAAGATGTAAAATCCTTGGCAAGATCATTTGAGGCACAGGTTGCTCTGCAGGCCTTCGACAAATGTCCCTCCCGTCATGGGGTGGCTTTTGGGGGACGAAACTGGCGAAAGGGGAGAAGAAAATTAACGACAACCACCTCCTGTTGCATCAGCCCCATCTTGGCACCAAGGAATGCTACGGATCCTTTTGAAGCCTGACCCTCCTGACCTTCTAAAACGGCTGGGGTGCGAAAAGGAACAGTTGGCTGGTATCCCAGCGCCTCTTCCAAAATAGCAAACCACAGAGGTTAATTCCTGGGACGAAGACAATGCCGCGAAAGGCGACGGCTGTAAAAATACTGTAAAACACAGTTTTTCAAAAATCCGGGAGGGTGACTTTTTCTGGACCAGCAGAGAAGAATGCAGACCACAAGGCGAGGTGGACTCACGGCTCCGGCCGATCCTACCGTGGGGTCCTGGGGGGTCGGCAGAGCCTGGATTTCTTCCCCGAATAAATTTGGAAACGACACACAAAGACCACCTCACTCTTGCACGCATTTGCCCAATCAGTTTCCCTGGCATTTGTGCCTACTGTATATCAACTTCTGATTCTGTGCTTGAGCTCATGAATCACGATTCATAACCCATGGAAGGAACCGGCATCCGTAATTCCCAAGGCCTTTGTGGGGTTGCTTCCTTAGGGTGCAAAGGTTTCACAGGTTAATGAGTCTGAGCAGATAAGAGATGAGATTGGCCTGATTGAATTTCACCCCCCCTTGCTTCCTAATATAGAAAAGGGAGGGTCCGTGCTGCCTCGCTTAGTCACATGCAGGCAGGATCAAGCTCAAAATGAAGCTGGAAAAGAATCGAAAGTCAAGGCAGTGAGTGAAGGAGAGGGGGCAATACACTTTTTAGATGCATGGCCTTCCCTCTGCATCCCAAGATGAGTTCCTCTGAACAACCCTTTCTTCGTGTGAAGAGGCCATCATAAGAGCATAAGAACATAAGAAGAGCTACACTGGATCAGGCTAAAGGCCCATCTAGTCCAGCTTCCTGTATCTCACAGGGGCCCCACCAAATGCCTCTGGGAGCGCATGAGACTAGATGTCTGTCTCCTGATACCACTCCCCTGCATATGGCCCTTGAAGTACCCTGGTTTTAAGCCTGGAGATGACACATCTCCATCATGGTTTGCAACCTGTGATGGACTTTTCCTCCAGGAATCTGTCCTGTTCCCTTTTGAAGGCATCCAGGCCAGATGCCGCCACCACCTCCTGTGGCAGGGAGTTCCACAGACTAACAACGCGCTGGGTGAAAAAATATTTTCTTCATACATTGGAATATGTGAGGGGTGGGTAATCCAGTAATGGTTCAGAGGAAGAAGGAGAGGAGGAAGGAATAATGGGAACACAGAATAAAGGGGTTGGAAGGGGCTTCTAAGGCCCCCCTGAGTCTAACCTCCAGCTCAAGGCAGAAGTGACAGATGGTGGCCTGACTTTCTCTTGAATGCCTCGCACGTCTGAGCACTCACCACCTCCCCTTGAGGTCACTGGTTCCGTTGTCATACCGCTCTAACAGTCAAGATGTTTTTCTTGATATTCAGCCTCAGTCTGGCTTCCTATAGCTTGAGCCCGTTTACTACACGTCCTGCGCTTTGGGGTGATCAAGAATGCCTCCTGCCCTTCCTCTGATGGGAAGCCTTTCATGACTTTGAAAAGTGTTCTCCTGTTCCACACTGGATTTATGCTGCCCCAAAGGAGGGTGGTGGAGTCTCCCTCTTTGGAGGAGGTTTGTAAGCAGAGGCTGGATGGCCATCTGTCGGGGGTCCTGTGATGGGGGTTCCTGCATGGCAGGGGGTTGGACTAGATGGCCCTTGAGGTCTCCTCCAACTCTAGGTTTCTATGAAAAGAGATTACATTAGAACATTTGGAAGAATTTCATGACGGTTAGAGCCGTCCGGCAGTGGAAGATGTTGCCACAAAGGAGGGTGGTGGAGTCTCCTTCCTTGGAGGTTTTTAAGCAAAGGCTGGATGGCCATCTGTCGAGAGTCCTGTGATGGAGGGTTCCTGCATGGCAGGGGGTTGGACTGGATGGCCCTTGAGGTCTCTTCCAACTCTCATGATTCTATACGTCTATACCCCACCTCACCCCATCAGCTGCACACTGCCTGGGTGTGAGTAGATTCAAACAGGAACTCCCAACCCACATAACCAGGGCAGCTGTTGTGCGTGGCAAGGTGAAATCAAGAAATACAGCAGAGCGAGCCGGAAAGTCATGTCTTTCCCCGCATATGCACTTTGGGAAATGCCGTTATTGCCTCGCTTAGTTCATTAGCAGACATGGATTGTCGGCAAGTCTACCCAGCAGTCTCTGAGGGCACTTGCACCGCAGACGGTGGTTCTTGTGTTTAAATCCTGAATGCCATGCCGCACAAATAACATGGGGGGGGGAGAGGAAGCATGTGGACATAATTGGTTTATTTTTAGAGGACATGCTGTTATAAAGCACAAACAGAACAGGAAGGATGTCTTTTCGGGTTTGTGAAACACACCCCTAATCAGTACTAGCTGTCTGAATTATTGATACCTCTGATTAAATATGCAGAGCCAGCTGAAGAAGGGACAGAAGTTATGAGCAGGAGAGGCACTTGTTACTGAAATGATCCTCTTTATTATTTTTTATTTTTTGCAATTTGGTATATGTGGTTATCAGTTAAAAACAACAACACCAAAATGGTTCACAGAACCTTCTCAAGATTGGCAGGGATATAACTGAGAAAGTATCATCTTATTATAGGAGATGGAGGAGCCTCGTGGCGCAGTGGTTAAATGCCCGTACTGCAGCTAAAACTGTGCTCACGACCTGGGGTTCAGTCCCAGGTAGCTGGCTTCAAGGTTGACTCCGCCTTCCATCCTTCCGAGGTCAGTAAAATGAGTACCCAGCTTGCTGGGGAGGGGGGCAATGTGTAGCCTGCATAATTAAATTGTAAACCACCCAGAGAGTACTTGAAGTGCTATGGGGCACTTCGCTTTATAAATACTTGGGATGCTTTGTCATAACTGGGGACCTTCTTGTGAAATTCGTTGTAGAATTGAACAAGCTAGAAATTCCTTTCAGAAAATGAGGAAAGTCTTGACAAACCGAGACTTACAGTATCCATCAGATTTCAGTCTCAAATACTTCCATCCTACGCATTCAGCATACTTCTCTGTGGTGTTGAAACTTGGACCCTTCCAGACACATTATGCAGGAGGCTGGAAGCATTCGAAATGTGGATGTACACACAAATTCTGAAGATACTTTGGACAGTCAGAGTCACTAATGTGGCTGCGTTACAGTGCATATATAAAAAGTTAGAAATCTGCAATACTGTAAAGAGAAGAACCTTGCAATATTTTGGACACATAGTGCGCAATAAGAAATACTGTGTGCTGCACGTTATCCTTCAAGGAAAACTAGACAGGAAGCATGGCCTGGGGCATAGAAGAACATTCCCTCTTAAGAACGTAAGCCAATGGTCTGCAGTGTGCACAGCTGCTCTGTTTAGAACAGCTTGAGGTAGAAACCAGTTCTGGCTACTGATTGCCAACGTACTACAAGGACAGGGCACTCGAAGAAGAAGATATGTGCTGAGACATAGATACCAGTGTCCTTAAAATTAAGACTGAAAATGCGCTGACTGTGATTCAACGGCCAGCGGCTGTGCTGCTGGAACCCTCTGAGCAAAACCAGATACCTCTTCTGCTGTGCCTTCGGTTTTGCATGACAGCTCAACATATTTCAAAACTTTCCCCTGCCCTGATTTTCAATAATGTCTCCACCACAAACCTTTGTTTCAAACAGGAGGTTCTAAAACTAAAGGGAGGCATGTTTAAAGAGCAATGTGGCCTGGATAGGACCTCAGGGGATCTGAGGCGAAATTTAAAAGGAAAGAAATCAACACAATCAGAAGTAATGGAAAAACAGCATTGCCAAAGGTCTCGCTGTTGAGAGTTTTCACAACCTTGCTTGCTACCTGGAGAAGGTTTGGCTGGAAGGGACCTAACTTGGCTGCAGTGATTGGCTGATATTTCACGTCCCTCTCATCGCTGTTCGCTGTCCCACTTGGGACCAGTATGAAGAAATCTTACCGCACGTCCTTTGTGTGACGACGGGAGTTCATCCTGACCATGCCCCCTGAACTGAGGTTAAAGTGTGACGAGCGATACCCCTCCCTGGCCTCGGGAATCTGCTTGTCTCGGTTCTCATTCCAAGACAAGAGCCTGTGTGGTCATGCTCGTCGCAGAACGAGTGCCGATTTTTGCTCGTCGCCATCTAGTGGCAGGAGTACGAAGTGACATTCGTCAGTAAATTCCCTATGGAGTCAGCAATGCAGGGCATAGATTTTAAAAGACAAATGCCTCAAACTTTGCTCCGTAACGCATCGAGGGCAAGGCTGAGGATAATCGAAACATCGAAAAATGGAAGGTCAGACTGAAAAAAAAGGAGAAGGAAGGCAGAGAATTTCAGATCTTATCACAAAACAAGGACGTGCAATAACAGTTGTCCTGGTATCATCAATCATGCTTGTGGGTACAAGGAAAGAGGGACAGCACCGGTATAAGACCATGTGACCGCAAACAACATTATCACGCAACGAACTTCATCTCGGAACGAGGAAGGATGTGAAGTAACCGTCAATATTGTCAATCTGTCTGGCGCTGACCAATAGTTCCCTTCTGCTTCTGAATTCAAAGAGAGCCCGCCTCTCTCCTCAGCGCTTTCCCCCTCTCTAGAGCCTATTGAAGTCTGTTGCTGAAGACTGACAGTCGTGTATATCAGTTTGCTGTTTGGTCTGTTCAGCTTTAAATACATGGCACATTTTTTTATTCTTTCTCTTACCAATGTCTCTGAGTGGGAAACTGAGATTGCAAGTGCCAGCTGAATGAGAAAAAGGGGTGGAGTACTCTTGGGAGCTATTCTGCTGTGTTAATCCCTCCCCTTCTGCTGTGCAGGTGGAGAAGATGAACCCAAAAATTGAAAACTGTGCAACACAACGTGGACTAGCCAATGTGGTCCAGCCGTCACAGCACCACTGAGCACGCAGGAAAGAATCCACCACAGAACGCTTTGCGTTTGTCAACGGATGTGCGCTGAAAGGGAGAGGCATTGTCCTTTTTCTTAAAAGATGTGTGTGCAAAATGCTTGTTTTGTGATGTACTTTCCAGGCACGCTCAGACCATAATAACACATGAGCTATAATTAGAAACCGGTCACATGGGGAAGGGAAGAAGGGAAAAGCAAAACAAAAACACAAACACACACACAAAAAACCTACGCCATGCCACTGCCACGAAGACTAATTGCACCAACATGTAGAGATTAAACAGATCCGTCAACCACTTTCCGTGCACAACGAAGACACTGCAATTAAGCCCGGAAGTGCTCAAGCACCGCCTGTGCTAGCACCTTCAAGACGGCACGCCGAGGACGCAACAGCCCTGTGTGAAAAGGCAGCCACCCGGTCTGCAACACGGAGGAACCTCTCTTGGGTGTGTCATGTCCACAGGTTTGATGCGCAGGAGAAGGAAATCTAAAGAGGGGAACGTTTGCATGATATTCCCAAGAGACATTGCATTTATAATTTTAGAACTGCAGAGCTGGGAAGGACCGTCCGGAACACGGAGACCAACTGCTGCCGAGAAATCCCAGTGGGAGGAATCGAACTCCCCACCTCTGGCTCTGCAGCCAGAGACAAACCTATTGAGCTATCCAGCACCAACGTTCGCCTTTTCCTTCTCAACTCCCTCTCCTTTTCTGAAAGACACTTGACAATCACAGCAATACCTCGTAAGACAAATGCCCCTTACGACAGAAAAAAAAAATTCGTAAGACGAATGAAATGTCCGGGAATAGTTGTAAACCGCCCAGAGTCACCTTGCCGCTAGATGGGTGGAACAGAAATCTAATCTCTCTCTCTCTCTCTCTCTCTCTCTCTCTCTCTCTCTCTCTCTCTCTCTCTCTCACACACACACACACACACACACACACACACACACACACACACACACACACACACACACACACACACACACACACGTACCATGCTTTGACCATTCTGGAGCCAAATCAGGATATACCCAGAAATACTACATAGGCAAATTTAAGTATAAGCATGCCCTTCCCCTCACACCGTCCACACAGCAGCACTTCAGATGGCCCAAGAATACCCCATTAGGGGGCCTTATTTATTTTATTTAAAAATAATCTCCTTTCATTTCCTCTGCTAACCACGTGCTTGAAGGACATCTCATTTGCTTTGGAGAACCTCTCTAAATTCCAGTTTATTTAAACATGCTCCGGGCTGTCTGAAAGGGTTAAAAAAACAAACAAACGCCGTTCTGTTTCTGAAATCAAAGTCAAAGAAACTTATAACATGCGGATGTCCAAAATATCTTCCCGAAAGGAGTGCTAGCAGAAAGGTCGGGGAACCCCCCCCCACACACACACACACCGAACAGGTCCAAACTAAGCTGTGCCCATTTCTTGGTGGCCTGGGGAGATTGGAGAAGCCACGGCAAGATGCAGAACAAGGTTTTAAGGAGATGCCTTGCGACTGGCGAGCCTTGTAAAGGCAGAGGTTAGTCGAAACACAGGATTGAGGAGAGGCAAATGAAAAGAAGGGAGGAGAAAGGAGAGATACCAAGCAGATGGGGGGGGGGAAGCTGAAGGAACAGAAGCCCCACAAAAGAGTTTAAGCTGCTCTCCCAGGTCTGGTCCACACATACCCCTCCCAACACTGCTTAACAGAGATGCTCTCCTGGAATGAAACATGGGATTCCTTTTCTGTTTGATTGCACAAACCTAGAAACGCTGCCTCAGTTGCCTCTCTGCAAGATAAATTGTATTCTATATATGTCTAATCCAGGCCATCTCTTAAGGCTGTTTTTTTACCTGTGCCTTGAGCTCCCCCCTCAAAATCTCATCTTCTATCTAGTGCACGAGTGCCGTGCTGCTGAAATATATCCGCCTTGCTGTACTTCCTCCACTAACTCAGGTTCCTTCTTTCCTCCACCCTGCCAAAAGGAGCAAAAAAAATCATAATATTTACAGCCTCCTCCTGCACGTAGGTGCCAAGATCTGTTCCTAAGGAACAATGCTGTTAAAAGACTCCCAACACGCTGCCTTGACTTTTCAGGGATGGCTGTTAAGAATGGCAATATTGCAGCTGTCAAAGATTTTCTGTACCTAAATTTAGTCGTCTGTCAGATGGAGGCTGTAGCTGGTAAATCAGAAGTCTGGGGGTGCAGCTCCCTGGATTTGATTTGCAACCTGTATGACATTTCAAAGTGTGATCAGAGGGGCTATGGGTGGTTTTGGGAACCCAGTGCTCACCACTGGGTGCAGTGGGATTCTTTCCTGCATCTTCCTTTCCTCTTTCTGGCCCTGCCTCCGTTGATCCTTTTATAGGGTGCGAATGTGGGAAATAATAATAACAAGGACTCAGTGATAAAGTGATAGGGTGATATAGCGCTAAACTCACATACTGTGTGCAATAAGTTTTTTTTAAAGAATGGACGCCTGTGTTTCCCAAGTCTTAAATATCACACTCCAGCTCCCTACCTCACCAAAATATCACGTAGTCCTAGGGACACACACCCTGTCGTTCTAAGAACGCAACACAACTATCCACATAGGGGGAAAAGCCTGTTTGAATCACTCTGGCTTGGAAAAAGAAGGGCCTCACCCCCCCATGGCAGAGGGGGGAAAACAAATGTTGGGATCAAAAAAGAGCTGGGCTGATTCTAATGTGACTTGACACCCTGTGGTCAGTAAAAATAAAATACTTTGAATTCACCTGTTTTATAAACAGAGAAAACCTTGTGTTTTTTTTTTATTATGTCGCTGCCGCCTGAGGCTCAGAAGGGCAGCCAGAAAGGAAACGGAAAGGGGGTCTTAAAAACCAGGGTGTCTTGTCCATGAATCTTTCCAATTCCGATAGAAATAATAACACCCTTTGAGCCGCAGAGCAAAAGAGATTCTGCCTGACTGCAATGCCCATAAACCCGTGTTTAAAGGGTGCACCATTTGCCTAGGTGTTCCTATGGATCGTGGAGTCCAGCTCCTCTCTAGGACGCTGAGGGGGGAACTGAACTCCCAAGCCAGCTGCCTTAAACCACTGAGCTCTCCAGCAGGTCAATGTATGGATGTGAAGGCTGGACAATGAAGAAAGCAGAGGGCGGAATGGGAGAGAGAGAGAGAGAGAGAGCCTCACTTGAAATGTGGTGTCGGAGGAAAGCTTTATGAATGTGCTCGGCCACCAGGAAGGCAAGTAAGTGGGTTCTAGATCGAATCAAGCCTGAACTCTAGAATCTGGCCTGACTCAGCGGAGAGTCGGGCACTTTGAACATAGCACGAGAAGGCAAGGCTTCACCAAAAAGGCGATCATACCAGGAACAGTAGAAGGCAGAAAAAAGCCCGAACATGAGTTGGAGGAACTCAGCAAAGAAAGACACACCAGCTTTGGGATTGCAGGACCTGCGTGGGGCTGTTAATGGCAGGGGCCTTTGGGGTTTTGTTTACGGGGGTTCCAGGTAAGTCAAGAGTGACTTGGGGGTGCATGACAACTGCAACACCGTGTCAGTGTTTTTCAGCAAACGTTTCACGCGCAGTGTCAGCCTGTTGCATGGCTAGCCTTGAGAACCATAAGGACTGTTCCATAGTCTAGAAATCTTGACTTTCTAGACCTTTTTCTCACATTTCCAAAGAGTGGGTTTTTCAGCAGCAAGTAAACTGGATCTCCCATCAGAGGAAACCTAGATCTCTTTTGGCCAGATCCTCAAGTGGTCTCTCTTGCGTTCTTCCAAAGCAAAAACATGGACCTGCAGTCTTTGCCTTGCATATGGAAATTTAGCAAACTGTGCACCATTTACACATGGGTGTCAAGGAGGTTTTTCCTAAATGGAATAAGGAGCACCAGGATTAGATCTGCATGAGTGAATACTTCTGAACTGCAGGGACCTGCTGGGGAAACACCTGATGAGGTTTATGCATCTTACGGTCATATATTGGTATAAAACCAAACATTGGAATTTGCTAGTGGCCACTGATACATGAAATCAGCTGTTCTGTGAATAAGTGGGCGTTTGCAATTCGTTGGGAAGGATCTGGTAAAATTGGACCAATTGGGCAGGGTTTTAAAGCATAGGGAACAGTAAAAATTGTACGAGGTCTCGAATAATAGAAAATCTTTTCGGGGGAGATATTTTTAAAGAACGAGCCAATGACTTTCCACTCCGCCGATGCTTCAGATGAGCAACGGGTGCCTGTTTTTCAGCATAAGCATAATCACCAAAATAGACGCACTTGATGGCAGGCAGAATCCTCAATGCAGTTTTAAAAGCAGGACTCCCGAGAGCAATCCTCCCCAACAGAGTTGCATTAATGCCATCCCAGAAGGAGATATAATTGCAAGTTAAGATACCTTCCCATAAATAAATGCAAGACTAGGTGGCAGAGGTGATACCTTTATAGGCCACTAATAAAATGATCTCTCCCATAAATAAGTGATGTACAGAGCAGTTCTACCGTGGCGTGAGAACCCAAGGAGCTTTGAAGCTCAGTTGCGAAAGGATGGCTTTTCCTGATTTCCCAGACGGAGGCAACGAAGGGCTTCAGCATGCTACCTTTCTGTGGGGAAGACACCACAAAAGGTAGAGTCCTGGCGACCAAACATCACAGGCCTTGCAAACTGACATGATGTTCGTTTCATTATTAAACTCCACAGGTCTTTGGTTGCTCAACAGGACTGTTCATTGTCAGAAATGGTATCATCAGATCACCCTACCCTCTGGGAAACAATGCCTTTTTCTCTCGTCCCAGGCAACACTCAGAATGATAGAGGTTTTCTCCAAACCTTCAGCCCAACAGGCCTGGGATAGCTTTCTCCAGGACAGGAGGAAGCAGGTACAGATGGATGTAATTGAAAAAAGAGGTCTGAAATGCCTTCTCCATCCCAGAGATTGGGGTGGTGCTGGATTTCTGTCTCAGAAACAGAGGTTCATGGTGCTGCCCTGCGCCCTGCAAACGCAAACCCAGGGAAGGAAGCTATAATAAACAAGGGAAAGTATATCACCCACCAGCAGCCTTTGAGGGGGCTGTCCACCCCCCCCTCCAGCTTGACATGGGGAGAACCGGCAGGTGGCCCACTGATGAGCATGCCGCACCTTGGGTGTGCAGGCGAGGAGCGCGGGAACATCAGACCCCCCCTGTCGCATAGCGAGACCACCCCTTGAACACGGTCGCTTCTCACTCCAGAGATTCAGGTGAGAGCCCATTCTGCTCTCACTCGGAGATGCCCTGAGACGTCCCGCACGCAAAGCCAGGGGAGAACCACTGAGCCGCACTTCCCTATCTATCGCCACCTGGGCCGGGGCAAGAACATTTTCAGAATCGTTCTCTTTCTCCTTGAAGTCTTACCTTTTGGGAGAACGTAGCCGAGGACAGAGGCACTGAGCGTTAAAGAAAAAGACAGAGTGAAAAACTGGATTTAAATAACCAAAAATGCATGCAGGCTTCTCCAGAATGCTGCCGAGGTGCTCCGCTGCCCTGCGTAGCCTTAGATTATCTGCTTTTACCCTCCCCCCCTCCCCAGCTCTCAGCTGTGGGTTGTATCTAAGCACAGATATTACAGGATGCCAAAGCTAGTGCGAACAACCATGTGCTGGGCTGCAGATGTTTGAAACTGTCTTCCCCTTGCAAACGGACGCTACTCAGCAGAGACTTATGCGGGACTCGACCAGATCCGTTCCTGGGGCATAGAGCTCTGCCATATACCAAGTGGACAGAGAACTCAAGCCCCATTGGGTTTTTTACAAGCCTTAGTGTCAACCCCTTCCATTTGCGATGCGACCCTAAAACAGTCTACTTCCAGGAGAGTGGGCGCAGATGAAATGATAAAGCCATCCTGTGTTGAAATGCTAGAGATGCTGAACATTTAAGGTCAAATGCTGGGGTTATTAAAATCAAACTCGTTTTCATTGCCTGGAGCCCAAATGCCCACATCATGCTTTTGCCATGGCTTCTTTAAGGGGAAATGCATCTATCCTGGGAATTAAAAGCTGTCACGCTTGTTTTATGAGAAGAAATGTGTCTTCTGCTTGCAGAACGATATCAAAGATCTCAACGTATGTAGGGATTTTGAAAGGCATCATCTCAGAATCATCCGCACAAACGTTTCTATCAAGAGCACATTGGAGCCATGGTAGTTTGAGGTTTACTTTTGTAAGCCTGAGCTCCATGGTCAGCCTTGGAACTTAATGAAAGTTCTTCCTCGCCTCCTTTCGCAGTTGCTGCGGTAAATTGCTCCAAGAACAGGGACAAGTGACACATTTACAGCTGGGCACGGTGTACACTTTTGAGTTACACTGCACCCTTCCTCAGCCACAGAGAAAAGACACCATACTGCAAGGACCACACACTGAAAAGCCATACTAGATGGCACACAAGATTTTCAAAAGAAGGACGGAAGGAAAAAAGGCCAAAAGGAGAAGCTTCAAAAAAGAACTGTAGTGATATTTCAGGTCATGTCATGAATGAAACCAGGTAGCTAGGTGCATTTGGAAATGCGAAGCAGGCAGGCCCGCACACCAAATGACGCCTATCAGGCAGATGTTGTGGGCCTTGTGATGGTGTTGCCACCGCCAAGTCTTGACCTACTAGTTGGGCTGTGACTCCACAAGGCAACTGCCCCAGCCTGGTTGTCGACAAGGGTTGCACAAGGCGCCAGAACACACACACACACACACACACACACTCGTGCGCCCAGCTCCAAGCATTGCCCCGGGGGTCCACTTACCAGCGCACAGACGGAACCCAAGACGGAGCAGCAGAGAAGGAGTCCCAAGAATCCGTGGCAGACCAGGTCGGATCCCATCGCCAGGCAGCAGCGACGCTGGCGCGCCCCATCCAACAAGGCACACGAGGGCTGGCCGGTCAATTCCCCCCTGGGTCCTTTTGACAGTTGCAGATGCGAGTGGCCGCGAGGCGCAAGATCCCTAAAGGCAGGAGGCGAAGGGGCCGGAATCTTTGGCCCGCTTTCTCATGATGTGGGGGGAGCCCCGAGGGCCGATCAGAACCGGAGCACCCCAAGAGGAAAGATGCGGGGCACGAGGATGGAGTTCAGGATGCGGGCAGAGGGATCCTCCGCTCTCCCGAAGCAGGTTAAGCCTCAGAGGGTGGCAAGGGCGCTCCTGCCCCGGGTGCGCCCACATCTGTCCCAGGACTGACAGTCATCACATCCGCGTGCATCCCCACCTCTCTCTTTTTTCCCCTCCCCTAAACGAGGCAGTGGGAAGTTCAAATAATGTCTTGGTCAAACCCAAACACAACTGGCAGCAGAAGGGGAGGAGGGCTGGGGGGCCGGCGAGGAGCCGAGGGGAGGAGGGGTCCGGGCGGAGCGGCGGGGGCGGAGGCGCAGCCCCGGGGAAGGCGAGCGCGCGCGCCGGAGCCCGCGAGCCCGAAGCCACCGCATTTATTTTTAGCTCCGCTCAGCCGCTCGCTTAAGGTTTCCGAAGTCGAGAGAGAGAGAGAGAGAGAGAGGGAGGGAGGGAAGGAACTTCCTTTTCCAACAAAAGCCCGATTATTGTTATTTTGCAGGAGGGGAAAAAAAGAAAGAGAAAAAGGAAAACAAAAACAAAAAACCAAACCCAACCCGCGGGCGCTTGGCGATCCCGCTTCTCTCCCCAAAAAAAAAAAAAGTTTGCCGAGTTTTCTTCTTTTCTTTTAGGCGTCTTCGGTTCTCGTTCCCGAAAGGAGTCCTTATAAAAAAACAAGGCGCTTCCTCTCTCCCCCCCCACCCCCCCCCCCGATCTCTCCGGCGGACAACACTACCAGCTTTGTGACAAGCAAGCAAGCGCACCCGGCGGTGGATCGCTTCGATTCACAGTGGTCCCGTACTTGGAGGAGGAGGAGGAGGGGAGGGAGGCAGGAAACGCGATCTGGATCCAATTCGTCTTGATGATTCCGAAATCCGAATCCTCGGCCGATCTCCTCCCGGCTGCCGCCGCCGTTCCGAGCAGAGCCGACAGAATGAAGACGCGTGGAAAGCGTGGAGTTGAGCCGGCGGGCTTTCCTTGGAAAGGGCGCCTTGAGTTTTAGAAAATAAATAATTAAAAAAACAACACACACACTAGCCAGCCCCCCCCCTCCTCTCTCTCAGTTTAGATTCTCCGCCTGGCAGCCGCCAATAACACGCCAGAAGCCTCCAGGACCGCTTCTCTCCACGCGCAGTTAGGAGGGGTGGAGAGAAAAAAAAGGTACATCCCCCAAAAAAGTTGGAGACGGTGGGGAGGGGGGGGAGGCGGAAAAAATATATATGTAAAAGTTCTCGGTTGCGGCTGCTTCTCCCTCGCTGGATGGCTCCTTTTCCCTTGCAGCCTCGCTCCTGACAGCCTGTTTACGTCCACACATCCAGCAAGGAGGAGAAGTATTTAAAAAGGAGAGGAGACTCTTTTTTTTTTCCACTAGTATTTTTTTTTTAAATTAAAAGAAGCGAGTAAAAAGACCTCGCTCGGTTTCCACGAGGCGTCTCACATCTTCGCTTGGCAGCTCAAAAAGAGACTCTCTCGGAGCCGGGACGCCAGCCTGCCTGCCCGGCGGCTTCCCTGGCGCTTTTTCCGCCGGGCCGATCGTTCGCGATCCTAAAAGAGGCGGAAGAACCGAAGCCAGTCTCCCAGGGACGCCTCGGCTGCTTGGCTGCGGAGAGGGAAAACGGATTATTGACGCGCCGCCGTGGGCGATCCCGGTCAATAATTTCAGGCAGTTGGGGCTCGGCGGGGAAACCGTTTTTTCCCCCTCGCCGCCGCCCCCCCCCCGGGATCCACGCCCATCTTCGGATCGGGTCCCGATCGCGCCCAGGTTTACTCGGAAGTAAGCCATTGGGGAGGGGGGCGCGCGCGGGGGGAAGGTAGGACGCGGGATTCCTGGTGGCCGGGGTGACGGCGGTGGCGCAAGAGGTGTGTGTGTGTGTGTGTGTGTGTGTGTGTGTGTGTGTGTGTGTGTGTGTGTGTGTGTGTGTACACGTTTACTCGGAAGTAAGCCCCCTGAAGCGCCCTCCAAGCTTGGCGGATCGCGCTTAGGGCCCCTCAAATGGCAGGGAGAATGTGTGTATCCCGATTCCCCCATAGGCTTACTCGGAAGTAAGGCTCCGGCCCCGGCCCCATGTTTTCTGCAGCGGTCAGGGCCGAGGCAAGGGGCGTCTGATCGCCGCGTGGCCACCGGAGCCCCGGCGCCAAGACCCGGAGATGGCGAACTTGACTTCCTCGCGAGTAACTTGCTAGTATTGCAAGTTGCCACCTCGTTACTCGGCGTTAGGCGCGCTTCCCAGGGATGCGTGGAATTCCCCCCCCCCCGCCGCGCAGCCTGGAATCCCGCAAAGAAAAGAGGGAGGAGTAGGATCGTGTCCCTCCCTGGAGATCTCGGCGCAAGAAGCATCTCCCGCGGGAAGGATGCCGGTGGAGGATTCGGGAGGACTTCCCGCGCCTTCTTGCCGGAGCATCCCGGCGCCTTTGCCGCCCGCCGCGCCCTCTCCTTCGGCTGGACCACAACTTCCGCCCTCCTTAAGGGGCCCAGCGGGCTGGGGATGATGGGTCCGGCAGTCCTGCCCGTCCGGAAAGGGGGGGGGGGGAAGGGGAGGAAAAAAGACGGCCGGAGAAGCCGCCGATGGCAGTCCTTGGCGAGGCCTCCGATCGAGAGGCGGGGGAAGGATTTAGGATTTTTTTTTTAAAGGAGGAACTGGTAGTCATAATATTGATTTTCCTCAAACGCTCCTGTGGATATGGCCTTTGTATCCCTTTGCCCCTGTTGTGAATGGGTGCCTTCAACAGATTTTATGAAAAGGGTCTCTCTCTCTCTCTCTCTCTCTGGCTTCCTGTGAAAATGAGAAGGAAGGCGAGAGGCAGGATTTAGAGAAGGGGGGAGGAATTCAAGGCGCAACTTTCCCCCTCTGATTCTTATTAAGGAACTTAGGCAGAAGAACTTAGAACAGAAAAAAAGCAGCCACACCCCCCCCGTTGGTTGGATGTGCCCATCATATGACCCCCCCCCCCAAAACGGGTCTCCCCCACCCCTGTGACTCATTTTAACTCCAAATTCTGGAAAAGCTGTTGGACTACAATGCCCAGGTTCCCCGAGACAGCAAGGCCATTGCACTGGTGGCTGGGGGATGCTGGGTATTGAAGTCAGAAAAGCAGCATCCCCTGGGTTTTTTTTCTTAAAGTGGGAGGGGCCTGTGACAGGTGCTGCTCCTGGGACATCTTCAGTCACAGCAGCATCCAGCTGCCATCCCAGAATATCTGAGGAACCTGCCCTTGCCTCCCTCCCCAGTTGCCTTGGAGGAAGGTGAAATCTTTACTGGAGGGTGGGCTGGATTTGAACTCGGAACCCAGCTGCAGTAATGCAAAACAGACTGGATCGGGCAAAAGGAGATCCTACCAGAGTTGATTACCTACAGTTTCCCTTCAGTTTCACCCTTTCCACTGTGGTCTGGAAAGCAGCACCGGTTACAAGAAAAGAAAAGAAAAAAGTAGAAGATAAATTTAAAGAAATGCAAAGGAGAACAACGTTTGTTATTTCTATGCCTGAATTTGCTTTTTAAAATAAATAAATAAATAAATAAATAAGCAAGCCAGCTTGCTTTGAAGTTGAAGGGGGTGTATTTTAAAAATGATGCATTTATGCAGTTTTGGGAATGGTGGCAGAAAAGAAGGCTGTGTTTATCAAACAAATCACAAATGTTTTGATCAGTCTGATGAAGCTGCTTCAATGAGCAGGGAAACATTTCAATCTCTCAGGAAAAAGAAGTCCAGTTGCCATGACTCAACTTCCAGAAGAGTGAATGAATGGCTGAATGGCTGAAAGAATGAATGAATGAAGGTCTATGTGTGCCTTTCCCCCTAAATATACATTTTTTCCCATGTCCTTTCATCAAGGACGTACCCATTTCAAATGTATTTTAGTTGCTGCATCCATCAGAACCAAAGTCCTAAATAGCACCACCAATTCCCCGCACTGGGAGCAGATCTACCCGTTGGATTAGGCCAACAGAAATAGGAGACAATATTGCTTTGCCCGGGCTTTTTGGTAAGAGCTTACCCAAATGTGCTCATGGATTCATGCAATGGGCAGAAAGAACCTTGGTGGGGAAAAACAACCCCCCCCCCAATACAAGAGAAACCGAGGCTGGCAGATCTGGCCCTCCCTGCTCTAATTAATTAATTAATTAATTAATTAATTAATTAATTAATTAATTAATTAATTAATTTTTATACCGGCCCAGGCTCTCGGTCATGTCATCTCCATGGCCAATGTTTTCTTTGAAGCCGAATTTTCTGGATATGTCTGTTTCCAGAAGCTCCAGTTTTATATATACATCTCTATCCAGAAGGAGGGCTCCCTGTGCACAGTGGTAGAAGGAGGGGCACGGAATCCCAAACCGGACCAGCTTTTAAAAAGGAAAGAAAATAAAGAAAAAGAATCAAGGCACTATGTGGTCGAAAGCAATTACTCCTTTATGCTAAATAAGTTTTTCCCCCTCCCCCCCTTCTCTCTTTCTCTGGAAGCAAACTACCTTCAGGCTTTTCAGTGGGGCCTTTGCTACCTCCTGGCCGTGTTTACTTGTGTATTTTTAGATGGGTTAACGGCAAGGAACCGAAAGCAGTGAAAAGACCTCCAGGAGGGAGCAGTCGGAGGGAGGTGGGAGGCTGGAATGTCTCGGGGCAGCCTGTGGGCAGGCACTGTGCAGGACCTCTGCCCGCTGGAGGGCTCCTCTGTTGTGTTGGGTCATAAAGAGGGGCAAGAAGGGAGGAGGTCCTTGCATGTCTTGTTAAACTAAATGCTGACAAATCACCAGGACCAGATGGCATCCATCCATGCGTTCTCAAGGAACTTAAAGATGAAATTGCTGAGGTCCTAGCCAAATTATATAATCTTTCCCTCAAATCAGGCATTGTGCCTGATGACTGGAAGGTAGCGAATGTAACACCAATCTTCAAAAAAGGATCCAGAGGTGATCCAGGAAATTACAGACCGGTCAGTTTGACATGTGGCCCAGGTAAAGTGATGGGAACCATCGTAAAAGATAAAATTAATAGGCACATAGAAGAGAAGGTGCTGCTGAAGGACAGCGAACGTGGCTTCTGCAAGGGCAAATCATGCCTCACTAATTTGTTGGAAGTGTCAACAAGCATGAGGATAAGGGAGATCCAGCTGACATTGTTTATCTAGACTTTCAGAAGGTTTTTGACAAGGTCCCACACCAAATGTTCTTGAATAAACCTGCCAGTCATGGAATCAAGGGACAGGTCTTGTCCTGGATCAGCAACTGGTTTAGGGACAGGAAACAGAGGGTAGCACTAAATGGACACTACTCCAAGTGGAAGGAGGTAAAGAGTGGGGTCCCTTAAGGTTCAGTATTGGGATCCCTGGTTTTCAACCTCTTCATAAATGATCTAGAAGTAGGAGCAAATAGCAAGGTAGCCAAATTTGCTGACGACACTAAAATATACAGGGTTGTAAAAACTGAGAGAGATTATGAGGAGCTCCAGAGGGATCTCTTAACCCTGGGGGAGTGGGCAAACCACTGGCAAATGAGCTTCAACCTTAGCAAGTGCAGAGTGATGCACGTTGGGGCAAAAAAATCCAATTACATTTATAAACTGATGGGGTCTGAACTCTCTGAAACAAACCAGGAAAGGGGCCTTGGTGTCCTGGTAGACAGCTCAATGAAGGTGTCATGCCAGTGTGCTGCAGCAGTGAAAAAAGCAAACTCAATGCTAGGTATCATTAGGAAAGGTATAGAAAAAATGTCAGCAAGTGTCATTTTGCCTCTGTATTAATCTATGGTGAGGCCCCATCTGGAGTATTGTGTACAATTCTGGTCACCATCCCTCCAGAAGGATATCATGGAAATGGAAAAAATGCAGAGGCCAACCAGAATGATTTGGGGACTGGAACACCTTCCTTACCCTTTGAGGCTGCAACGGCTAGGCCTGTTCACTTTTGAATGACGGTGCGTAAGAGATGACCTGACTGAAATCATATACAGTACTCAGGCACAGTTATGGGGATGGAAGCTAACATTGAAAACATAGTGTCGATGCAATCACACGAGTGCTATAAACACAAAGTTCTAGGTGGTTATAAACACAAAGTCTATGTAATCATGTATGGTAGACTCATATAAAAGACACATAACAGGTAGTCCATCATTCAGGGAAAGCGTGTCTGGTTCCAGACCACCTGAATATGAATGGGCAAATATTAAACGAATCACTGATTTCCATCAAATGCTCTGCGATTCATTTTTTCATTTGCTGCCATTTTTATTTCCCACCCGGCGACCCCTAGGGCCACCAGCTCCCATAGTTCATAATACAAGAACCCGGGTGGATGTTTTCCATGAAGCTGAGAGGTGGGGAGATTTAGGACGGACCATAGCGAATGACTTCCCCTCGGCGATGCAGAGACGAACTTTGGAATTCGCTGCTCCCGGCTCAAAATAGACCAAGTTCTCCATCTCTGCTCTTGGGGAAGCATGCATGGGATCACCACTGAAGGTCTCCATTTCCGGAAGACAAAGGGAAATGTCACTTGATCAATGCAGGCGCTGCTTGTTTTGACATTTATGAAAATGTTTGGAAGAGGAAGAAGGAGTCCTGTTTCTCCTGTTTCCGACTCGGGTTTAATGGGAGGTCAACGGCGAGATTTGTCAACCCCAGAGGGATGGCGGCAGCTGTTTCTGCTCCTTTGGGAACAGCTGGACATGTAGAAATTGAACAGGCCCGATGAAGGCTACACGGTGACGCAGAGTTTTGAATTTCTCATCAAATCCCTCCAGCTGTGCAAGGGAAGTTCGGGGATTCACACAACAGAATAGCTTCAAACGCCCCAGGAGAAGTCCACCCCCTTTTCCTCATTAAGACTCAGTGGCTCACTCTGAAACATGGTTAGGAGAACGGATAGCAAGGTCTCACTACTTACAATGGAACAGCAAACGGGCCAACAGGCCTGCTTCCTGCATCAGGCTTCGACAGACCCACTGCTTACACTGTGCCTTGTGGTGTAGTGGTTAAATGCCCGCACTGCAGCTAAAACTGTGCTCACGAAGTGTTCTGCTTATATACCGCCCCATACTACTACAAGTAGTCTCTGGGTGGTTTACAATTTTAATGACAGTGTGCAGGCTACACATTGCCCCCCCCCCCCAGCAAGCTGGGTACTCATTTTACCGACCTCGGAAGGATGGAAGGCTGAGTGAACCTTGAGCCTGCTACCGGGGATTGAACCCAGGTCGTGAGCACAGTTTTACTTGCAGTACAGGCATTTAACCACTGCACCACAAGGCTCCTGGGGTTCGATCCCAGGTAGCCAGCTCAAGGTTCACTCAGTCTTCCATCCTTCGAGCAAAGTTGTCGGGTGACTTCGTGCATCTTCCCAAGGTAGCAGAATGTCTGGACGTGGCAAGCAAGGAGGCAAGGCCAGGGCGGCCGGCTTGCAGTTCCCGGTGGGTCGCGTCCATCGCTTGCTGCGCAAAGGCAACTACGCCGAGCGGGTGGGAGCCGGAGCGCCCATCTACCTGGCCGCCGTGCTGGAGTACCTGACGGCCGAGATTCTGGAGCTGGCCGGCAACGCCGCCTGGGACAACAAGAAGACCCGCATCCTCCCCCGGCACCTCCAGCTTAAGCAGAGGATCATCACGCTGACTCAGAGTCCAGATCGCAGTGGAGAACAAGACTGGGGACCGGGGAGAGGAAGCTACATTTATAGGAGCCAGGACTGGCTAGGAAAAGTTACATTTTGGAGGGAACAATTAAAACCAATCACAAAGCTGCCTTTTGGCAGAGACCAATAGGATTGAGGATCCAAATGCAGCAACTTGAATAAACCAATAGGCCTGTTCCCTTTGGAACAGGAAGGCAGTTACTTCAACAAAAGCAAGTACAGATAATAGGAATACAGATCAATACACAACATAGCCTGTCTACTGCAATTAAAACTGTAAACCGCCCAGAGACTACTGGAAGTGGTGTGGGGCGGTATATAAGCAGCACATTTTGCTTTTGCTTTTGCTTTCCATCAGACAAAGGGGCGGGGTGGGGGAGAGAGAGACGCTGAGCAGAGAAGGGGGTCCCTCTTTGAATTCAGAGGCAGGAGGGAAGAATTGGTTAGTGCAAGATAGGATGACAGTCATTCCAGTCCAGAAAATTCCCTCCCAGGCCTATCTTCTCCAGGCAGCCTGCAAGGTTGCAAAAACACCAACATTTTCCTGACAACAACCCTGTGAGGTGGGACAGGCTGAAAGAGGTTGTCTCACCTAGAGTCATCCATTCATCATCACAAGGTCTTGAAGAATAATGCTGTGAAATGCATAGACCCAATGCAAGTTACTCTGGGTGGCAGGCACTTCTGCCAGTGTTCATAACTTAACCAGAAAGGGATTCTGACTGATGGATTCTTATCAAGGGTGTAGTGAAACCAGAGTTCACAGGATTGAAGGCCCAGGACTTCTGGGCTATGACACGATTCACCAGCTCCCTGAACTTTTCTGAGCATACCTGCAACCCCCTCACAGTGACTTGGAGAGAAAATGCATTTTTTTGTATTCTCGAAGGCTTTAATGACCAGGATCTGATTGCTGTTGTGAGTTTTTCAGGCTGTTTGGCTGTGTTCTGGACATTTTTCTCCTCTAGGAACAGTATATGGCAATGCAAAGTGTACTGGAGGGTGTTTAGCTTTTGATCAGGCAACTTAGAGCCATTAGCTTTACAAAAGACATGCTTCTTGTTCCCACAGCTCATAATACACTAAATCCCCCTTTCAAATGACCATTTCCAGCATATCACTCATTAGAATAATAATGTGGGTATTTGGAGCCCAAATAGAATAATTTCCTCAGCCCTGCTGCCAATATCTCTGCGACTTGGTGATTTCATACAAATTAATTCTAACCTGTGCTGTTTGTAATGTTGTTTTAACTTCTAGGTCAGTGGATATTCTTGGACTCAAACTCCCAGAAGCCTTCACCATTACCCAATGTTTCCTCTTGCCCCTCCACAGCTATGCCACAATCTTGCAGTGGCATAGCTATGGAGGGCAAGGGGGAACATCTGTCCCTGGCCACAGTATCTGGAGGCACCAACTTGGGTGTCAAAAAGCTCCCTGCCCATGATCCACGGGAAGGCGTGCTGCGGGTGACCTGCCAGGGCCAGTGTGGAGGGCTTCCTGGCCACTACTGCTGCCTTCTATGTGGCACCTTAGCCCCTCCCCGTCCCTTGGGGGGGGGCACGCAAAAACTGACATTCTCTCCGGGCGCTGAAAACCCTAGCTACGCCTCTGCTGCGTTGGCCAGGATTTCTGGGAACCGTGTCCAGTTGTGAGCACCACACATTAATAAGGATGCCGACAAACTGGAATCAGTTCAGAGAAGGGCAACAATAATGATCAGGGGATTGGAAACCAAGTCCTAGGAAGGAAGATTGAAAGAACTGGGGATGTTTAGCCTCGAGAAAAGTAGACAAAAGGAAGATAGGAGAGCACGTCTCAAAGACTTGAAAGGGAGTCCTACAGAGGAGGGGCAGGATCCGTTCTCCACCATCCCGGAGTGCAGGACATGCAACACTGGGCTCAAATTACAGGATTTTGGGTAACTATCAGGAAAAACTTCTTAACTGTTAGTGCAGTACGACAATGGCACCAATGACCTCAGGAGGTGGTGTGTGTTGCAACACTGGAAGTCTTCAAGAGAAAACTGGGCCACCATTTGTCAGATCTGGTATGATTCACATTTTGGCCCTAAAGCAAAGCAAAGCAAAGCAAAGCAAAGTGTTCTGCTTATATACCGCCCCATACCACTACAAGTCGTCTCTGGGCGGTTTACAATTTTGATTACAGTGTGCAGGCTACACATTGCCCCCCCCCAGCGAGCTGGGTACTCATTTTACCGACCTCGGAAGGATGGAAGGCTGAGTGAACCTTGAGCCTGCTACCGGGGATTGAACCCAGGTCGTGAGCACAGTTTTACCTGCAGTACAGGCATTTAACCACTGCGCCACGAGGCTCTTTAAGCAGGGGGTTGGACTTGGTGGCCTGTTAGCCCCCTTCCAACTCCATGATTCTAGGCTTCTGTGGTTCCAAGATCTCGGGGGACCCCAAGGTTGGGAGCTAATGCTCTATGCAGGAGGAGGAGGAGGAGGAGGAGCAGGTGATGATGAAGAAGAAGATGATGAAGAAAAGGGAGAAGAAGGAGAAGAAGAAGGAGGAGGAAGAGGAGGAGGAGGAGGAGGAGGAGGAGGAGGAGGAGGAAAAGTTGAAGATCAAAAGATCAAGAAGAAGAAGAAGAAGAAGAAGAAGAAGAAGAAGAAGAAGAAGAAGAAGATCAAAAGATCAAGAAGAAGAGGAAGAGGAAGAGGAAGAAGAAGAAAAAGAAGTTGAGATCAAAAGATTAAGAAGAAAAAGAAGAGGAGGAGGAGGAGGAGGAGGAAGTGGAAGAAGATCAAAAGAACAAGAAGAAGAAGAGGAGGAAGAGGAAGAGGAGGAGGAGGACGAGGAGGAAGAAGAAGACAAAGATGTGTGTGTGTGTGTGTGTGTGTGTGTGTGTCTGTGTCTGTGTCTGTGTGTGTGTGTGTGTGTGTGTAGGATTCTGCAGGTTTTCAGTCTTGCCACTCAGAAGGGAAGTCTCTTCTAGCAGCTCCTGATGGGCCTCAGCACCACTTCTCTGAAGCCAAACCTTCATACACGGTAATCCCTGTGGAATCAAAGCCATCATCAATGATTAGTCCAGGGGTTTAGAGAGGAGTAAATATTAATTGGACTCTTTTGCAGAAGTGCTTACTCAGGCACTTGAGATGGTGCAGGTGCCTGTTGGCGCTCTGTCGTTCGGAACTAACTTAGCCCGGCTGTGGCTCCCCGAGCTGATCCCCGCGGAGCCAACGGGCACCGAGTTAAAAAGAAAAGAGGAGAGAGGCCATGTGGGTTCATCTTATCATCTGTACCAGGGAAGGATCCTGCTGACTCAGCTGGGAAACTCTGGGGGATAGGGTTACGGTCCCTGAATAAAGCAATTTGACTGCAGGAGTATGAACCCAGCCACCCTACCTACAATCGGATTGGCCCAGGCCCAGAAAGACAGGTGTTTAGGGGTGTTATCAGTTGGCCCCGATAAGATGGTTGTGGCTTGTTGTAGTTTGGCAATGATACCGGTTTCCCAAGGTGAGTCTTGGGGCCAGAGGTAGCTCCGTGGCTTTAGGCATCTGGCTGCGGAGCAGAGGTTGGGAGTTTGATTCCCCCACTGGGCCTGCTGGACACGGGCTCCTTCCAACTCCGTTGACGAAGATAACAGAAGGAACTTTTTGGAGAGGCTACTTGGTGCTGCTTTTGGAGCTAAGGTGGGTGCCGGAGTGGGTAAGCAGGAGCTATGCCCCATCACCGGCAGGCGGAGTAACTGTCATTGGCTATAACCCTTCCGATTGCAAGGGTTTGGGGTCTGGTTGCTAGGCCAGGCACATCCCATTCCCAGGAATATTGGCCTGAAACACAAGCGTGGGATGGGTGCTGATGACATCATACAGGCAGACAGGCCAGCGTTGGGGAAGTCTAGGTCTTCTTCTGGGTGATGGAAGCGGCAACAAGAGCGGTTTAGGCCAACGGGCTCTGAATCTGGATGAGCCCCACTTACCAGTTTTTACGACTAGAGATGGGCATGAATAAAAAAAAATGCATTTCGTTTTTCGTTTGTCGTTTGGATGGTCCGTTTCGGTTTGTTTCCGTTTTTTGCGAATTTTTGAAAAAAAAATAGTTTTCGTTTTCGTTCGTTTCGTTACCGTTTCATTACTAATATTTATTTCAATTTTTTTGTGATTTTTTAAAAGGATTTTAAGCAATTCACTCATATTCTAGTAACGGAAACGAAACGCACGACAAAATTTCCGGTGTTTCTGTTAGTTTCGTTACATTACAGAGACAAAATTCGTTTGTCGTTTCGTTACGTAACGAAATGAAAAAATGAAAACGGAAACAAAAAATTGTTCGTTTCGTGCCCATCTCTATTTATGACAACCCAGTCAGAAATGATTTGGGGCAACCAGCAGGATCTTGCCATCCTTTCGTATATCAGAAAGATCTGGATGTCCCTGATAACCAAGATAGTGTAGTTGCTGACCTGGAGCCAGACATCCCGGAAAGTGAAGTCAAGTGGGCCTTAGAAAGCATTGCAAACAACAAGGCCAGTGGAGGTGATGGCATTCCAACTGAACTCTTTAAAATCTTAAAAGAGGATGCCGTAAAGGTGCTGCACACGATATGCCAGCAAATTTGGAAAACCCAGCAGTGGCCAGAGGACTGGAAAGAATCGGTCTACATCCCAATCCCAAAGAAAGGAAATGCCAAAGAATGCTCCAGCTATCGCACAATTGCACTCATTTCACACGCTAGCAAGGTTATGCTCAAAATTCTACAAGGCAGGCTTCAGCAGTATGTGGACAGAGAACTTCCAGAAGTGCAAGCTGGATTTCGAAGGGGCAGAGGAACTAGAGATCAAATCGCCAACATGCGCTGGATTATGGAGAAAGCCAGAGAGTTCCAGAAAAACATCTACTTCTGCTTCATTGACTATACCAAAGCCTTTGACTGTGTGGTCCAAAACAAACTATGGCAAGTCCTTAAAGGAATGGGAGTGCCTGACCACCTTATCTGTCTCCTAAGAAACCTATATGTGGGACAAGCAGCAACCGTCAGAACTGGATATGCAACAACTGACTGGTTTAAAATTGGGAAAGGAGTACGACAGGCTGTATACTGTCACCTTGCCTATTTAACTTATATGCAGAGTACATCATGCGAAAGGCAGGTCTGGATGAATCACAAGCCAGAATTAAGATTGCCAGAAGAAATATCAACAACCTCAGATACGCAGATGATACTACTCTGATAGCAGAAAGGGAGGAGGAATTAAACCTCTTAATGAGGGTGAAAGAGGAGAGTGAAAAAATGGGCTGAAGCTCAACATCAAAAAAACTAAGATCATGGCCACCGGTCCCATCACCTCCGGGCAAAAAGAAGGGGAAGAAATGGAGGCAATGACAGAGTTTATTTTCTTGGGCTCCTTGATCACTGCAGATGGCGACTGTAGCAACAAAATTAAAAGATGCCTTTCTTGGGAAGAAAGCAATGGCAAACCTAGATAGCATCCTAAAGAGCAGAGACATCATTTTGCCAACTAAGGTCAGGATAGTCAAAGCTAGATAGCATCCTAAAGAGCAGAGACATCATTTTGCCAACTAAGGTCAGGATAGTCAAAGCTATGATTTTTCCAGCAGTGATGTATGGAAGTGAGAGCTGGACTATAAAGAAGGCTGATCGCCGCAGAATCAATGCTTTTGAGCTGTGGTGCTGGAGGAGAGTCTTGAGAGTCCCCTGGACTGCAAGGAGATCAAACCTATCCATCCTGAAAGAAATCAACCCTGAATGTTCACTGGAAGGACAGATTTTGAAGCTAAGGGTCCAGCACTTTGGCCACCTCATGAGGAGAGAGGAGTCCTTGGAAAAGTCCCTGATGAAAGATTGAAGGCAAGAGGAAAAGAGGACGGCAGAGAATGAGATGGTTGGACGGTGTCATCAATGCAACCAATATGGATTTGACCAGACTCCAGGAGGCAGTGGAAGATAGGAAGGCCTGGCGAGCTCTGGTCCATGGGGTCACAAAGAGTTGAACACAATTGAACAAATGAACAACAACAACAAAATGCAAGCACTTCATTAGAAATTGAGAGTCTAATGGGAAACCAAGATAATCTCTCCTTGCCCTGAAATAGCAGAAGTTCCATTTATCAATATAACAGCACTTTAGAGAGTAATTTGCTAATGCTGTTTTCATTCTGTCAATATGTAGATCCAACATCCAGTTCTAAATATTGCCCTCACTAATGTGGCAGCCGAGAAAGAGAATTCAGATGACCTATTTGTGCACCAGATTTATGAATAAAGAATAATAAAAATAATAAAGGATTTCTTTATTTAGATTTCCTTGAAATTGCAGACTTGTATATGCTTTTTTCTTTACACATACTACTAAGCAATCAACTGAACAGATCAACAGCAAACAAACAACTGCTGCCTACTGTTAAAAGTGAGGGAAAGGAAGCCTCAGCAGATAAGTTGGGCTCCCTTTCAATATCATAGGTGGGAAGGATCGCTTGACTAGTGCTGGATGGATGGACGGTCACTCCAAGCCCAGAAAATGTCCTCCCAGTGACAGAAACCACTGACCGCATGCGAGGCTGCAAATAAAATGCCAACAGGGCCATCTTGGCGAGGGCAAAAGCTGTGGCCGGAAAATAAAGTGTATTATGTTCAATGTCTCTTATATTCAATATCCCTTTCTCTTCTAGTCCATCCTTATTGTGGGAAGCCAATGACTCTGCAACAGATAGGGGAAAACGTATTCATTTAAAACATTTTTTTTACTCAGGCTTGGTCCTTAAAAATGGCACGAGGCAGCTTGCATCATTAAAAAGCAGCATTTAAAGCTAAAAACGAGAAGTATACAAATGTCAAAATATAACGGAAGAATACCAAATTAAAAGCAGCACCAGAGTTGAAATTCAAAGCAGTAAGGTGCAGCAACCCCATTTTTAAAAAAAAACTCCACTCAGGCAGCTTAGTCATTGTGGGAAAGCTTCCCTGAAGAGGAAGGTCTCCGCCTGTTTGCAGAAGGACTGCAAAGACGGGGCCAGGTGGGCTTCCAGTGGGAGGGAGTCCCACCGTCTGAGAAAAGCAAGAGAGTAGGCCCTCTCCAGTGTTCCCACCAAACGCCCTTGTGAAGGTGTTGGGACGGTGAGAAACGCCCCTCCTGATGATTTTAATAGCCAGACAGGCTCATACAGGGAGGTGTGGTGGCTTAGCTTGGATCCAAGCCGTTTAAGGGTTTATGTGTTTTTAAAAAACACACACATCTTATTGAATTGTGCCTGGAAACAGATGGGCAGCCAGCGGAGCTGCTGGAATGGGGGAGAGGGGGTGTTTCTGTGGTCCCTGGGGGCTCAGCGAACGAAGGCTCCGAAAACTGTTAACCGCAAAGTCGGCAGCTCGGCAGTTCGAATCCTGGGTGCCGCGCAGCAGAGCGAGCTCCCGCTGTTCACCCCAGCTCCTGCCAACCTAGCAGTTCGAAAGCATGTAAATGCAAGTAGAGAAATAGGAACCGCCGTAAAAAGCGGGAAGGTAAAACAGTGTTTCCTTGCAGCCATGCCAGCCACGTGGCCACGGACTTCCACAACACGGGCTCTTTGGCTTGAATACGGAGATGAGCACCACCCCTAGAGTCAGACACGTCTAGCATGCATGTGTGTGTGTTTAGGGAACATTTACCTTATAACTAGCCCCAGTCACTGTTCTGGGCACTGTATTTCAGATCCCTTATAGCAGTGGTCCCCAACCCCCGGGCCGCGGACCGGTGCCGGTCCGTGGACCGGTTGGCACCGGGCCGCCTGGGGAGGCCGGGGAGGCTCCTCCCCTTTTCCTACGCCGCCCTCCTCCTCCTCCTCTTCTCTCCCGCGGGCAGCCGGAGGAGGAGTCGCCGCTGCCGGGCACGGCGCACGGGCGGGGTGGGGGGGAGCCCGGGGCTCCTGGGCGGGCGGGCCCCGCCTCCTCTTCCTGTTGGCGGCTGGAGGCAAGCGGCGGCGCAGAGGTGCCCCAACCGAGGCGGGCTGCGGCGGCCACGACCGCGGCCACGGCAGCCGCCCGGGTTCGGCTGTGGCTCCGCGGCCGGCAGCGGGGGCGCCCCGCCGCCACCGCGGCCGGCTCGGCAGTCCCGGTGGCGCCCTCGGGCCGGAGACGCCACCCCCCACCGGCCTCCCTCCCCTCCCCCCTCCCGCTCGCCCGCCGCCCGAAGGCCGCAGCCGGAGGCAAGCGGCGGCGCAGAGGTGCCCCACCGAGGCGGGTGGCGGCGCCGGCCGCGGGGCGCCCCCGCCGCCGGCCCGCGGGGCGCCCCCGCCGCCGGCCGCGGAGCCACAGCCGAACCCGGGCAGCTGCCGTGGCCGCGGTCGTGGCCGCCGCGGCCCGCCTCGGTTGGGGCACCTCTGCGCCGCCGCTTGCCTCCGGCCGCCGACAGGAAGAGGAGGCGGGGACCCGCCCGCCCAGGAGCCCCGGGCTCCCCCCCGCCCATGCGCACGGGGGGGAGCTCACGCCCGGCCCCCCCAGCCGGCGCGCGCCGCCGCCGCCGCTCCTGTGGCCCCCCCAAGGTACACACGCCAACCCCCCCCCCCGCACCTCCTCCTCCCCCTCCTCCCTCCCCCCATCCCCCGCCCCCCACACCCTCCCCTGCCCCCCACCCCCCCTCCCCACCCCACCCCGGGCCACGGGAAAATAATCAAACAAATAACGGTCCGTGGAGACAAAAAGGTTGGGGAGCACTGCCTTATAGCAGTAGTGGTGAACCTTCAGCACTAGAGATGGGCACGACTCAAAAAAAAAATGGTGTTTCGTTTGTCGTTTGTCATTTAGGGGGTCCGTTTTGGTTCGTTTTTGTTTTTTGTGAATTCTTTGCAAAAAAAATTGTTTTCGTTTCATTACGTAACGAAATGAAAAAACAAAAATGAAAATGAAAAATTGCTGTTTCGTTAGCATTCATTACAGTTCAATGTATTTACCGCAACGAAAATGAAACGCACGACAAAATTTCTGTTGTTTTGTTTCGTTTCGTTTTATTTTGGAGACAAAATTCATTTTTCATTTTGTTACGTAACAAAACGAAAAAACAAAAATGAAAACAAAAATTGCTCGTTTCGTGCCCATCTCTATTCAGCACTCCAGATGTTTTGGACCACAATTCCCACAGTCCTTTGTCACTGGCAATACAGGCTTGGAATTCTGGCAGTTGTGGTCCAAAACATTTGGAGTGCCAAAGTTTCGCCACCACTGCCTTATAGCATGGCCAATGGCATGTCCCATGGAGGATTCTGGGAGCGATCACTCTTCCGGCTGGTAGCACCCCAGAGAAGGTGTGCATGGCCACCCAGCTGTCTGCAATGGCCACATCACAGAGAGGTTCAAAGGAGCTTATTTAGCCCTCCCACCCCAAGCTAAGTGCTCTGTGTTTTCAAAGGCAAGCCAAAGTGTGTGATTATTTCCAGCGGCTGTGGTTCAGTACAGTTTCTTTTGCTGTTTGCCTATGTGGGCCCCTGAAATGGCATCGTCCCACAGCCCCACAGATCAATCAAGGGATGCTCTTTAGATCTGTGCAGGGCCAGGGAATGGACCATGAGCCCTTGAGTGTGCAAATCCATGGTAAGATCTTTCAGAAATTCATCAGGTCCCCGTGATGTAAAACTGAGGGCGTTTATACACGACCCCTAAGCTCCGCTGCAAATGGCTGCAAGCTCCGGAGCTTAAAAATGTTTCCCCACCAGCTCCGGAGTTTGCAGACAATTAAGTGCGACCCCGCCCACCTAAGCGCGACCCAGCGCACTTTTCTTGTACCTGCTCTTGGGAGGTGAAAAATATTTGATGCGGATGTGCTGGGCTCTCCTCGCTTCTTTTTATTTTTGTTTTTTGCCTCCCGCCCCTTTAAGAGGAACCAGGAAGTGACCGGGGCTCCCCCGGCAGCGTCCACCAACACCGGGAGGTAAGGTTTTATTCTCCTGTCCCTTTTTTCCTCCCTCCCCTCACGCAGCCGGCAGCCAGGAAGTACGGAGGGGTGGAGATGCACGAAGAGCGACAAACCCCTAAGATCTCTGGTCCGAATTTAAGGGGCCAGCGGATCTTAGGGGTCGTGTGAAAAGGCCCTGACTGGCTGGCACAGAGTAACAAAGCTTTTTGATGAAACTGCAGAAGCCTTTTGTAGCGGATGAGATGTGCCACCAACATATCCTTCCGCTTCTCACTGCCTTTTCAAATGATGGTTTCCCCTTTTCAGGATGAGTGGACGGAACTGTATGTGCAGTGTCCATCTACTGACCCCGTCTCACTGTTGTGGTTGTCGTCATCAACAATCAGGTGCGATCAAGTCCACCCTGGCTTGTGCTGACCCTTTTCAGGGTATTCTAGGGAGAGCACACTCAGAAGCGGTTTCTCACTCACTTCTTCTGGTGACACTTCAAAGGATGGTACAGCTTGCTAAGGGTCACTCAGGCTGGCTTTTCTGGAGGTACAGTATAGGGGAATTGAACTCCCAACCTCTGGCAGATGCTTAATCCAGCCAGCTTTTAAGGGAGGTAATGGGGTCCTTGATTCTTCCCCCTGCCTCCTCATCTGCCCACTTCTCTTGGCAGGATAAGCCAGAGATGTGTTTATGTGGATCAGATCACAACCAGCCAGAGAGAAAACCGTGATGGAGAAGCAGCAGTTATAGGATGGACTCTTCCCAGCATGTTGTGTCATTTCTCTGTGGCTCTTAAGACGTTTTGAAACTAGAGATGGCCTCACAAAAAGCCATTTGTTTCAATTTGTGATTTGTCAAGGTTGACAAATCATGAACAATCAATTTACAATTTCTTATCAATTTGTTGATTCACAGGTTCGTCCCCCCCCCAATTAAAAACCCTATAAAATGACTCCCAAGCACCTAGGAACAAAAATGGCAGAGACAATTTACCCCACGGTCCTCGACAAACCCAAATTTGGCAAAGTTTGCCATCCAGAAGATATCTTGAGTTATATACCCCCTAAGTAGTGCCCCCAGGAAAATGCCTCCCCCCGGAACCCAGAGATACCAAGTTTGCCGATAAACTTCCTCTGAGTGTCCTTTCCAAGCCATCCAAATTTGATAAATATTGGGATTCAGATATCCAAGTTACATACCCACAAAGTGGCCCACCCAGGAAAATTCCACTTAGCCACTGGCTTGGGGAAACCCAGTCATCACCAAACCTGGAGAGAGTGTAGAAGACAATTGGGGGGGGGACGGACGTCTTTGCAATTTTGGTCTATCTGGAGCTTTTAAAAATAGAATCAATAAAAATCACTAAAAACCATTGATTTGTATGAGAGATGGGCACGAATAGAAAAAAATGGAGTTTCGTTTGTCGTTTGTCGTTTAGAGGTCCGTTTCGGTTTGTTTCTGTTGTTTCAAAAATTCGTTTTCATTTCGTTACCGTTTCATTACCATTTATTCCAATTTTAATGATTTTTTAAAGCATTTAAAGCCGCTCACTTCATTGCAGTAACGGAAACGAAATGCACGACCAAAATTCCCGCGTTTCTGTTCGTTTCGTTTCATTTTAGGGACAAATTTCATTTGTTGTTTCGTTGTGTAACGAAATGAAAAACGAACAACGAAAACAAAAAATTGTTCGTTCCGTGCCCATCTCTAATTTGTATTCCTTGAGATTACTGATTCGTATGATAACAAATCAACAAATTAGTGATTTTTTGTCAACAAATCTCGCAAATTGAATTTAAATGTGTGTCCATCTCCGTTCCAAAGCTCAGACATCCTTCTTCTAGGTTTAGGCCTGGACTTATCTCTGTTTTACATGGGAGAAAGTCTACCCACATTAGTCTGAGGCGGAACAATGTCAGGAAGGCTCTTATCACCTCTGCAGCTCAGTTCTGAACCCATTCACATTACTTCGCAACCTGGCTTTCCCAGCTTTGCTCTGTTTCAGATAAAAGCGGGCAGGTTACTTGGGAACTCCAAAGTCCGGCATAAATGAAGGCTAATCCAGAGATAGGATGAAACTTTGGCCTCTCTGTGTGTGTTTCTTTTTTTCTGATTAAATAAATAACTGTAATTTATGACAGCGTGTGGAGCCGCTTGAATGGCTCAGTGTTTGCCCTGGAGTTCAAACAAAAACGTGACAATTAAGGAATCTGGGCCAAAGGACCTCGTTAACAGGCTTGAGGGTGGGGAGGGGAGGCACATGTTTTGGAAAACTAGGATACCTTTCTCCTCTAAAAACAAAAGTTAGCCCCTGGACTATCTCGTGGAGTTTACTCTAGTGAACTGGGGAAAACTGGGGAAAACATTTCTTGTTCTTGCTATTATTTTTCAGGTCTTGCCAGGCTGAGACTTCCTGCTGAGATTTTCTCTTACATCAAAGAGTCCCCCCCCCTCAAAATTCCTTGGATTTTGGTCTTGGTCCCCCCTTCAGTTTATGTTGTCCCACATTTTTTTGTCCTGACTATGGATGGAAGAAAAGCAGCCGAGTCTGCGTGGACCAATGCCTTTTCGTGGGAATCATGTGCAAGGAAGGGAAAGACTTTCCATCAGAATTGTAAGAATCCCAGAAGGATGGTTGTTAACCCACCGCCCCCCCTCAAACCTCAGGATATAGGACCAAGAAACAGTTGAGAAAACTCGCGAGAGGTTTCTCAAAAAGCAAGCCATTGAGGAGGGAAAAAAGTAAACTTGCAAGTCTAGAGGGGCTGGACTCCTCTGTGACTTCCGTTGGTTCAAGGCCTACTTGGTCGTAACGAGGAAGAGGATTTCAGGCAAAGAAGGATAAAGGTGTCCTAAAACAGAAAAGAAGTCGGAGCCAGCTGGGGAAGGGAACATAGTGGAACTGTTGAGCACAGGTGGAGGGAGTTCAATTCCCCCACTGGGCCACCTTGACAGGGGATTCCTTCCAGACCCGCAGTTATCAGATGATGATGATGATGGTGGTGGTGGTGGTGGTGGTGGTGGTGGTGGTGGTGGTGGTGGTGGTGGTGGACAGTTTCGTGCTTTAGGTCTCTGGCTACAGAGCCAGGGGTTGGGAGTTCAATTCCCCACTGGGACCCCTTGAGAGGGGCTGGACCCCACGACCCAGAGGGTCCCCTTCCAAGCCCTGCAGTGCTATGATGAGGGTGATGCTGAGGATGATCTTTAAGGCACTGCAGAGAAGCTCAGTGGTTTTGGTGTGTGGATGCAGAGCCAGAGGTCGGGAGTTTGATTCTCCACTGCACTGTAAAGTCTCTTTCAGCTCTGCAATTCAAAGGTAGTAGTAGTAGTAGTAGTAGTAGTAGTAGTAGTAGTAGTAGTAGTAGTAGTAGTTTATTTATTTATTTATTTATTTATTTATTTATTTATCTATTTATTTATATACCACCTGTCGTCCCAAAGGAACTCCGAGCAGTGTACAACAATCACAGAAAACAATTAAAAGATTAAATTAAATTAAATTAAATTTTTAAAAAAACCGATTATTTTTTTTAAAAAAATGCTCGGCAAGATAGTGGAACAGAGCAAAACAAAATGACACAAAACAATAAAACCCTACCGGTCTCCCAATGCCTCTCTGAAAAGTAGAGTCTCAAGGGCTTTTCTAAAGGTGGGCAGCGACTGTGCAAGGCGAATCTCACTCGGCAGTTTGTTCAAAGTACTAGTAGTACTTTATTATTATTATTTAATTAACCACACAGCTAACTACACTGGATTTTGTATGACAAATCACCAGTCAAATGCTTCCCAAGCGTTTTGGACTGCGTGATGTATCGGCGAATTATGCGAGCAGATCTCAGTAAGGCGGCTTTCTGCATCTGATTGATGGTGATTTGTCAACTCCAATTTCTTCTAAATACTTGCTTAGCTCTTTGGGCACTGCACCCAGCGTGCCGATTACCACTGGGACCACCCGTACTGGTTTATGCCAGAGTCTCTGAAGTTCAATTTTCAGATCCTGAAATAATAATAATAATAATAATAATAATAATAATAATAATAATAATAATAATAATAATAATAATAATAATAATAATAATAATAATAATTATTATTATTATTATTATTATTATTATTATTATTATTGAGTGAAGTGTAAAAGGCCAGGAAGCTACCTTTGGGGATTCTGAAACCCTCCTTTTCCAAGAGTGTGATCACAGGGAGAAAGGGATCCATAGGGCTCCCCGCCTCCAACTTTGCAGTTCTCAGAAGAAGACTAAGTCCAGTGCAATCCACTTCCCAGCAACCCCGTGACATGCAAAGAATGGGGCTCCAGCCCGACCCTCGCCCATGCCCAAGAGGGATCTTTTTGTTCCAGCTGGAGGGCTTTTGATGCCTGACCTGGAGCGATTCTCTTGCAGACAGAAGGGTCTCCTTAACGTGTGATCCTGCGCGTGCTTCTGCAGCCTGTTTGGATTGTGAAGTTAAAGGTGGAATGTCAGGAGGGACTTGGTCATCTCAATCTCACTCTGACATCTGATAGGGCTAGCTCAGGCATGTCCAAACTTTGGCCCTCCAGATGTTTTGGACCACAACTCCCACAGTCCTTTGCCATTGGACATACAGGCTTGGAATTCTGGGAATTGTGGTCCAAAACATCAGCAGGGCCGAAGTTAGGACATGCCTGGGCTAGCCCATTTGACGGCCTAGGGGAGACAATTCTGGGATATAATAATAATAATAATAATAATAATAATAATAATAATAATAATAATAATAATAATAATAATAATAATAATAATAATAATAATCTCCTCCAGCTGCTGATTTTCATAAAAAAAAAACACCCAAAAAAGGTTTGTGAGAAAGTTATCTAGTTTCCCTGAACCAAGCTGGTCCAGCATAGTTTTAAACCTCAACCACCCCCCTCTCCCCTGGCATCAAAACAAACATTCATTGGTGAACAAGAACCTGGCAAAAGCAGATGCATCCTTGGATTTAGAAAACGACTCCCCTTTGCCCTGGAAGTGTGAACCAAACAGTCAAATGTTGTGGTTTAAGGCTTTGGGGGCAGCGATACTAAGGATCAAATGCATAATTTCCCCTTTTCTCTCCTCAACCTCTCTGCCAGAATGATGCAATGCAACAAAATACAGTGGACCCTTGTATAACAAATGGTTTGTATAACATAAAATCCGTACAACATAAAAATTCTGGAGATAGGGGAAATTTGCTTAACAGAATTGTCTATGGGGTGAATCCATACAACATAAAAATGGTTGTGATTAGGGATTACTCTGGTTTCAATTTTATTTATTTATTTATTGGATTTTTATACCACCCATCAGTGCATTCATAAGGGAAATTTGTATAAAGGAAAATTTGCTTAACATAATTTCATTTGGAACGAATTACTTCCTTTATACAAGGTACCAGTGTATCAGTCTTACTTTAAGCCAAACTAGACTGTACTGTATTTCAAATCAGGGCAAACATTTTTTTTTCTTCTGCCATGTTTTTATTTTCCTCTTCCAATTAATCCCAGATCTAAACAGCAGGTGAGGAAGGTCTTTTTTTAAAATTCATCCTCCTCAATAAAAGGTTGTGTGAATCTGCCCCCACTTGGTAGGAAGGAGAAACTGCAGCCGTGGCTTATGGGGTCTGGCTGACCATGTCACGTTGAGAGCCCCACAACATGGAATCCAAGGAGACAAATGGGGAATCATTCTTCATCCAGACATTTTGGGCAAATGACAAGCCATTGTGGGAACGGAAGTCCACAATATCTGGAGAACTGTCCCTTCTTCTCGCCTGTTACCATTTTTCACAGGGGTGCTCTCCTCGGTGCTAAAGGGGAAACGTTGGGCCTTTTTACACGACCCCTAAGATCCGCTGGCCACTTAAATTCAGACCAGAGATCTTAGGGGTTCGTCGCTCTTCCTCTGTCCCCACCCCCCTCCGCACTTCCTGGTTGCTGGCTGCGTGAAGGAGGGAGAAAAAGAGAAAGAAAAGCATGCCACTCACCTCGTTCTGCCTCTCGTCTCTGTAAAAGTAGCTCTTAAGGGGTGGGAGCCAAAAAGCAGCAAACAGAAGCGAGGAGAGCCCCGCACTCACTATCGTTGCACCGCATCAAAGATTTTTCACCTCCAAAGAGAAGGTACAAGAAAAGTGCACTGGATCGCGCTAAAGTGGGCGGGGTTGCACTTAATTGTCTGCAAACTCCGGAGCTGGTGGGTAAACATTTTTAAGCTCCGGAGCTTGCAGCCATTTGCAGCGGAGCTTAGGGGTCGTGTATAAACGTCCTTTGAGGAGGGAGGGTGGGGTGTCGAGTCTGTCCCTATTAAGGATCTTGGATTTTTTTTTATCCCTGAAGGTGAAAACAGAGCAAAGTATTTCCAAAGTATTTTGGCCTACTGGCGACTTGATGAAAGGTTTTCTGCTTTTAAAAAACTGACTCAGGGAAACATTTACGAAAATGCATTGGTGCAAACATGTTTTATTTGGGGCGGACACCACTGGCCGTCGCGTGGAATGGAATTTGTGTGAAATACAGGGTTGTTGTTGGGGTTTTTATTGCCGCAAAATGGTTTTTGCACAAAAGGTTTCCCCCCCAAAGCTGTTGAGAGCAAAAATAGAACGGAACAGTTTCTTACATTCTCATGCAGGAATTAAAAATAATAATCTTACGCAGCTTGGAAGTTTTGTGGGCACAATTTACAACCTCTTCCCCTTTTGAAACCCAATTAAGTAAGCCACCATAAATGTATAAATTATGTGAGCCATGGAAATTGGAAGACATCATGATAGCATCTGCTTTGTTTCCTTGGCTTTTAAGGACTGGAAGCACCAAATGGGTTGTTTGTGTCTCTCTTTTTGAACCGTCACTTCCTTGAGTGCATGTGCTCTCTCCCTCTCTCCCTCTCTCCCTCTCTGGGTTTGCGTAAGCTTTTCTTCCCAAAAGTAATGGATACCTGTTTTGGACTGGAGCGTTTTGTTCAAATGGCAGAAACCTTGAGAGACGGGGAGGGAAAGGCAATTTTTGATTTTGCTCTCGTGCTGGACGTGTGGCGTCTCTACAGATATTGGCAAATCCGAGTCCCAAATCCAAGTCTATATCTTCGGTACTAAGTCCTGAGTTCAAATCATTGGTACCAAGTCCTGATTTCAGAGTCTTTGGCATGAGGTCCCAAGTTTGAGTCTAAGTCTTTGGCACTAGGTTCTGAGTCTTATATCTGAGTCCCTATTAAAAATACCCCCCCACACACACAACAAAAAAGGAAGAGTGTGGATGCATTCCAAGTTGTGAGTGGAGTCTGAGTTCTAAAAAAATCCAAAAACACCCAAGTTGAGTCTTGGACCGCGGTCATACCTGGGTTTCCTTCGTATTTAAATTTCCTGTGTATTTTTTTTTGGGGGGGAGTGGTCACGTGGTTTTAAATGAGCAGTTGGTGTCCTCTCCTCTGCGTCGTACCTTCCTATTCTGGTTCTGTCCTAACCTGGGTACTACGCATTTTGTCCTACTTTCCGGCTCCAGTTTCCAAGGCTCCGTCTTTTAAGCCGGGTAGAAAGGGGAGAAACTGAATTTACTGCATATTTTCAGTGTCCTGTTGTTGCAACAGAAGCAAACAAGTAAGCATTTTCGAGCGAAATTTCTAAATCCAGCCCCTGGCGGTGGTTTAGGAAACTTCCCTGAAATAGCTGTTCGAGGGGCGTGGTCGCCGGGAGCAGAATTTGCTTCTCTTCCTGGTTAGCACGTGATCTTTTACTGCATAATTTGCTGACGGGAAACTACGCAGAAAACGCAGGTATGACTGCGGCCTAACTCAAGTTGCTGGTGTGACTTAAGTCTGAATTGACAGCGAGTTCTGAAACTCAACTCTCCATCCTTGGACATCTGATGGGGCTTCCAAATTCCTTGTGGCGGTGCCCCATAAAAGGATGGAAGGAAAGGGGAGGGGAGTCTTAGTAATTAGTTAAATACCCTAGATTATTTCTCACTCTTTTGTCTTATTGCAGCTGCCTTTTTAAAAAACTTTCCATGGAATGGCTTGGAATTCACTTAGAGCACGGCATAGCATTGGTGCCGGGAAATTTTGGGAAAGCTGGTATGCCTCAGCTTTGCCATTGCATGAAAAGAGGCCACAATGCTGAGGGGGTGGAATTATTATTATTTTTAAATGTCCACATCTTTTCTCCAGCTGCCTCTTTGGAGGTCGAGGGGGAAGGATGAGGCTGAGCGATCCGTTGAGAATATTGGACAGCTGGGAGGGGCTTCTAATTTTATACCCTCTTCCTCCGTATTTTTCTTTTTCTGCCATCCTCCAAAAGGAGCTCTTTGTGTTTTTGTGAGCTCCCCAGCACCATGATTATAGCCTTCTGTCTTGGGAAAACAAACTGGTTTTATTTAAGCTGTGAACGACAGGCAAAGAACAAAATCAGCTTTCAGAACAGCGAGCGCTGGAACAAACAGGGCCTCTAATTGCAGCCGAGGAGGGACTATTCAGAATCGCTCCCTTCTAATTTTGGCGTGGAAGGGTGTGGGCCAGTGGTGGTCAAGCCAAAGCAGATTTTAATTGGCAGCGGTTGTACATGTTTCAGTCAGGCGATGCTAACCTGTCCGCGGCTATTAATTGCCCGGAGCTAAATCGAACCCTCATCTTTGCAGACGGTGTTATTTCTGAACATGAGCTTGCGCACACTCTCTGAAGAGATCCGACCGGCCAAGCTTAGCGTGATGACTTAGGGCAGGGGGAAAGAGCTTCTGGTCTAAAAGGGATGGCCTGCCACAGGCTCCTCCCACTCACCCAGAAGCCCTGCCCCTGCTTGGAGACAGAGAAGTCCTGTTGTCTCTGATCAAAAGACTGGCAACAGCCTGGCCTCTGTGTGAGTCCCATTCAGGGACTTCTTTGTTCCGCGACTAGATTTGTACTGTGACAGTGTTGGTCGCGATCACGTGGTTTTGTCCCTGTTTAGTCCCTGTTTCCGTGTTCCCACGGTCGTGATAACTTGTTTCGTGTCAAGTGTTACTTCACAGTCTTGTTCCGTGACAAATTCCGGATAGTTTGACGTTGTTCAGCAAAAAAAAAGAGGATGTAACCCAGTCCCTGAGCATCGGCTAATTGAAATGTTGATATGAAACAGTCAAAACATTGAGAAAGAGAGAAACAGCTGCATGTTCGCGAGGGGAACAAAATGGTTGTTGCGTGACAGTTTTCACCACACGATCCCTTGTCTCGGAACAGAAACTGGGAACAAACTGTGACAAGGGAAAACCCTGCCCAGTGCAGGGGCCTCCCAGGGTGGGTGGGTTGGCCACATAGAGAGAATGTGCCAAGGATGCTCTGGTGGCTCAAGTCGTCACTGACCTTTGGGAGATCTGCTGTGCCAGATACTCAGGCCCCAAGCCATGGAGGGTTTTATAAACCAAAACCAGTACCTTGAACCTTATCCTGGAGGCAACGGGTAGCCAGTGCAGGCGGGCCAGAATTGGTGTGATGTGGTCAAAGCGACCTGAACCAACCACCAATCTGGCCGCCGCATTCTGCACCCACTGCAGTTGCTGGACAAGGGTCAACGGAAGCCCCATGTAGGGGAGCATCGCAGTAATCAATCCTTGAGATGACCAGCCCTTGCACAACAGTCCGCTGGGTGTTGCCATCAAGGTACAAGCAAATCTTGGCAATAAGCCTAAGCAGGTAGAAGGCTGACTTGGACATGGCAGCCTCCTGGGACTCCAGGGACAATGCCGGGTCCAAGACAATGCCCAGACTCCACCATATCAACCAGCTGGAGGGCAGAACCCCCCCCCCCCAGACTGGGAAGAGGACCACCATACCCATCTGCTCCCTCGAAGAACAGAACCTTGGTCTTCTCAGGATTGAGTTTGAGCCTGTTAGACTTGGTCCATTCCAACACGGCATCCAGGCAGTGATCAAGGATCTGGACCACTTCCATTGCAGAAGTAGAAAAGGAGATGTAGAGCTGTGTGTCATCAGTGTACTGACTGATGACAGCAAGCCCCATATTCCCGAATGACCTCAGCCAGTGGTCTCATATAAATGGTAAAGACCATGGGGGAGGTTGCCGACCCCTGAGGCACCCCACAAAAGAGTGACCAGGAAGACGACAATTCTCCACCCAAGCTTACTTGCTGGGCAAGGCCCCCAAGGAAGGAGCGGAGCCAGCACAAGGCTAGACCCCCCGATCCCCACCTCAGAGAGCCTGCCCCGGGGGATACCATGGTCGACGGTATCGAAGGCCACTGACAAATCAAGAAGGACCAACAAGGTAGCACAGCCCTTGTTGTCCCCCCTCAAGAGGTTGTCCTGCAAAGCGACCAGGGTGCTCTCAGTCCCGTGAAGTGGCCTGAACCCGGACTGGAAAGGGTCCAGGGCACGATCTTCCTCCAGGAACGATTGAAGCCGCTTGGTGGCGATTCGCTGCACCATCTTGCCCATGAAAGGAACATTGGCAATTGGACGATAATTACCCATAATGTCTGATGGTAAGCCAGGTTTCTTAAGGATGGGCTTGACCACTGTCTCCTTGGACTGGCTAGGAAGAATCCCATCCCTGAAGGAAGCAGGGGTGATGGTAGCCCATTCCATCATGCTCCCTCCGGCGATCTTAATAAGCCAAGATGGGCAAGGATCGGAAGGGGAAGTTGCCAACCTGCAGTAGATCAAAGCCCTGGAGGCGTCAGCTGGAGTCACAGGCCCAAACTCAACATAGCGAGGAGACCAAGAGGATGCAGCCATGATCAGGGAGAGATCAGTGCAACCAGAGTCCATATCGGCATGGATGACCTCTGTTTTAGGCTTTTAAAAGGCTGCAAAAGACTCACTAGTGAAATCACTAGGAGGAGCCTGAGGCGGACCAGGATTGGTGAGGTCTCACACCACTTGGAACAGCTCCGCCTGGCGGTTCGAAGCCCCACCAATTCTCAGGGAGGCAAAAGATCGTTTAGCCTCCCTGATCGGTCGCACATAGGGTCTGGTCATTGCACAAACCACATTCCAATTAGATGCCGTCCGATACTTCCTCCATCTGCTCTCTAGCCTTACTGGTTTCATTGCCCACAACTCCTCCGCGAACCACGGTGAAGAGCGAAGAGCGAAGAATTACCTCAGGAGGACGTGGTGAGCACGTGGTACCATGTATAAAGGAATTAATTCGCTCCATATGAAATTCTGCTAAGCAAATTTTCCTTTATACAAATTTCCCATAGGAATGCGTTGAAAACAGAGTAATCCCTAATTGCGACCATTTTTATGCTGTACGGATTCACTTCATAGGCAATTCTGTTAAGCAAATGTCCCCTATCTCCGGAATTTTTTATGTTGGACAGATTTTATGTTATACAAACAGTTTGTTATATGAGGGTCCACTGTATTTGTTCTGATCGTGATTTCTAGGCAAATTTCCCTGCATCCTAAGGAAGGGCCAACCACCAGGGTCTTGTCCCGAAGACCTGCCTTCCAGTTCGCTTCAGCATTGTTTTAAAAACAGATTGCTGAGTTTTTGATTTATTCTCCTCAGCCCTTGGCCAAGGTAAATGTTTCCTTTCCTCAGAGCTAGCCGGGATATGTAACATGCCTCGGGGTAATATTCCGTTTGGACCACATCAGAGAGAGAGGACTGTAAATTAGGCAGAAGTCAGGAGGATCGGGGAACCCAGGCGGTGGTGGCGGTGGCTTTGGCTTTGTGATGTGAGTCACTGGCCAGTAGTGATCAAGGGGAGTGGGGGGGCATCAAGGCATGCGGAGGCAGCCTCCGGCCAACCTCAAACCAACAGCTGCCTGCTGGACCTTTGTGATGAATGGGGAAAGAATGGGTTCCTCTCCATTCCCAGGCCTGTGTGTGAGTTCCTGGCTGGCTTCTTTAAGCTGACCCGTGCTTCGCGCGATTCCGAAACTGAAGCATCGACGTCACAACCGGTGTTTGTTCTTTACAATGGTGGCGGTGGAGGACTTTGGAAATGCATTTCGATTGGGTGTTGAAATCCCGGACAATCCCTTTCAAAGGAGATGAATGGATCCCTGCCGCAGGAGGCGGTGATGGCATCTGGCCTGGATGCCTTCAAAAGGGGAGTGGACCAATTCCTGGAGGAAAAATAGATCACAGATTACAAACCATGATGGAGATGTGTAACTCTCCAGGCTTACAACCAGGGTCCTTAAAGGGCCAGATGCGGGGGAGTGGTATCAGGAGACAGATATCTAGTCTCGTGCACTCCCAGAGGCATCTGGTGGGGCCCCTGTGAGATACAGGAAGCTGGACTAGATGGGCCTTTTGGCCTGATCCAGCAGGGCTCTTCTTATGTTCTTATGACCACAGCTGTGCCAACCCAGCTGACAGGAACGAGCTGCCTGCTTGCCTGGCTCTTTCTGTGTTGTTGTTGTTGTTGTTGTTGTTGTTGTTGTTGTTGTTGTTGTTGTTGTTGTTGTTGTTGTTGTTGTTGTTGTTGTTGTTGTTGTTGTTCCTTCCTTAAAGTGTGAAGGGCCAAGCAAAGAGATTGACAGTGGAGGTGTCTTGAGGGTGCAGGATTACTCTTGGGGACCAAGAAGCTCAGCCATTTGTGGCAGTTTGTGCCTGGGCTTTGTAGTTACTGGCAGCGATGCCCGCAGCAAATAGATGCATTGTGGGTCAATGAAAATGCTGTGCCTTGGCATGGGTCCGGAGGGGGGGATTTCATATCATGGAATGGAAGTATGTCCGTGAAGATTCTCAGTCATAGTTTATCTGGAAGTTGAGTCAGGGCTACTGGACTGCTTTTTCTTGAGAGAGAGAAACGTTTCGCTGCTCATCCAAACAGCTTCATCAGTCTGAATGCAGCTAGTGCGAGTCCTCCACCTTAATAGTCGGCTTTGACCTCTTGTCACTTTTGGTCTTCTTTTTCTGCGGCCTTCCGCCTTTCCCAGGGAGGTGGGCTTTTCCAGGGAATCTTGACTTCTCCTAATGGTCCCAGTGGAGGACAGGCTCAGCATCAATATTTTGACCTCCAGAGAGATTTCCGTCTTGATTTGCTCTAAGATCCCCTTATCTGCTTTTCTAGTCATCTGCAGAGGTCACCTCCTGCACCCAGCTCAAACAAGTCAGTATTGTTTTCCTGCTAGCTTGCTTAACCTATCGCACTTAGGTTTTGAATCGCCTTTTGCTTAAAGTCAAATCACCTTAAAAATCACCTACCACATTTCCAATCGCTTTTTCTGCGGAGCCCCGTTAGCCACACCCCTTTTCCGCCACTGTGCCGGTCTTTCTTGCGATGGCCACCGGGGGTGGGGGTGGTTTTTTAAACTGATTTCTAGACCGCTTTTTGAAGCGATTTGGCTGAAACCGCGGACACCATGCACCGTTTTTTTCCGAGTTCCCCCCTCTATATGCCTTATCCTGCCGTCGGAAAAGCGGAAAATTAGCTACATTACTTAGAATGGAAGAAGAATGGCATGACGTTACCCTAAAAAAATAATAATTCCAAAATAGGAGCAGATGATGGGGAAATGACGGACAAAATCAGAACAAAAAGCAGTTTAGCAAAGTATGGATGGGGAAACCGGTTCATGAGAAAACGGCAAGTGCGGAATGCTGAATCGCTTCAGCGACCACATGGCGGGGGGGGGGCAGAAGGCGATTCAAAACAAAAAGTGGTTGCTCTTTGAAGTGCAGTAGCGGCCATTACTGTCAAGTTTTCACCCCTATTATATGGGTGGAAATAACGTGAAATTTTCATTAGGTGGAAATAATACATCAAGCGATAGCACGGAACATCCTTCCAGACCATCTCATTTCGCTTACCATACACTAATCACCCATGAAAGCTTGCAATGGTTTTTTAAAAATTTGTTGGCCAGTGGCCTATAAAGGTAACACCGACAGCAATGGTGGCGTGAACCTTCAGCACTCCAGATGTTTGGGGCCACCACTCCCACAGTCCTTTCTCGTGGGCCGTTTGATCCAAGCCACAAAAGGATTTGGTGGTGGTGGTAGTGGTGAGGGGACTGCGTGAAACTCCTTGGCCCTGCACACAAAAATTAACTCTTGGCTTCTCCGCTCCATTTTTGCTTCATTCTGCCCTATAATTTGCTACAGCCTTCAAACAATCCATTGCAAATAATCAAAAAGTCAAGGGCCCAGGTGCAGCTCTATTTTCTGCCGACCCTGATCTACAAGAATAACTCAGCCTGGTAAAGATAGTCGAGGAAGTGCAATGTAAGACTTTTCCTTTTAGATGCAACGGGCTGACTGGCCCGCATTTCTACAACGATACTCTCTACAAAGGAAATTGCTCTCAAAGAAATTAAATATTACCGCTCCGAGGTGTGGGCAATGTTCTGCCAGCCGGTTTCATTTCTCTTGTCTCACTGCATGTTTTATTGTGCGCAACCAGCACCGATCCAGAAGTACGATGTTTGGGGTGTTCTCCCCCGCAAAGAAAAAGCCAAGTCAAGTCCGTCAAGCCTCATCATCCTGTCCTACCAATCATCTCAATGTTATATAACCTTCCGCCTGCCAGGAACAACTCCTCCGGGCTTCAGGATTCCAATCCTTTTCGGTTTGTCAGGATGAAAGATAGAGATAAACTGGGCCAATATTCCAGCACGAGGAACCGTGATTCGCAAGGGGCCGATGACCTCGTAAGGGAACCCATGGCCTTCGTTTGCCCTGACATCCAGTCGGGGATCCTTTCCCCCTTCTTAATGAGCCATCTGTGTTTATAATTCTTGGGGGTCTTAAAAGAAACAGCTGACTTAAGTGGAAATGTAAATAACATGGGCCTTTGAGCGGAGAAGAATATGGTTCGTGGTCCTTTTTTTGCTGTGAACTAATCCCCTGGATCAAGCATCCTAACCTCCTTTGATCACTTTATGCAGACCGCAGAGTTTTTGCCTGGCCAGGAAAACATTCGGTCCTGATGTTCCTGAATCCTGACAGTCAACTCAGTAACCATGATCATAGATGACATTTTCTCCCATGTGCAATGGAAGCCTCTGGTAACTACCTCATGGTCCCGTTGGCAAGAAGGAACAGGCCACGTGGAGGTGGTAGGAGGCAACCTTTTCCCCCCCATAGAATCATGAGGTTGGAAGGGGCCTCTAAGGTCATCAAGTCCAACACACACACACACACACACACACACGCTCAAGGCCAGAAACTAGATCAAAGTACGTATAGCTGGCAGATGGTGGTCTAGCTTCTTCTTGAAGGCTTCCGGTGTTGGAGCGCTGACCACCACTCAAGGTAATTGGCTCCATTGTCATACTACTCTAACAGTTAGGAATTTGTTTCCCTGATATTCAGCTGGAATCTGGCTTCCTATAACTTGAGCTGATTGTTGCCTGTTCTGCACTCTGGGTTGATGGAGATCAGACCCTGCCCCTCCTCCGTGGGGCCCCTTTTCTGATGGCACCACTGAGTCATAGCTACAGATCACAAACATGCTTTCAGAAACTCAATCTCAAGCCTGGTTCACCATGCGTGCCTTTTATAAAATCATCATCATCATCATCATCATCATCATCATCATCATCATCGGCCAAGTGTGTCGTCACAGTTGTGACCGACTCTTCGTGACCCCATGTCCATGGAGTTTTCTTGACAGGAATACTGGAGTGGTTTTGCCAGTTCCTACTCCAGGCGCCTACAGCACCTGGTATTCCCTGGTGGTCTCCCATTGAAGTACTAACCAGGGGCGACCTTGCTTAGCTTCCGAAATCAGGCGAGATCGGATTATTATGATACATGGACAGACATCTTGAACACAATACACCAGATTTAACAGGAAGAAAATGAAGAAATATTTGGATAATTGATATTGCAAGTCCAGGGAATGCCAATAAAGTTGACAATAAAGAATTTAACAAAATTTAACATAATACAGAGACTTGACAATAGAAATTACTTGCTTGTGAGGGAAACACATTCCAGTGGTCCCCATAGTCATTGGAACGCTGAGAATAATAGTCTGGAATGGGAATAAATATTATAATCAGCAGCAGATCTCTGAAATAACATCATCAGAGCTGCAAAAAAAAATAGCAATTGTAGGAACAGCATGTGTATTACACTATTTAACTGATACTTGGAGCTTTGGTTAAAACTGGTACCTGTTACATAATTCCAGTCAAAGACCATGTCTAGCAGTTTTAAACAACAGCAACACACCAGTTGGCTGAATAGCTCAGGGCACTTTTACACGACCTCTAAAATCCGCTGGCAACTTAAATTCGGACCAAAGATCGTGGGGGTTTGTTCTGCTTCCTGTGTTCTCACCCTTCCGCACTCCATTGCTCCTGTCTGCGGTGAGGGAGGGAGAAAAGAAGGGAGAGAGAAAAATGCAGGCTCACCTCCGTCTGCCGTCGGAGCAGCCCTGTAGGGATTCCAGGCTGTTAAAGGGTTGGGAGGACAATAAAAACAAACAGAAGGCAGAGGAGAGCCAGGCATCCACAGCTTTACAATCCGCATCAGATTTTTTTTTTTACCTCCGGAGACCAGGTACTTGTAAAATGCACTGGGGCGCGCTTAGGTGGGTGTGGTCGTACTTAATTTTTAAGTTTGCAGCTGGTGGGAAAACAATTTTAAGCTCCACATCTGGGAGCCCTTTGCCTCGGATTTTAGGAGTTGTGTAAAAGCAGCCTTCATGAGTTAAGCCTCTGACTGTGGCACCAGAGGTTGGGAGTTCGATTCCTACACTATGTTTGCTGTGAGTAGAGGCACCTGTGTAACTTTGGACAAGCTAAACAGTCCCAGGGCACCTCCAGAAGAAGGAAATGGTGAACCACCTCTGAGTATTTTCTACTTGGAAAACCTGGGGCAGGGCCACCATAAATCAGAACAGTGGCCCCACCAAATGCATCTGGGAGCGCAGGAGACTAGATCTCTGTCTCCTGATACCACTCCCCTGCATCTGGTCCTTGAAGTACCCCAGTTTTAAGTCTGGAGATGACACATCTCCATCATGGTTTGTAACCTGTGATGGACTTTTCCTCCAGGAATCTGTCCAATCCCCTTTTGAAGGCATCCAGGCCAGATGCCATCACCACCACCTGTGGCAGGCAGTTCCACAGACTAACAACACGGTGGATAAAAAAAAATTCTATTGTCCTCCACAGTTCCTGGGTGGATTTTTTCTCTACCTTCCCCGGAGGCCTTTGGCATCTCCTGGTGTCTCCCGGACATGAACCAGGCCTTCCCCCAAATCGGATGAAATCAAAGCGTTCGGGACAGCTGGTTGACCACCCTAGAACACAGCTGAAGGACGCCGAAGCACAAAGACGCAGCTTGCGAAAAAAGGATGCCAAGGTCTCTGCCGTTTTTGGTGGTCACTCTCTCCCTTGGTGCTGCCCACAAGCTTGCAAACCCAGCCCCTAAGGATGGAAACCACAAGGATAAAGTTACTCGTGAGGAAAAGTTTCCAAAACAGAGCAGAAAAATTACAATTATATAAAAGAGCGGGAGAGAAAAATGCAGGGCCAAGCACAAAGCGAGGCCACGCTGTGTTCTAACGGCTCCCACCCTATAATTACGTTGGAGATATTGGATGCTACGGGGATATTTTCGAAATAAGCAAATCCTCTACGATTTTTTTTCTCAGAAGTTCGAGGGGGGTAACACGGTCCATGCCAAGGGAGAGTAATTTTCCTTTCATTCCGCTCGTGTATGACGGCTTGTGGACTAGAACCTTTGCCAACATGGTTTCATGCACAGCGAGGAGAATGCTTGAGGCTTTAAGTGAAAACTGCACAGTTTTAGACGAATGGAATTAATGTTTATTTTATGCAGTTTGCTTTCTTAGAGACTCAGGAAAATGTCTTCAGAGACCCTGTTTTTGTTCAGAGTCTGATGCAAGCTGGCACAGAATGGGTTCTAAAACCTGGTGATTAGACTTAGCATGACTGCTTGGTTGGACTACATGTCCCAGAACCCCCTGCTCAGCACGACCAAGAAATAAGTCACTTTCTTGGGACTCAGCAGTTCGTTTCTCAAAACATTTTCTTCTTCTTTTTTTGTTTCTTCACCTTTGGCTAGCTTGACTTTCCTCTCGTGGCACCTGTGAGGCCTGCAGAATCATGCCACAGCGGCTCCATGTGGGCAATGGCATCAGGGTGCCCTTTGCTGCCCTTGGTTTAGCTGCTCTGATGGCACCAAAGAAGTGCTCCTAGCTCTGTGCATGGCACACAGGTGCCTGAAGGGGAACATTCCACAGCCAGCCTGTGGAAGCTTTTACAACCTTGCAGGCTGCATTTAGCAGGTTTGACTGGGAGGGACCTTGGTGGGCCGGGGTGACTGTCAATCTATCCAGCACTGACCAATCATTCCTTCCCATGCCTCTGAATTCAAAGGGATCCCTGGCTCTCTGCTTTGTGCTTTTCCCATCTCTTGAGTCTCCGTACATTGAGGACCACGAGTTGTACTGGTCAGGATTTCTGGGAGTTGTAGTCCAAGAGCATCTGGGGATCCCAGGCTGGGAACCACCAACCTAGAAGATGGTGGACTCTCCTTCGTTGGCATTTCCAAACCAGTATCGGATGGCCATCTGTAGCTTCCCTGCTTTGGCACAAGGTTGGACTCGGTGACCTTTGGGTTCTCTGGCAATGGTAGACATCTCCCATTCCATGATATGAAATCCTCCCCCTGGACCCATCGAATGCTGCCAGCCCTTGCCAAGGCACAGCGTTTTCCTTGACCTACAACCCACCTATTTGCTGCGGGCATGGCTGCCAGGAACTACAAAGCCCAGGCATAAACCGCCACAAATGGCTGAGCTTCTTGGTCCCCAGGAGTAATCATCTTCTCATTGCCTGCACCCTCAAGACTCTTCCACTGTCCATCTCTTTGCTGGGCCTTCACCCTTTAAGGAAGGAACCACCACCACCACTACCGCAACAACACAGAGAGAGCCAGGCAAGCAGGCAGCTGGTTCCCATCAGCAGGAAATGAAAAACAAAATGCTGTTTTGTTGTTTTGTTACATAACAAAATGAAACAAAATGAAACGAAATGAAACGAGGAGGCAGTATTTCATTATAGACGAAACAAAATGGTCGTTTTTCCTTTGAAATGAACCGTTTCATTCCATTGTTTTCGGGCTCCTGCTGTCAATGACCGGAGTCTTTTAAACCTGGCCCAGTTGGTACCTGGGGGTCCCCCTAGTGCCAAATGGGCCAGGTTTAAAGGGATCCAGCCATTGACAGCTCATCAGGATCCCTTTAAAAATGGCTCTTGGAGTCCCGGGCACCAAATCTGGTACCTCTAGGACCCAAGGGAGCCATTTCATTTCATACAATTTATTTATTTATTTATTTATTTATTTATTTATTTATTTATTTATTTATATAGCTTGTATGCCGCCCACTACCCAAAGGTCTCTGGGCAGCTCACAATCAGAATGAACAATTAAAACATCAAGATACAATAAAATTAGAACAATAAAACATGTAAATGCAATAAATACAATACATTAAAAACACACCACTAAAATTGCCATCAGGACCCACAATCATTAGTTAAAAACTTTTGGAATAGGAAGGTTTTTACCTGGCGCCGAAATGTTATTAACGTCGGCGCCAGGCGAGTCTCATTTGGGAGGGCATTCCATAGTCTGGGGGCAGTTGCTGAAAAAGCCCTATTCCTGCAAGCCATCCCCTTCACCTCCTTAAGAGAAGGCTCTTTCAGTAGGGCTCCCTGACTAGATCTTAATTGCAAGAAATGAAATGAAACAAAACAAGGGTGAGCAAGAAATGAAACAAAACAAAACATTACTTTTCCGTTTCGTGCCCATCCCTGGTGGAAACCCTTGTTTTCTGAACAGCCAGTTGACTGCTGGATAGTCTAGTGGTTCAGGTCTCTGGCTGCATAGCTAGACATTGGGGAATTCGATTCTCCTGCAGGCTTCCATGATGGGGGTGGGCTGGAATAAAATCAAATGACTATGGGTTAAGGCAGCCTCCCACTCCTAATGGCAAAGCTGGCCATTGGAGGAATTACACAGCTCCCGGTGTCTTAAGAAAGCTCAGAATATTGTAAGTAGAGATGGGCACGACTCGAAATTTTTTTTTCCGAGTTATCGTTAGTCGGGCCGGTTCCGTTTCGGGTTGTTTCCGTTTTTCGCGAAAATTTGCAAAAATTAGTTGGTTCGTTTTTTCGTTTTTCGTTTTCATTAGTACTGGTTTTTTTTGGGGGGTAGCGGGCTCCTGGAGGCACCTCTGTGGGGTGAGTGCCTCCTCTGGCCCGCTATAAAGGGAAAGCGGGCTCCTGGAGGCACCCGTGGGTGCCTCCTATCCTCACCCACTAGGAAGGGGAAGCAGGCTCCAAGAGACCCCTCAACATGGGGGTCTCCCCTCCTCACCTGCTGCTGCAAAATGCATGCATAGCCATATGGATATGCATACAAGTTGCAGACAGTGAGACCAGTGAGTGAACCCAGAGCCATAGGGTGAAGTGATGCCTAAGGCTCTCGCACCACCATGTCTCACAAAGAAGGGAATCGTACTTGCGTGTAGTGCAATGCAAGTAGATCTGGCTTAGGGTTAAGGTGGGTTAGTGCAAGGGCTAGGGTTAGGCTAGTGATGGGTAAGGTTACGGTGGGCTAGTGGGTTGCACCTCTGGGTGCCTCTCTGACCCACTAAGAAGACAGTCTGTGACGTATGGGTAAGGAGTCAAGGATTAGGGTTAGGGTTAGGGGGCTAGGGCAGGTTTTAGGGGGCTTTTTGGCACATCCCAGAAGTCTCCATGGCCAAGTGGCCATGCGATTGGTGGGATGGCTCCAAAAATTTGCATGGTCGTCCACTCCCACATGGCTGGCCACTTGGCCAGCCCATCATTGCGCAGGTGTAAAATAAAATAAAATAAAATAAAATCAATGGAGGACAGAGGAGGAGAGGAGAGACATTTTGTTGCAAGAAAAAAACCCACTGCTACTGTGAAAAATCTGGCAGTTTATAAATTTTCGCGTGTTTCTGTTGTGCTTGTGTGTTTTTGGACCACGATTTCAAAAACAATATTGCATTCGCTGCCCCATTTTGGATCCCCCGCCTGCACCGCATGGCATGGTGAGTCCGGCTGCCCAGGACGGAGGGGCGGGACCCCCCCTCCAGAAACCACCCCTCCGGTAGGTGCCCTGCGCCCTTAGTCAAGCAGGCATTTTTCCACCTGCTTTTTTGGCCCGGGAATGGGTGGGGGGGAGAGTTTAAAAGTTTTTTTTCCTGTGCCGTCCGTGCCGCTTGCTTGCGCTTTAATTGCGGCGGCCGGCGGCGAGACTGGGCTTTTTGCTGGCTGCGAGCCTCCGGCGAGTCCCACCAGAGCAGCCCAGGACGGGGGGGATGGGGGGGGGAGGCCGGGGACCTCCAGAAACAACCCCTCTGGTAGGTGCCCTGAGGCACGGCAGGCATTTTTCCGCCTGCTTTTTGGCCGGGAACCGGGTTTTTTTTAACTTTTAAAAACTTTTTTTCTGTGCCGCGTGGCATCGTGCGATTGCGCGATGCAAGGAACGAGCACGACAAATCAGACCAAAATTGTTCGTTCGTCGGTTCGAGCTCGAAGTCTGGCGGAGTAATTCCCGTTACCGTTTCCGTAGAGTAACGGAACCGAGTAACGGAAACGGAAACGGGAATACCGCTAAGTCGTGCCCATCTCTAATTGTAAGAGGTATTTCTCATCCTGGACACTCTCTGTTTGTACCATTATTATCAGGCAGAAGGTATAGATCTATTAGAACAAGGACAGAAAGGTTCAGAAATAGTTTTTTATCCAATAGAAGTAACCATGCTAAATTCTGTTAAAAATTAAGTTGACGGGTAATATTAGTGTTGAATGTGTTACGCATATATTGTATGGGAAATTGTGTATGGCTGTTTTTTTTTAAATTGTAGTTTTTTATGGATTGGGTATGAATGTTGTCAGGTGAAAGAGTGTAGGGCTGTGTGTGTATGTTTGGTTTTTATGTCATTTTTAAATGAGTGTAAGTGATGTTCGGCGTGTGAATGTTGGAGTATGTGTATAGATGGTTTGTGCTTAAATTGTAGATTTTACGTCTTGGATTTTTATGCTGGGTTGTGTGAATGACTGACTGGATGGCACTTTTAATCTCCTTGTATTATACAATGACATTCCATTCCATTCCATTCCATTGTCTAGCCCAGACAATTTCTGACATCTGTGGCACTGGGTTTCCATTCAGTCAATTAGCCAAGATCCCTCTAACTGGTTCATATTGATCTGCGCCTCCCCTATTGCGCCCTCTGAGAAAATATTTCAGCAAAACCACCCTGACGTGATTTGAAGCATGCTCGCATCGTGACCTTTTCTTTTGCATGGCTTCCCGAAGGCATAAACATGCCTTCCATGTTTAAAACATCATGCTAAAAGAAAAGAAAAGAAAAGAAAAGAAAAGAAAAGAAAAGAAAAGAAAAGAAAAGAAAGAAAGAAAGAAAGAAAGAAAGAAAGAAAGAAAGAAAGAAAGAAAGAAAGAAAGACAAAGAATCTTGCCATAATTACAATATAATCCTTTTGGTTCTGGGTTGGTTTTGAGTGGCCACTGGCCACCAGCATCCTGTCTCACACAACATGCATGGTAGGAGGAGAGAGAACTTCAGCACACGTGCGTTCATGCTTGTACCGAGACGGGCTCTGCCTGTGTGGGCTCTGCAGATGTGTCATGCAGAGGATGCTGGAAAAGAGATAAATGAACTGGAAAGGATGGAGAGCAGGAGATGCCAGATGAAACTCCTTGCATGATGAAAGACTCGAGGTCCATTACAGGGAATCTTAAATACCTGCCTTGGGGGAATTGCATCTTAAAACCAAGCAGAGCCGGTTCAAAGGACGAAATCAAGACCCCTTCAACTGTCCGAAAGATTGGTTGCAGTCCTGTATCCTTTCCCAGGTGACATGCCAGGTATGTTTACTGCCAGGAGGACATTTGAAGCTGTTCCAGTTTTATTTTGGCGGCCAGAGTCTATTTTCCCTCCATTGTCCAGTCCAGACTCATCCATTCCATTTTTGCTTTGGGAAGCATTGATGTTTTACACAAGAAAGGAATGGCAATGTCTGTTATTCCAGGCTCGGAGCCCTCGAGTGCCAAATCTTATCGGGTCCAGCACAATCTACGGTTTTTTTTATTATCTCTGACAGCTTGTATAAATAAAAGGCCTCCTGTTTGTATTCAGGGCTGATAAACAAGCATGAGCGCGGTGCCTGGGGCATCTCCATATGCTCATTTGGAGGAAGAGAATTAGGGGTCTGCACAGATTTAATTGGCAAAGATGGACTGTGCCTTTTTTTTGAGTTTCCTTCTGGATAATCCCCATGAGGTGGGCTGCCATTGCAGTGTTTTGTCATCGGACCAGCAAGAGTATGAGGCTTGGTAAAAACCAGAATGGAACTGAATGAGATGGGAATGGGGTGGAATACTGAGAACGGAAAGGAACAGGGTCTTCTTAATAATAATAAATACTGTAAAATAAACAAATAATACAAAGCGATGCCAAAAGCAGCAGGAGGTGACAGGCAGACATCAGACCAATATTTCAGACCCCAAACCCCAATGCATTTTACTTTTCCATTAACTTTTTATTCCCCTCCAAACCTGCTGGGACGGAACACTGTAGCCTGGAACACTAACTCCCAAATGGGATAGTTCAGCTCCGTTCACAACACACGTGTGGCTGAATGAGATTGATACAGCCAGATGCTTATAATGGGCAGGAATGACATTTCGGTAACCACTTCCATTAGAAACTCGACCTCATGATAAACATCTTGGAACAGAGGCTTCTGAGGAAGGGAGCCAAGACAAAGTCACCGGATCCATCCAACTGGAAGGGGCCAATGCAGCCAGCCACATAAACGCCCCCCAGGATCCACAATCCAGTACCATTCTGGGCAGGAAATCAATCAAGTAAGGCTCCCTGATCCATGGGATCATTATCCACCAATTCACTTATCCACTGTCTACAAATATTAGCAGAAAAATCTCAAAAATATCTAATAATGTCATCGCCAGAACTGACTGCTAGAGGAAGCCAGACTGGTGATGTTTCCCATTTGCTAGAGAAATGTATTTCCACCCTGTCATTACTAGAACTGGCCATGAGAGGGAGACAGAGACCATGCTATGTATAGAGCTCGCAATTAAAATAGAGTTAGTTATAATCCACAATTTTCAGCATCCGCGAGGAGTGGTGGACTTGGAACCTCTCCCCTCATGGATACAGGGGTCCTTCTGTCTTACAAAATGCAGCCAGGAATGGCCAGTTCTGGGTAGGGCGGCCCAACTCCTGTCCATGAAAGAATGCTGGCATAACCTACGTGTTATGTCTGCAGGAGGAGTCATACCCTGGCCTTTTGCTTTACTATAGAGTCTGTCACATGACCCCTATTTTGCTATTTTACCCTCCAGTGGATCAGAAGGCCACACCCGCCACATCATCACATGCCTTGGTCTCTGGCTTCTTCCTCAAAATCACAAGGAATGGGATACAGCTGACCTGGAAAATGCAGTCAATGACCAGGAAGAATGCAAATTCAAGTGAGGAAAGGCACAGCTAGGAAGGGTTTGGTGTGAATTGGTAAGGATGCACCTGCTTTTTTTTTTTTGCACGAACCTAGAAATTGGTAGCATTTTGCCATACTGAGGGATTATGGGAGAGGTAGTTTCAATGAGGTCTGTCTGTGAAGATGCTCCATCACCCAGGTGAAGTTCTCCAGAGGTTGAGTCATGGCCACTGGACTTTTCTTGAGAGATCGAAACGCTTCACCACTCAAAAAGGTTGCTTGATTCCAAGCAAATGTATGAACAAGGAGATGGGGAGTTAGGGTTAGAGTTAAGGTTAGAGAAGTTTCTGGAGGGAAATGGGCTGGTCATTATCATGAGAGTTGTAATTTTGTTAAAGTCCCGAGGGGAGTGGGTTGCATGGGGTTTATGTCTGTTCTATTGTTATATTTTTGTTAT